>CM060202.1:15367816-15915316 GCA_030562195.1 Nipponacmea schrenckii
GATGAGATCTGTATTGCATCGCGGTACCTCTTTACACTGTGAGTAAGTTGTCTGAAAAATATATGACAATGAAAACAAATCAGTGAGATATGGATAGTCACAAAATACTTTTAGTGCATAAGCAAATGTCATAAATTTCTCCATAAAGCTCTGAATTTTATGCGGACTATATGCAGATCGCACTACTCTACTCTGCTTGACAAATCACTGAAAAAATACCGGAAGTAAAGAGTCTTGCCTAAGAGAACACCAAGAAATTTCCGAACAAAATGCTGAAATTCTTAGGGGGTTATAAAAACTAAAAGGAACCTTAATTGAGTACATAATCCTACCTGCTTTCCGTCCCGTGAAATTTCCAACGATTCAGTTACTAAATATCCAGCGTTTCTTGATTTCAAATTTTCCAAACGCACTGTGCCGGAATCTGTTATTACAAACTAAAAGATAAGAAATGAACTACATGTAGGCTACGTCAAAAACAACAAACCCCGTTCACTTACCTTACCTAAAGGCCCTTGGTATCAAATAGTGGATATGTCTAGTGGTTAGGATGGTGTAAAGAAGCACAAACTTCGGAGTTCGGAAGATATCTGCCAAAGAACAAAATGTTCTTCTAAAGGTCATCGGATACCAGGGCTTGTGCCAAAAATTTGATATCATAAACGTAGAATCTGCTTCTGTATTTGAAATTTTAAGGATATAATAAAAAAATACACGTATTTATGAAGTTTATACAAAATGGACTTACCCTTGTATACCCTACTCTTTCACTGCAGGGCTTCAAGCGGTATGTATTTAATGGTAGTGGATTGTTTCTCATTAGCAATTCAGCCACCATATTGTTCCTATAAATTGAAAGGAAAATAAATAAAGACGAGAACTGTGAACAGCTCCGAGTTTGGATGATTTTCAGACCTAAAAACAATATTGATAAGAATATATATATTTTTATGAATTATTGTCATATATCATTGAAAAGATAATCAAAATGGCATTATTAATAATGTGTAAAAATTCAACCCTCTGTGTTTTTTACGGTTATAAAACCGAAATTTAATATTTTTCATTCACTATTTGCACACTTATGGATACATTGAAAGTGAACCTATTAACTTTGCTAATACGTCGGTTTCGATCTTGGCTTCAAAGCGGATTCTAATTATGCTTTTTAGACGATATATTATATGGTTTATGTTGACATTTCTAACACCAGAAGTGGGGTCACAAAGAATGATTTTAGTTTCATCAACCTTCTATATTCTATGATTTTCAGATCGATCAGCAAATCAAAGACTTAAAACGTATGAAATTTGTTGTTAAATTTTTAATTTTCAGCTGCATCAGATACATCTTGTTACAATAAGCATTTTAAACGAAGCACGAGGTAATTTGTCAATAAAAATAACTACATGTACGTCATGCAATTGCTCACTCCAGTCTCCAAAAATTTAGTTTTATATATTCCTCTTCGATTCCAGCTCATTTCAAAATGTTTGGTTAAAACGAAAATAGGCCTACTCTACCATTCCAGATTGAGCTAGAGGCGTTCCGGAAAGTATAGTATGCAAAATTAGAAATATTTTAATATGTGAAATATCCAAAAGGCATATTGAGTTCGCACTACCAATGCTACAAATTTCAGACGAGAAAGAATATATGTGCTGTGTTGTGAGCTTTATAAAGCCACAATCAACGAGAAAAAATTGAAAACAGACATGAAAACAAAAATTGTAAAGCAACATTCTGAAAAGTAGAATCCTTAATCCAAAATAAGCACTCGACTTTCGCAGTTGAATTGATTTAACGTGTTACCTTTCAATCCTCTCATTATCAGATGCAATGATTAATCTTGTAAATAATTTCTTGATCATTTTAACATAATGTTTTGAGTCAAGTATATTCCTTCTGGACACCCGGTTATTCCCTTCACTTGCCATTTTCAAAGTGTAATATCACACAAAAATGTTCTCTTTTTAAAACATAGTAAATTATTTAATCCTGTTGATTTAAGGAAAATTCTACCATAGTTACTAATCTGACTCGATAAATTAATAGGTTTAATCCGTTTAACTTTGATGTTTAGTCTTTTGACAGAATGATGATATGACAATGAGTTGATATATTGTCTAATCAAATGACAAAAATAAGCAACAAACAATTCAAAGCAAAATTGTCGTAAGTTGAGGGTCAATTTGCTACTCAGCAGGGGGATAGACCACGTTAGTTAGTTTGAATACATACAATAAATATTTATACCCCTAAAGATACAATGGGCGTAGATCCTCATGTATTTATGACATATACAAAGTCACACAAAGTACATAATCTCTCACCGTAAGGAGTTTGACCATTTGCCTCCAACAACCTTAAGTCAGCGAAATTTACAGTGCATTTTATATTTGACACTCAGTAGAAAGTTGAAGAGATAACGTTAGGGTTCTAAGACTTCTTTTGTACAATGTGTAATATTTAAAATTACTGTTTATTGTGAGTCTTTCACACCATTCCTGTATGCCATTATATTTTACCCTTTGCTTAAATATATGCAAAATATTTTGACATCACAAACTGTTTGACCCATCAAAACCAATGACAAAACAAAACGTGTTTGATTTTCGAAGCCCAATTCAGTCGACCTACAGAATCGAGATTAATAGCATATTATAAACCTGGGTTGGAATCCTATTTTAGGACATGGCGATCAGTTTTGATCAATATTACACACATGTAACAAAATACATCGTATACAATGGTAAGCGTCTAGAGTCTCAAAGAATGATAGAGTTATATGCATGGTTGGTAAGTTTGAAATATATTTTACCTTTTTTGAGCACTTTCAATTGAAGGTGAGTATTCACAACCTCAAGTTTCGGACCCATATATTAAAATAAATTTCAAGAGCCATATCAAATATCCAACCTTTACACATGTAGTTGAAACGTTTTTGTAATACGTAACATAGTTTCTATAGTGTTGATTTGGTGTTATAGGTTATGAACAGTGCCCGATATATTTGCAATGTCATCAGCAAACATAAAGCAACAAACACTGTTATCACTGGTACTAAAAGAGATGCCTTTTCAACTTTCATTTTCTTGTTCTTTATAGCATAATTGTTGATATACAAAAAAAAAAAGAGTTGACTCAACATACAACCCTGACGCTTTCCTATATTAAGGTCTGTGTCCACATTCGCGTTTTCAGGAGCCTTTTCACGCCGCGTAATACGCGTCGAGAAACCCAAAAGAGTATTTCAATAGTGACTTAGTCCACATAGGCGTAATCGAAAAAACGCCACGCTTTGCCGACGCGGGGTAAAACGCCCATAACCTCCGAAGGGGTTTTGAGCGTTTTACGCCTTGCGTGATTCAATAGCTGCAAGTGAATAAAATTGAACTCAAAATGTCACGTGAGCATATTTAGCAGCAGACTACTATTACGCCTTCGATTGCGCCCCAAATTACGCCTCCGAGTACGCTTATGTGGACATGGTACAACGCATCGTATTACGCAGAGTCATGTCAGGCGTTTTCCGACGCGCATTACGTGGCGTGAAAACGCTCCTAAAAACGCGAATGTGGACACAGGCCTTACAGTCAAATAAATCGGTAAGTCCGGCGTTGGTCAAAACACAAGATTTTATATTTAGTCTCTGACAATTCTTAAAAATTGTCCATGTATTATTGAATATTAGTGAATATGTATTCACAAGACATTCACACATTATCAGGTATTACGGAATCGATACGGATTTAAAATCCACGAGTAGGCAATAAAAACCTGCCTCCTGTCTTAGATCGATATTTTCTGAAGACGCCTTGTAAACTGAAGATATTGTCTACTTTTTGACATGATTAATTTTTCAATTCTGGATTACAAAAATGGATTATAATTAAAAAACTGGAATATTCCATTTTGAATTGTATTTTTTCCACGGGATGAACATAAATACATCTTAATCGAGTGTTTAACATCCGAGTGGAATAAAACTGTAATTTTTCTAACCTTCTAGTTGTATAGTCTAAAATTAATTTGAATTTAAATAAAAAACATTAAAAAGGATTATTTTAAATTGATTTCCCGTAAATTAATCATTTGGTTGAAACCACTTTATTTTCACCCAGGAGTAAATTTAATAAAACGTTATTTAGTAATCAATTCATAATGCATTATCACTCTGGTAAGCAATTTCAATTTATTAAAATTATCAAACAGAATAACCTTGACAATTTCTTTAGGGAAAATGGAGAACACATATAGCATTCTTGGAATTCAGTTTTCACAAGTAAAAATTACGTTATCATTTCAATCGAAGTTAACCATTACCGACACTGTTTATGGGCCGTTTTCGAGGATGTCGGGGTTTAATACCGATCAACTTCAATAAAAGTTTAGGGTGGCAAACGATCTTTTCCCCCCCAATTAAAGTTAAACAGGGAAATTCAATGTTTTTCATTTCATAACAAGGGCAATACCTCATAACCTCAACTGAATCAACATATTTCTTAACTTAGTCCGAGATTTATAAGATGAATACACATACCAAGATTTCATTCAAATCGGATAAAAACTACAGCTTCTATTGCGTACACATAGTAAATTTTAACATTTTTCATTTATCAAGGGCATAACTCATAAACAGACATCTGGATCGCATTCAAACTTTCGAAATCATCAAATGAATACAGAGTAAGAAGTTTCATTCAATCGGATGAAAACTTGCTTCTTACTCATCTGCAGCAGCCACAAGTAATTGTTTACGCTGAATTTCAAACAAGCCCGGATACACTGACGGATTGGAGTTCCTGGAATATAGTCCAATTTTCATGTGGGCGTATAAAAATCACTTTTATGTAGACGAACATTTTTCCGATAACATCATAACTGACACAAGGTTTCCACTTTCGGTCAGCTAATCGGTTTTACCGAAGGCTCCATTCCCCATCCATGACAGTCTATTATCGACCGATTCCGCGTTTTACCGACAAGTTTAGTAAAATCACTTTAATGACACATGTGGTCATTTGGATATATTCCTATTACCGACTAAATGTAAAGACCTTCAATACCCCATCACGTTTCTTGCCTCTATTATACACTAAATGTAAACATGATTAATATATACATCATTACTGACCTCTTGCATTAACGGGGAGTGAAAATGCAATACCACCTGTATGCTTACCTATCTCAATATTGTAGACACGAATTTAACGAAAAAAAATTTAATGGTATAGTATTTTTAGGTTTTATTACACACAACGTCTGAACTAAACCGTGATCAAGGAATCACCTACCTACTATTTGGAAAGATAGATGTTTATTTTCACTATTTGAAATCACCTCCTCTGATACTGTGTTAGCCTTATCAACTATGAGTTGTGTACATCAGCCTTTACTGCTTATTGCTACTCCTATTAATCCTTTATTAATTGTTGCTATTGTATATTTTCTGTATATATACCTTCTTGTATTATTATTTTCTCATTTTACCTGATGATGACTATATAGATTGTCGAAACGTTGTGTGATACTATACAATGAAATTTTGTTTCGTTATTTAATGAGATCTCTACCCCAAAATGTCGCTGAAGGATTACCAATATCTTTACCATTACCTACTGTATTAATATATATTCACATCATTACCTATTACAGATATAAACACTAATAATGTCTTTAATAACCTCTACTATACACTTTAAGATGAAGAGTCCAATTCTAACACTGAGCACTCTTTTTCTATGTCAGCCGCTCCAATCTGCATCACTGACAAACCAGGTATAAAAATCTAAAGGTGATTCTGTTTTTTATCATATTTGAGATAAGCAAACAAAAACGAAACTAATACGTTTAGACTTTGTTGACATAATAAAGATAATGCTTCTATATTACTTTAATTTTATTTTTCTAAGAACATATTATTAAAAAAAAAAAAAAAAAAAAAAACATAAAAATTAACAATTGTCAACAACAAACAGAAAGAAGACAACAAGAATGAAATTGTCTTTTGATGAAGTAATTGCTATAATGAAAAAACTACCAATCATCAATCCAAACTTCACAGTGTATCGTTTTTACACATCAAAATACTGCATTATCACAGTAGTGTAATCTTCTACTGACATCTACTGGTTTTGTAATCAGTGTCTGTGTCATTATTTATCTTCAAGGGTCAATTAAAACTTTCATTTACCTCATATATTTTAATGATATCTCTATTATAGTGCAGTCAACAATACAACAAAGTATTATTTTTTCAAAGCCATAATTGTTATATTGTTAACAACTTGTATCCTATTTTTATCTTATTTAATGTCATCATTACAATTTAACAAATAGAAGTTTTGGAGTGATGACTAAATATTTAAAGTATTTCAATCTTAACATACTAGATGTATTCTTATACTGAAAATTTTAAAGAATTGTATGCAGTTATACATTGTGTACATTTTAACCAAACAGAATGATAAATTGACCAATTCCTAATAAATAAATAATTACACTACTCTCAGACTTGATCATGTAATCTTTTTTTTATTGAAGGGATATTATAGATGTCTAACATTCAATTTCTTCCTAATGCATGTCAATTTCACTGTAAGTGATGCTTTTCAGTATGGTAATTCAACTAGAGAATTAGTTATTAAAAGGAAAGAGCATTTCCTATCATTGTATGATAATTACAGCTGCTATGAAAGTTTTCTCAGAAAGACATACTTTTAAAAACAACCCTGTGTGAGAAAATCCTTCTATTAGGCCTGGCGTTTTGCTTTTTTTCTTTAAATCTATTAAACAGGAAGGAAAATAACAGGTATAGACAAGTATATCCCTTTAATCAAGTAAGTATAAACTTAAATATACATAATGATATTTGAATATGACCTTAAAAATATAATGATATTTGAATAGGGCCCTAAGAATATAATATTTGAATATGACCTTATGACTTTAAAAATATAATGCTATTTGAATAGGACCTTATAACCTTAACAACATAATGCTATTTGAATAAGACCCTAACAATGTAATATTTGAGTATGACCTTTTGACCTTAAGAAAATAATGATATTTGAATATGACCCTAAGAATATAATATTTGAATATGACCTTATGACTCTGAATATAATGTTGCACAAATACAATGATAGAATTATGATAAATAGTTAAAAATAAATGATAATTAATTATATTAATGATGATTAATGATGATTATGTATAATGATAAATATAATGATGCCAATACTAAAAGTTTAATGCAATTTGCCATCATAAAGTCTACTTATATTTTATTTTTTTTAGCTTGCAAAGCATTTAATAAACTTTATCATGTTACCTAAATAAACTTATAAATATATGTTATATACCAATGTCATTTTTTACTATTTCTATACTAACTAAAATTCTACTTTAAAACAATAAAAGGTCATTTATTGGGGGTACTTAAAAGTTTATTTTCAAATAAATGAAACAGTTTTTTACTCTTTCAGATGTGATGGGAATTAAAAATGCAAACCTATAAAATCAACAAGATAGTCACCTTAGTATTTGCTGAACCAGATGAAAAAACCTAAATGCAACAAGATCACTTTTTATGGATATGGGAACTGAATAATGGGAGGTAATAACTACTAGCTGAACTTGAGGCTTATCATTTGATTGAGCTGATATTTAGACGACCATACTTATATTCTTTTTGTCTCAAGTTAGACAGATGAATGAAAAATCTAGAAGTGAGACCATCATGCACCACAAGACAGGCACCAAATACCAACATTAGAAAAATATATCTAGCACAATAAGATGAATAGATATATAAATAATAATATACATATTTACATATGTACATATTATAACAATTGTAAATAGTAATTATATGTACAGTAAGCCACATGTACATATTTACATGCTAAAAACAGAAAGAACATTGTTAAGTTTAAACAGTGTGATTAAAATGAAATTATTAGTTTCCTTTTTTGTCTTTGAGTGCCATGCCATCACTTATTTCAATTAATTTGATTGAATTTCTTGAATATGAGTATAATTCATTGTTTAAATACAACCTTTCAGGTGTGACTAGGATCTTGTCAACTCCACAACCCGTTAAGGGTGAACTTGTCACAAGATACTAAAAATGTCAGCGTTCTTTAGACAATTTGGCCTAACTTCCCCTTAACTATGATTTATACAAGAATTTTGTCAGATGTTTCAAACAGATTGTTTTTTTCAAGGATTTTTTTCAACCAGCATCATAAATTGCTTCATTAGTTTGAACTAATACAAAGTCATTTAGTCAAATAATTGCACTTTTTTGTACAAAATTCAAACAGTCATGTGTTATATAAAAAGTGCATTTTAAGATATAATTGACACTTTTGGCAAATTTAAGGCCACACAGAATGAAAAGGCATGTAATTTGGTATGCATGTAAACAGTTTTTCAATAAACTGTCAAATGAAGTAATATTGAGCTAGGTCATAATCCGGAAACATGTTGTTATCTTATTGATGAGGATGATTTAGTACGTAGGTACTCTAAAACTACTGGAACTTTTTCCAACTTTGATTTGACTGTCTCTGGTAATAAGTCACTCTTTTCATACCTGTAATAAACAGACAGAGCAATTGAAATATAACTAATATACATACTTGATCTCAAGGTCTAGTCATTACCATTTACTTATTACTATAACTTTGAGTTACATGATAGTTGAACTAGACATCACAGTTTAAAGTACTACTACTGGCAGTAGAAAGCTATTAAATCATATACCATATCTCTATAACAAACATCACACTAAAGGGCCTTTCGATCGAAACAGAAGAGATGAAACTCAACCGGAATTAAGTTAGGCCAGTTACTTATTGACTCATATATTGTTTAATTTGAAAAGAATATACTTACTTATAAAGTTTACCATGTTGATCAATGTAAGTTACAGTAGTAGCTGAAGATTTAACACTTAATTGAGAACCATCATTAAATTTCACCCATATCTCACCATTACCATGCTAAAAATCAATGAAATTATGTCACCCATGCGCCTCAACAATTGAATCAATGACAGGGGAAATCTCAATGAAAATCTAAATGTACTTTCTTTACAAACTTACTGAGCTGCTCAAATTTTAAATAAAGACAAAATTTCCACAGAAAAAAGTAAATTCAAAAATCGAATTGCTATTTGTATAGTTTAGTTGGTACAAATAAGTGGTTTAAAACATCTTCTAGGTAATATTTTTTTCTATGACAGACAATGCTCATTTTAAGATACTTTTTGTCACAAAGACCAGACATCAAAACAAAAACTAACCTGAGCTGCCCAACCAATATTTGGCACAAACATCTGCCTGATAACTTCCTGTCTAGAGTGACGGTTGGCACCATTGTCAGACGGAGCATTAGACGTCACTGTTAGTTGTGATGTCATTGTGTTGTTATGTGACATAGTTTCTGTCATTGTTGACATTACTGTACCGTTGAATGATGGCATAGGCTGAAATTAAACAATGACATATTATAGTGCTTAAATTCTTAATCATATTTACTGATCAACTATACTTAGTATTACTGCAGAGAGACCTTAGATATGTTAGGTTCCACAGTGACACCTTAGATATTTTAGGTACGACAGTAAGACCTTAGATATCTTAGGTACCACAGTGAGACCTTAGATATGTTAGCTACCACAGTGAGACCTCAGATATTTTAGGTACGACAGTGAGACCTTAGATATGTTTGGTACCACAGTGAGACCTTAGATATGTTAGGTACCATAGTGAACCCTTTGATATGTTAGGTACCACAGTGAACCCTTTGATATGTTAGGTACCACAGTGAACCCTAAAAAATGTTAGGTACCTCAGAGAAACCTTAGATATGTTAGGTACCTCAGTGAGACCTTAGATATGTTAGGTACCTCAGAGAGACCTTAGATATGTTAGGTACCTCAGAGAGACCTTAGATATGTTAGGCACCACAGTGAGACCTTAGATATGTTAGGTACCACAGTGAGACAGATATGTCAGGTACCATAGTGAGACCTTAGATATGTCAGGTACCATAGTGAGACCTTAGATATCTTAGGTACCACAGTGAGACCTTAGATATCTTAGCTACCACAATGAGACCTTAGATATATCAGGTACCACAGTGAGACCTTAGATATCTAAGGTACCACAGTGAAACCTTAGACATGTTAGGTACCGCACAGAGACCTTAGATATTTTAGGTACCACAGTGAGACCTTAGATATGTTAGCTGCCACAGTGAGACCTTAGATATTTTAGGTAAGACAGTGAGACCTTAGATATGTTTGGTACCACAGTGAGACCTTAGATATATTAGGTACAACAGTGAACCCTTTGATATGTTAGGTACCTCAGAGAAACCTTTGATATGTTAGGTACCACAGTAAGATCAAAAGCTTACCATAGGTGATTTGATCTGAAATTTTGAGCTATCAGATTCACTTGGTGTAGGTGTATGCTTACTATCACCAGGTGTTGAAGGTGTTTTACTACTTTCACTTCCATCTGATGAATTTGGTCTCCTGAAAGATTTTACAAGTTCATTATATACATCTTAAAATTATCCTTAAATCCAAAAATCATGAAGTTAATTTTAATATAGAATGAATGCCTTTGCTACAATTAAGTAAAATAAAAGTCATATTTGGATATTTTCAAAGGGAATAACTCAAAGATTCAAACTTATCTGAGAATTACTATTTCATTTCAAATCAGAATGAAAAATATTGTGTCGAGAACAAAATATATTGTTAACTGGACAAGTTGACATAAGTTAAGATATACATTAGTTATTTAGTTTTACCTTCCAACAATAACTGGGAAAAGCTGTTCCTTCATCAAGCCTGTTTTCTGTACCGTAGTAATGGCAGTTTCTAATTCTAGACATTGATGTCGACATTGTTTAACAAATTCTAAACAATCTTGGGTCTCTAAACACAACCTAGATTCAGCTTCTTTTGATTCCAAAGTTAAACTGGTACCATTACTTTCTATAATCTTAATACCTTTATTATTAGCTGTGTATTTAGCACCTACAATATCATACCATACATTTTTATATCATTTACTAATAGTGATATATTCATCTCATAATTAGAGTAATACCTGACAAATTTAATAGAATGAAGATGAATTATAGAAGTCTAGATTAGACCAATAACAGTTTATATTCTCGAGAGAAGTTAAGATAGTTGACATCGTTGAAGTGAATGACATGAGGTTTGATATCAATTTAGCAAGTAAGTATTTAATACTATTAACATAGACCTGATCTTGTAATGCCTAGAAATGTTTATACATGACCTAAAATAAATAATTCTCAGACTTGTCAACAATTAATTAACATACAATTGGTCTATATATAAATGAACATTCTCAAATAATTGAGGCATCTGACAAAATTTGAACTTAAGTATTCTGATTGTACAAAAATATTCACATACCTTCATAGAAAATTGCCTCAAAATCAGGTTCAGGGGAATTTTCCATCAACATACATTTAGCTCTGTGTGTATATAAGGTAACTTTGGGTGTTTTAGATCGTACTAAATTCACAAATCTGGAAAAGATAATACACATGAGGAATTTGAGTTTCTGTAGATAAGTTGTGGGTTTAGTTATTGAGTACCTTGTTCAATCCAAAACTACTGTTTATCTTACCAAATCAATCTTTTTTCTGGTACAGATAAAGATGATGTTGATAAATTTTTCAATATTTTCTTAGTAATATCGTATATAAACTACTTACCTAGCAGCATACTGATATTTTTTCCAGTATTTCTCTGGTAATGTTGTATATGAGAATTTTTTGGAAGGTAAATCTGTTGGTGGATTAGATTGATCTGATATTCTAGTACCTTGTCCATTATTTGGTTGCCACATTGATATCTGCAATTTAATACACTTTCATCAGCAAAATAACGCTTTGACAATCAAAAGAGATGCTGAGTTGAAAAAACTAATGGCACAAGAGAATCTCTTAATAAAATAATATGCATCATGAAGTAAGCATACATACTGAAGAAGATGAAAAACCATATTCAGATTATGTTACTAATATAACAGTTATACTTACATTTTGACCATCTGGTGATATCAAAAATATCTCTACAACTCTTTCTTCTTTACCTTTCTGTTTTAAAAATTCTAGACATACTTCATTAGATTCTAAAATATTCACCTAAAATCACATAAAAAATATACATTCAGAGGGTGAAATAATTTATTAGATATTGGACTTTAATCTTGGAAGTTTACAAAATAAAATTAAATGCCAAAGTTTTCTAATCTGTACAGTGTATATTTGTTGTGATCATTGTAAGATTAAAGATACCCAATACTAATGACATGGTATTAATCAGTTAATATATATATCCCATGCAAACATGAACCACATCCACACAAAGCAAAACCATTGTTCCTAAACATGATATAATGAAAATATATATGCTGACTACATACCACTGCATTTTTAGTCTTCTGCCTAATAGGTCGTAATCTTTCTGCTACAACAGGATTGACAAAAGTTTCAATTGAACCTCCTTTAGATACAGTATTTTCACTACTAGCAGACGGCACTTCCCATCTGGGACTCATTAAATCTTGCACTAAACTTTTGGTACTTTTACATTCATTTTGTTTCGAGTTAAACTCTATAGGTCCTGGAAGGCCTTTTAATTGTGAAAACTTGTCCAGACTTTGTGAATGACTACTTTCATTTTTATGTCGTTCATGCATACTGTTTGTTTTTGAGTCTGAATTAAAACTGAGCACTCTTTTAGTATTCTGGAGATTAAATTCTAAATCTCCCTGCGAAGATAAGTCTGAGCTACCACTTAAATAGTTTTTAGATGATGTCACATGACCATTAGAACTACTAGTATCTGTAGATGACCTAACCCCAGAAGTAACAACTTTGCCTATATCACTGCTATGGATTGAATTAGTACCACCATTTGACCAGCCGGAGGAACTAGGTGTTTGTGCTGTTTCTTGGTATCTGATGGATCAAATTGTTGTTTACCATAAAAATGATTCATCTTAGCCTTCAACATTTCTGACTCTCTTTCACTGTAATAATTATAGAAGTGTAAAATACTCAAAAGTAATCAGAAACTATCAGTATAAGAAATAATAACTGAAATAGATTTGCTTGATATTTGTTTAACTGGGTGATATGAAATATGGAAGTCAATCTGAACTAGACCTTACTTACTGGAAAAATAATTCCTTAAAACTTTTGCCAGATAAGTATGATCCAATCGAAGACAAACTGGACATAAGATTATCATTCTAAAAAATGGGTTGATATTTAATAGTGTTATAAGTTAAAAATTAAAAGAATATTATAATTGTAGATAAAGAAGAAAAGATAATCAAATAAAATCACAATGCCTTTAAAATATGATACTTGGCATGTCAAGTTTAGTGAATATATCTGATTTCTTGTCCAAATATCACAATATATCTATACCATAAACCTAATCCTTGGTTTATATCTATTTAAACTGCTTGAAGGGTAAAACAATAAAAGGAAAGATCATTATTGACAAACCTGTCTCTTAGTCGAACTGGAGGTGAGGGTGGGTGACGAAAAACACCGTTAGAATTTTTATTTGTCTGTGTGAAGATTTGAGCATTATTTTCGTATCTATTGGTATTTCTATAACATTTGTCATTGTTTTCATCCACCTCACTGATATCAGAGATAGGAAAAGCTGGAAAAGGTTTGGATCTACTACTTGTAGTTGAGGTGGCTCTAGATGACATTGTGCCTTGACCACTGTCCATAGACATCTCAGCATACTGAAATATATACCAATAATAATATCAAAATATAAAATAGAGTAAACTGTATCATACCTGCATAGCAATATGCACTAATGTAAATAACCAATTTTGAAAACAAAAAATTTTTTCAAGAAATAATATTTATTTTTAATACTATGCAGAAAACAATAATGAAAGAAACATAAATATTACCTTTTTAGAGATCTTTCTAGATATAGTAGGTAATCCTGACCGGGTCATGAAAGGATGTTTAACCAAATCTATCAATTTAAACAAGATGATCATTATATTTTTATCATGGAGAAAAAAAATGATTGATTTAAATTAAGAGTACATATTATATCACATCTTGTGATTGTTTGATGCATCACACTATAAAATTAATAATACTTATTTTTCCACTATAGCTTGAAAACATTCAAAAGAGGAATTTGAGGAAACTTACACCTGACACTGGTACAATATAAAAAGAAAATATAGATGTCTAGATTATGTGTTGAAGTGATTGCAGACATAATGATAGCAAACAAATATTGAGCTTAATTATTTGATTGAGTTTTAGGTGGAATTGCTAGTCAGCTTGATCAATGACCTTAATCAAGGTTGAAATTCTGATCCCTCAAAGTAAACTTGATAAATCATCATAATTCCTACCTTTCAGAGAAATTCTGTCTTTAGGATTTTTTCTGAGTAAAGACTGGATCAGATCTCGAGCTTCTGGTGACAGATGATTGGGTATTTCATATTCAGCTAAAATGACTCTATTTAATGTACTTTTGACAGCATCAGTATCGAATGGGGGTTTCCCTACTAGAAACGTATACAGCATACATCCTAGAGACCAAACATCAGTTTCTAAACCATGGGCAGATCTTGAAGCTACTTCACTATAAACAATTTACAAATATAGAAAATATTTTGTGGTAATCTTGACACTTTCCAGTAAGGCTTTTCAAATATGGCCAATTGAAAGAAAACATTTATCTTGTTTGAAATTTAATGGCTTTTAGCACACCATTTAATTTACTAGTTATAGTTATAGGTGATTTTAACTCACGGTGAAATGTAGTTTGGAGTACCACACATTGTAAAATGTTTCTCATCTGGAACTGATAACTGCGTGGCTAAACCAAAATCCGCTATCTTCTATAAAAATAATAGAAATGTTGTTAAACAGTAGGTAATAATTATTTAGGTTTAATCAGTATGTAATTAATACTATGGTTGCTCTAGATTGGCTTCAAGTTTATATGTACTGTACTATTGTAAACAAATTCCTACAGTGGACAGCATGAGAACTTCTGAACCAAGAGGCGAAACATGTTACAAACAATAAAAGATTGGACAATAGTAAATTTCAATGTAATATACCATGAGAATAAAGACAACTTACTAGATTTTTATCATGACTCAATAAAAGATTGGATAATGTTAAATCTCTATGTAATATACCATGAGAATGAAGATAACTTACTAGATTATTATCTCGACTCAATAAAAGATTGGATAATGTTAATTCTTTATGAAATATACCATGAGAATGAAGATAACTTACTAGATTATTATCTTGACTCAATAAAAGATTGGATAATGTTAAAATTCTATGTTATATACCATGAGAATGAAGATAACATACTAGATTATTATCTCGACTCAATAAAAATATTGGATAATGTTAAATCTTTATGAAATATACCATGAGAATGAAGATAACTTACTAGATTATTATCTCGACTCAATAAAAGATTGGATAATGTTAAATCTCTATGTAATATACCATGAATGAAGATAACTTACTAGATTATCATCTCGACTCAATAAAAGATTGGATAATGTTAAATCTCTATTAATATACCATGAGAATGAAGATAACTTACTAGATTATTATCTTGACTCAATAAAAGATTGGATTAATTCAAAATTCTATGTTATATACCATGAGAATGAAGATAACATACTAGATTATTATCTCGACTCAATAAAAAGATTGGATAATGTTAAATCTTTATGAAATATACCATGAGAATGAAGATAACTTACTAGATTATTATCTCGACTCAATAAAAGATTGGATAATGTT
Organism: Nipponacmea schrenckii; assembly: GCA_030562195.1. Lineage (NCBI taxonomy): Eukaryota > Metazoa > Mollusca > Gastropoda > Lottiidae > Nipponacmea > Nipponacmea schrenckii. The sequence continues at coordinate 15,383,717 of CM060202.1, forward strand.
AAAACTCTATGTAATATACCATGAGAATGAAGATAACTTGCTAGATTATTATCTCGACTCAATAAAAGATTGGATAATGTTAAATCTCTATGTAATATACCATGAGAATGAAAATAACTTACTAGATTATTATCTCGACTCAATAATAATATTGGATAATGTTAATTCTTTATGAAATATACCATGAGAATGAAGATAACTTACTAGATTATTATCTCGACTCAATAAAAGATTGGATAATGTTAAATCTCTATGTAATATACCATGAGAATGAAGATAACTTACTAGATTATTATCTCGACTCAATAAAAGATTGGATAAGGTTAAATCTCTATGTAATATGCCATGAGAATGAAGATAAAACATTCCATCAACGATCTGCTTCATAAAAAGACGTGCTGAAAGGAAAAATCATGTGAATTTATGGTAAAGTTGATATAAATATAATTAGTATATATTCCCTTTTATGGGAATTTATGATATAATCTAATAATTAGTATATCTTTTCGATCAATACTTGTTGCACTAACTAATCTGTTGAATTCAACTGACAGTGCTTGGCTGAGGCACATAAGGAAACATTTACAGTAACCTGAGGTCTAATGTTTGATATCCAGGTATTAATGAACATAATGATACATTGAATAAAGAAACAGAATAGATTCCTGTACAATGGCATAATTAAGCTTTATTATACAAGAGTCAATACATACCTTCGTCCTCAGATAAAACTTTACAGTGTGTTTTTAAATAACGCTGTAATTCACCATTATGACATATCTCAATAACTAAATATACGTAATTACTATCTTCAAAATAATTATACAACTGAAACAGACAAATTCTTATGTTAAAAACGTTTTTGAATGGGAGTTTTTTTCTGTTTTCACATACACTTGCAAGTGTGGGCTGTAACACATTCAGATAGAGCAACTTAGCATTTGCTCAGTTATATGAAAGAAATAGTGGGCATGTGTTCTAACTACATTAGATATTTGACATTCAAGTGACTTTGAATAAATCATTTTTCTTCATTATTCCAACTATACCGTAATGGGTAGGCATAATCTAAGAAAGATACAATAAGGCCAGTGGAAGACAGAACCCTTTCTCACTTGATCTTCATTGTTTGTTAATATATTTCAAGAAAATTCCTGAAGCACAAGTAGCACCACTTTTGTCAGATATAAGGGGAGGGGTTAACAGAGAGCAAATGCAGTTTGAGATCATTATTAAAAAAATTGTTGCAGAATACCTCTAAAATCGAAGGATGTTTTAATCTGGAATGGATTTCAACTTCCTTTTTAACTCGTGTTACCATGCCAGCAGCTTTCATCAACTTTTTATCAATCTAGAATGAAAAAAATATAAAATTTAATTTCACAAATTTATACAATATATTTAAGATTCATACGGTGTCATAGTTACATATATGACAACACCACATTTAAGCATTCTATTTTGAATTTTTTATTCAGTCATTCACGAATGAAAAGTAGGCTACAATGAAAATATTTACAAAGTTTTCTTACACTTACAAATTGATATCATCGTGCAAGTTAACAAATAGCAGCTTAATCAAATTAAGCTTGACAAAATATATTTATAGACCTGCTTACCATTTTGATAGCTACTTCAACACCAGTTTTATTGGACCTTGCCCTATAAACACAGGCAAAGGCCCCCTTCCCCAGAAGGTTGAGGACCTGGTAGTCCTGAAATCATATGGAAAAACAATTTTTAAATAAGGCTATTTAAATACATTGCATAAGTACAGTGCATAATCGAAATAAATCATGCAGGAAACACACCTCAATTGATTCAGTTGATTCCATCAAGTACCGGTACACACAACCTGTTGTCCATCAGGACAATGATTTTCAGAACAAGATATTTGAAACTGATCGGTGAATGAGTTGTCCTGATTGAATATACTGTATTCAGGTATAATAATGGAGGTAATTAGAGATTACTAATGAGTCTAATCAAGGCTATTGTACATGTACACATGATCCTAATAACTCACTAATCATATTAACCAGGTTCATATACTGCATAATTAATCATTTCAAGTTCAAATCATAAAAAATTCAAACACAATCTAGTCAAGTAAAATTATCAGATTTCTCAAAAGACAATTCTATCAGGTTTGAAAAACATGTTACCCGTTACTTTTTGTTTGAGTACAGTATTTTACTTGAAATGAAATTAGGACTGTACATTTTACTTTTCTCAACCTGATTTTCAACTTCAGTCTGAGATGTCCTAATCTCTTACACGTGTGTCCAAGACATGTTGTGTCTCGGTACTTTGGTTTCCGCACATACCAAAACTGATTGTTATTGTTATATTATTTACAAGCATAGCATATTGAGTTATTAACTTTAATTATCCTTACCACAAGGCTGGACATAATCTAAACTTGGAAGAAGAAAAGCTTACATAAGCCTTTCATGCATGGTGCTGGTACCTTGATAATATCAATGGACCAGACCTTAATAGCCTAATTGTTTATGTCACTTAGTTTGATAGGCCTCTTTTTTCCTAATACTAGGCCTAATAGTAAGCCTAGTAGCCTAGGATTACTCAACAGAATAAGAAAAAGACTCTAATTTCCATTTAGCGATAGGATTGGCATCAAATCTCTCAATTAAAAATTACTATTTCATCAGTCTAAATCCGGCATCCAAAATTACAAACAATGTTTACAGACAAAATAGACATAACCGCTTTTCGTTCAGTCCACCATGTTTTGTTTATAACAGGATCGGACATGTCAGTACAATTTCAACTTGACAGACAACAGTCAAATGATGAGTCGAATATAAACCAAATACAGCCTACCTCAATTCCTTCACCCATTTTTGGCTACATAAAAATAGATCTTTATGTTATTCTTCCTGATATTATTCCAGAGCAAAAGTCTAAGTAATCATGACTAAAATAACGGTATTGATCAAAAATTAATCACGAACTTGTTTGTTTTCATTTGAGAAAACCGTTCATAGAGCGCGCCTCGAAATCTCACCGGAAGTTAAACCGCAGTAAATGTATAAAACGTAGTCAAATATATACCAAGAAGTAACCATTCTATTTATTGTAAATTTCAAATTCCTAAATTCATAAGATTATTTTCTAACCGTGACGACATTATATCCAAATATCACATATCATGACTTTCTCTGTCATCTAAGCACAAATACTTATAGCACTAAAGTCAGTTCGAAATTGTATTTGATCTACCTTTGGTTCACTTTTCTTAGGCACTTACGTAATATTTCGATTTAGACGAATTGATTTCAGTTATCCTAAAATCAGAGCACATTAAGTTGGGCAAACCCTTTTCAAATATTCAGCCCCCCCCCCCATTCCCATTTAAAAATATTTAAATGACTTGAATTACTTGGGCTAACTAGCTAGCTAAGGGCTTGGTTGGTTTATAAGTTGTAGTTGACAAGATCGGCTAGGTAAGGGCTTGGTTGGTTTAGAAGTTCTAGTTGACAAGATCATGTTCCCTATCGCGGAAATATATCTGTCCATCTAATCATTTAAATATTGGATTGGTGTATTTGTTTTTTCGTTTTTCATATTAATCATTGTATTGCCCCCATGGGACCATGTCCTCCTGTATTAGACCTTACTCTGGCCCACGTAAAATAACGAGATGTTTTTAATATCATATCGTTCAGTGACAGATTTATAATATAAAAATATAACTCTATGTATGCACTGCACGCTTTTGTAATGATTAGTGGTTACGATTTTGTCTTTCAGGGTCGTACAGAAGCCTAATGTATTTAAATTAATATAATTTATTTTCGAAAAACAACGCCATTGAATATGCCATGGCTTCGTTTGAATAATTGGAAGTCTTTTTTTTCCAGATTTTTCCATCATTGTTGTCTCAAGATACTTTGTTAAATGTAACCAATCAAATGCGATTCCGCACTTTGCCGCAGATCGCACTCATCGAATCGGCAATGAACAGAGGCGTTGTGATTCACGTGTTCTGGAAATTTCTTTGACTGATTAGAATATTCTCGACTTGCAAGCTTTTATGAAAAGGTTTTGACCTATTCTTTATTTAATCGAATACGATAAAGTTAAGTTAAAACGGAAATCATATTTGATATACCATTCAATGACAACCTTATTATAATTTTCAGATTTGAAATTTATTGATTATCAAGGCTAGAGAAAGACGGAAAGGAGAAAGAATTACATTTAAAATCAAACGAACCAGGAATTAAAGAAACATATAACCAATTATAAAGAGAGATAAAAAGACGAAAAAATGTCTGTCGTTGGAATAGATTTTGGAACCTATTCATGCTACATTGCTGTAGCCAGAGCTGGTGGAATAGAAACAATTGCCAATGAATATAGTGACAGACAAACTCCGTAAGTAGGCTAGATAACATTTTTTTTTTTGGAATGCCAGTCATTTCGTCGACATGTCAACTAGTCGACACCATTTTATCAGTCAACTTTTGGACACAATTCTTTGAGAGAAGTTGTCGCCACAATCATATTAGACAGTTATAGAATAGGCCCTGTAGCCAAAGGCCTATCAAGTATCAATGTTGATTACCCGGGGGCAGTCCTATATACCGAAAAATACCGAAACAAACCGAAAAAATCCGAAAAAACTCCGAAAAGTACCGAAAAATACCGAAAATACACCGAAAAAATACCAAAAAAAAACGAAAAAACATTTCTGGTGCTAAGTACCGAAAAAAAACGAAAAAACCTAAATACCGAAAAAATCCTATATAACGAAAAAACTGACACTAATTACCGAAAAAATCGCTAAATACCGAACAATCTGACCACTTATAAATTAAACAGGAATTTGACTTCTAGAAAAAATATTTCCCTCAACTGTTTGTTGGTAGATATTCATCAGGACACTGGGTTGCCAATCTCCATTTTATTGGTGTGCGGTGGCACAGTGAAACGGCGTTGGGACTTTTAGCTCAATGCAATTCCGGTGCCTTGCCCCGCTCTGGCTAGTAAAAAATTCCGATGCCAAGGCCCGTGTTTTCTGTGAAGTTAAAATTTTTGTGGTCGCCTCCCCCTTTAAGAAACTAATAATATTAGGGGAAATCGGAAAAGTATTTAAAAGACAGAATGGGCCCCGTCGGGATAGGTGGGATCGTGACCCCTAAATGTTTCTGACGATTGGAAGAAGTGGAGATTTGAGAAATTTGTAACACATTATTTAATATAATAACTAAACAAAAAATTAGGTTACTTCTAGAAAATAAAATCTTTAGTTTGAAAAACTCATATTGACAAAGACTTTATTTTCAAGTTTCAGTTAAAAATTGAGCCGATTGATCTTAAAATCATCAACATATTTTATTTATTTTTTTTTTGGTTTATTTTAAGTGAAAATGAAAAGAGTTTTGGATTTTGAAATATTGCTATTGTTTACTTATATTGAAAACATTAAATTATTAAAAAATAAAAGGTATATTGAAAGTTAGCACTATTATTTACAGTTATCTACAACCCCTTTTTCCCTTTCCCCGAAATCAAATATAGACCCAACTTTCGTTCGTGTTTTATTAGTTTCGTTTCAAATGTTTTATTAGCTGTCAGCTTTGTAAGTAACCACTAGATAGCTAATAAAACATTCGGTACGAAACTTATAACACACAAAAGAGAATGTTGGGTCTATATTTTAATTAGACTTCCAAGCAACGATAGAAATCACTAGTTTATATACATCAGTCATATTGAAAGTTCAGCAGCTTTACCCTTTGTGCTTCCTTGCTGCGTCTGTGGAACGCTCAGCGTTCATTTCTACAGTGTTACAGCCGAGGAATAGATGGAGAGAAGCAGAGTCACCCAAGGTTTGCCGATTGGGGGATTTCAGGGTTTTTTCGGTAATTAGTGTCAGTTTTTTTCGATATATAGGATTTTTTCGGTATTTAGGTTTTTTCGTTTTTTTTCGGCAATTAGTATCTGAAAAGTTTTTTCGGTGTTTTTTGGTATTTTTTCGGTGTACTTTTCGGTGTACTTTTCGGAGTTTTTTCGGTTCTTTTCGGTATTTTCCGGTATATAGGACAGCCGGATTACCCGGTTATCTCTGATCTTTGTTTGAAATTGAATGATCGCTGATCATTGTTAATTAGACTAATGGATTATCAACCAAAGCAAGTTGGATAAATAATCTCTGAACTGTCCGAAGTGTTCATGGAAATCACTTGAACAGTGCATATTCAAGAGAATCTGCTGTTGGTCTCGAATGTTTTGTATCGACAACCAGTAAACTGTTGACACGTCGACGAATTGACAAGATACCTTTTTTTATTATTTTGTGCTTAGTAGATCTACATAAAGCAGGAATTTCTTAAATTTCTTCAAGAGATCAGACTTAATCTAAACTAATTCTTCATCCTTAGGTCAGTGATCTATGATATTCTGTAGGTCTTCAGTTAAAAACCAAATTCAATAAATCAGTAGGCTGGGCTTAACCTGTCACCAATATCTACCTTCTTAAAGTTTTAACTACTTCCACTCTGAAACAATTTGTGTTGAAAGTAATGAAGAAAGAAAAACTAAAATTCTTATTAACAAAAGTTAAGAAACTTTTTGGCAAACAAAATTTTGACACTTTCCAGATTTATCTTGTGTTTTGATGAAGTGGTTGTACACGCAGTAAAGTCTTGTGCATCAATTTTTTGGACCTTGAGGTCTTCTGATGATACGTATCAAAATGTTATAAATGGGAGATAATGGCAAGGATTTAAAATTGAATAGGAAATAAGTAATAATAAATTTTATTCATCAACTCAGTAGTCCAGGTTCAATAATTTTCTCTTATCTCCACCTGGAAAGTTCCAGAAAAGAATAAATGTTAATTAAAGAAAGTGATCTTTTCATTGTAATATTAAAAGCCACTTATGTAATGTACATTGGATCAAATTACTGATCTATCTCTAGTCCTTATCTGAGAAGATGATCACACCATTCTCATTATATAATGATATAAGCATGTAACATGGAATAAAAGAATTATTCACCCGTCTGATTGTTGAAAACTGGTGTGGTTGCTTGCTTGACTTGTCACTTACTCAAAATGTAATAAACCCATCTATAGAGTAATTAGCAAAATACATGTATTACCGGTATAACAAGATAAACAGATGACTTTGTGTTTACTAATATCTCGTAGATCATCTATTACTATCTTTAGCTCAGTTAATAATGATAGAAAGACTAAGGTTTCTTTCTTGGCACATCAATGTTTATATTGTAGAAATTAGTTTTTATAGATCCACATCTCTATGTAGAAGTGCAAGCACCTAGTCTTTTGACCTTGTCTATCTCTTGGTCTTCATCTGTGACATTTTCTTATAACCCAGTAAATGCAACTGGTTATATAAGCTAACGATTTAAGCTTATAATGTAACAATTTATGAGATTTGCCTAAATTTATGAGATTGGCCTAGAAAACTGTGATGTGTAATAAAATTGTCATTTCCTGGTTTGGATGTTTAAATTTATAAAACTCAATAAAAGATATATTCTTAAAGATGTAATAAAAGATGTCAGAAAGAAAAACTTTTTGTTGGACATCATTTACTACCTGATATTCAAAAATAAAAATTGGGATTAGCTGGAATGCTTTTTCAATTGTTAAACAAATACTGGTACCGGTAGTAAAATAAGAGATCTAATACAGTAAAGTCCAATTGGGTTGATAATGAATAAGCAATTACTTCAAGGAATAAATACATTTTTTTAAAAATTAGCAGTTCTGACTCCAGGAGAATCCTTTCACATTGAAATCTGCCATACTGAAATAATATATCGAACAAACCCTGAAGTGCTTAGCAATATTTAAAAAGTATTACCAAACAAGTTGTTTAGATTTGTTGGAGTTGTTTGTATGTGAACATACTTTTATCCACAAGGAAAAGAAAAGATTTTTCCTTGATGTCATACTGTATGACACTGGTCATCTTTATATTCCATGTTATTTTGTGATCCAAAATTCTTTTTTCCTATAGAAACCATTTTAGAATCATTTTACATTATAATGGATTATGGAACTTTATTCTTATGTAATATTATTTTATTTTGTAGATCTTATATATCATTCAATGAGAAGAATAGATGTATGGGAGTTGCAGCTAAACAACAAGCTGTGATGAAGTTTAAAAATACTGTAGCTGGAATCAAACGTTTAGTTGGTAGAAAGTATAATGACTCCAGAGCTCAGAGGGAAATGAAAATTCAGTTCTCACAAAATGATATTGTTCAGGATAACAAAGATGGGAATATATTGATTAAGGTATATTTTTAAAAAATTACTCCATATGTCTTATAATAAATTATCACAAAAAGATTGCTTTCTTATTAGATATGTAAAATTTTTGGACTTTCAAAATTGATCCATGCACAAATTGTTTTGATGAGTTATGGATTTTACTACAATCAGCTGATAACTTAAGTGAAATTGAAAAAACCTTGTAGGCAAAAAATCTTTGTTTTCAAAACATGATTTTTGCCCTTTCAGGTGGATTATTTAGGAGAAAATCAACAGTTCAGTCCAGAACAAATAACAGCTATGTTATTTACTAAGTTGAAATTGACAGCTGAAGCTGCATTAAAAACTAAAGTAGTTGATGTTGTAATTTCAGTAAGTATATTTAAACAGCTTCCAAATTCAAATGTTCAGAATGAAATTAAAGTTACATCTTCTCTTTTTAAATATGACCAATACTAATAATCTAGCAGTGATTGTCCTTTTAACATATGATTATGCAGACTCTATTATATATGAGTAAATTTTTTGTATAAAATTTACAATCTAATCTCAAATTTTAGGTACCATCATATTGTACTGATGTAGAAAGAAGAGCGTTTTTAGATGCGAGTCAAATGGCAGGATTAAACTGTCTTCGTTTATTGAGTGATACTACTGCAGGTATGTTTGGATTGTTAAATATCTGAAATCAAAAAGTGCATTAGTCAATTATGCAATATATTGTACATGAAATTCAGTTTATTACCCAAATTTGAATTTGTCTAAGTTTTTGTGATCATAAATTTACACGCTCTATTTTATAGAAATAAAAAAAAACTGACTTCTAGCACATTCACATTCACTATTTTGTTTTATAGAACCTCACAGATTATTTGTTTGAAATTATTTTGTAGCTGCCCTTGCTTATGGTATTTATAAACAAGATTTACCAGCTGAAAATGAAAAGGGTCGTAATGTAGTTATAGTTGATATGGGGTATGCAGCTTTACAAATTTCTATATGTTCATTCCATAAAGGCAAATTAAAGGTAGGTTAGCTATTATTTTTATTTTAAAATGTGTATAATGTTTATGTGAAGAAGATTCACCTTTGCCAAGGCTGGCTGTCATGTAACTGTCAATATCATAGTTAACTAGTTTGTACATTATGACATACATGGAAGATATCACTCACCTAAATTTAAGTAGCGTCATAAATCCAAGGTTGTCTACAACTTAAGTTCTGAACCATGTGAGCTCCCCCTTTATTTTTTCTTGTGTAGAAAACTGCAAAAAAAAAAGAAAAAAAATTTGTACGTGAGATGATGAAAGCTTTAATCCATTCTCTGATGAACATTAATAATATGATAATTAAATAAAAACATTTTTATAATTAAAGGTTTTCTTTAATTAATATTAATGATCTTTTATTAATCATTATTATTATTATTATTAATGTTAGAAGTAGATCAACTTCTATAGATGAGATTCTGGCTCTGATCACTTTATATAGTTAAACTAGTCTGTGATGTCAGTTTGATAGAAACTGATGTTTATGTGTTACTTACAAGGTTCTTCAAAAACTCAATTAAAATGTGAAAAAATTTGATCTTTTTTCAAGTTTCAAAATTACATTATTCATATTCCTCTGTAATTTTTTATAAGGAAAAACTAATATAAAACTAAGTATTTCAAGGCACCTAGACATTCTTGACTATAAATAATAACCTTATAACTTAAAACCTCTATGCCCTCACACTAACCTAGGGGTCCAGAATTCAATCCTGGCAAAGATCAAGATGAACCTCAGGGGGTCTGACACAAAAAAGCATGTAGTAGCTGGATGGGTCAATAAACTGAGCCCCTGTGTGCTACAGTCATGTTAAAGATCCCCAAAATCACAAAATGATTAGACTAATGCCTAACGTCTAAATTTCCCTAACGTAAAACTCATTTCATTTCATTTTAAAAAATCTCTAAAAATGACTTACCCGTAAGTGCATGGAAGTTTTTGTTCTCATTACCAAGTTGTTGCTACAATATTTTGTAATAGTTTAAACTTTCTATGAAATTTGCTGCTGTGATGGGTGTATAGCCCATGTTAATACTAATTATTTTTGTAGGTATTGGCTGTAAGTAATGATCCAGATTTAGGAGGTAGAAATTTTGATCAACTGTTGCTGCACCAATTCTCCGAAGAATTTAAGACTAAATACAAGATAGATGTAATGAGTAGACCCAAAGCTTATATTAGGCTATTACAAGAATGTGAGAAATTAAAGAAATTAATGAGTGCAAATACTCAGAAAATTCCTCTTAATGTTGAATGTTTAATGGATGATAAAGATGTCACTTCGGCTATGGACAGGTATGTTGATTTAGTTATTAGTCACCTTAAATCATATTTGAAGCCTTATGTGGCCTATGATAATTCTCTTCACAATGGACATTGTTACCAAAGAATTAATTGTTCAATTACAGGAAGCTGGCATTGATATAAATAATTTTTTCAATATATCTATTTACTTGAGTAAAATATTTATTTATAGTGTTAGTTTCCATCTTGCAAATCAGAAGTTTTTTCAATGGCCCCCTTTTTTTTATACGCCCACATTATAATGTATCTTGCTAGGCAACCGCTTGTTATAGAATTTACATAAATACTAATACACTTTCTATTGAAAAATGATAAAAGCAGGTGTTAATCAAATTAAAATTTAACAATTAAATTACAAAAATGCTCACTTATATGGAAACATGTTCATAAGATATATTTGTGATATATTCCTACGTAATATTTTTCAAGAAGATATTTAAGCAATGTATTTGTATATTTTAGAGCTACATTTGAAGAGTTAGCTAGTAAGACAGGTTTATTAACAAGAGTAGAGAATACAATGAGAGCTATACTTGATTATTCCAGTAAGTTCTTTTTATTCACAGTTCTCATATTTAGTGTAGATTGTAGTTGCAGATCTTCAAATTTGCAAATAGGGATGATGGGAACAAAAATTTTAATTTCGATGAAGAAATATTTAAAGTTACTATATCTTTTGAAGTAGACTGAATAAGGCAATATCATGTTGATTTTATTGCAGATGTTAAGTTAAATGATGTACATTCAGTAGAAGTTGTTGGTGGTTCTAGTCGCTTGCCATGTGTTAAAGCCTTGGTTAATAAGGTATTCAATATGGAACCCAGCACCACTCTCAATTCAGATGAAGCTGTATCAAGAGGCTGTGCTCTACAGGTTGGTAACATATTTGGAATAAAAAATAGTTGACATGGATAAAAAAAAAAGATTCACAGTTAAGGATCCTTTCTACTAGCTAGTCCTTTGGAAATCTCTTGGCATTGTGAGATCTTGGCCAGATTATCTGTAGCTTAGTCGTTTGGAATTTCAAGTCAAGCTGATTGATAAGCCGATCAAGATTTGAACCCACAGCCACCATTAACTCAACATTACCATTTAATTGACAGGTATTGAAAAGGACCAACACTCATGGAGACTGTACTATAGTATATCCATTTAAATGCACCATTTGCAAATTGCAAGTCCTTATTTTTTCAGTCAGATGTTTGTCTGAGGGCAAAAAAAAAATGAATTGTACATTTTAAGCCTTAATATGAATGAATGAAAAATTAAAGACAAATTTTGTATTTTAGTGTGCTATTTTATCCCCTACTTTCCGTGTAAGAGACTTTAGTATCACTGATTGTCAACCGTATTCTATAACATTACATTATACTGGTTCTGTAGAAGATGAAAGGTAAGATTAGATTCATAAATACAATGTTTTATATATAGTTCATTACGTGTGCACACAAGTGATATGATGAAAGCTTTAATCCATTCTCTGATGAACATTAATAGTATGATAATTAAATAAAAACATTTTTATAATTAAAGGTTTTCTTTAATTAATATTAATGATCTTTTATTAATCATTATTATTATTATTATTAATGTTAGAAGTAGATCAACTTCTATAGATGAGATTCTGGCTCTGATCACTTTATATCACTTATATAGTTATAAAAATAGTAGCATTTTATAATGATTCACAATATAATCATTCCTGAATATGATACAAAATGTTTAAATCATGTTCAAGAAGCTGGTAGAGCAATTGCATACAGGACTTTATTCATCAAAATATTTTTTTGTCATCTTTCCTGAGACCTAAAAGCAGAACATGGTCTGAGCGAGTCCTTGTATATTCTTTTATATTTTTGTTTAAATTTTTATTTTCAGTTCCTTAGAGGTGTTCTCTAAATTTCATCCAATACCATTTTCTAAGATGTTAACTTTTTATCGTAAAGAACCGTTTGAATTAACTGCTAAATATACATATCCTAAAGAAGTCCCCTATCCATCAGATCTTATAGGTTAGTTTTTACATAGTTTATTAGCTAGTTACCATTTATTACTAGGTTATTGTTTACTATGTAATTTTTCCCTCATTGCACACTACTTTGCCTTACCAATCTTTTTCTATAATTAGAAAGTATACATTCTTCAAACGAATATATATGCTGTGTCATTATTATTGTTTTTTTTTTTCAGCATCTTTTAAGATTAACAATATTGCACCCCAGGCTAATGGTGATAGTAGTAAGGTGAAATTAAAAGTAAGAATCAACAATCAAGGTATATTTGTGATACCAACTGCCAATATGTATGAGAAATTAGATCAAGATGAGGACAATAAAGATCAAGAGTCCATGGATGTTGATGATGAAGAAAAGAAAACAGATGAGGCTAATAGTGGAGAGGCTATGAAATCGGATGACTCTCCTGGATCAGAGGTATGTATAGTGCTTGAAATTCTAAATATCACTCTATGATGTATATCACCTAAGGCAAATGCACAGCTTATCAGGTATATAACATAATAGTTGTAAGATAATATGGGAGAGCATACAATAATGAGGTACTTAAATGTGTTCATTGTAGGTACCAATGCAAACTGAAACTCCCAATGATGTTGATGCCAAGGCTAAAGAAAATGACTCAGCTAATGTGAATGGATCTGAAGGAAAGGTAGAACATTTGAGATTTTATATTTTCTGTGACCTAAAACATTAAAATTCCACCACGTCTTATGTAATTCTACCAAGAAGTAGTCCAATAACGGCACTGATAGTGTGAGATGATGAAAGCTTTAATCCATTCTCTGATGAACATTAATAATATGATAATTAAATAAAAACATTTTATAATTAAAGGTTTTCTTTAATTAATATTAATGATCTTTTATTAATCATTATTATTATTATTATTAATGTTAGAAGTAGATCAACTTCTATAGATGAGATTCTGGCTCTGATCACCATTAATCTCATTTAAAATCTCCAGCCTTGGGTACAATACTGAAATTTTGAAAGATGTCTTGTGTATTTTTTCCTTTGATTTTGCAATTATAAATAGAAATTATAATTCTTGAATTCAATTTTTGTTGACTTCTGTAACAGTTGACTTCTGTAACATTCTACTGCACAAAATGAAGTCGTGAACAAGTCAACATATTTGTATATACTGTGTTGGATCTGAATAAGCAGTAAAAAGTTTTGAATGTAATTTCTTAGATCTGTAATAGTTCAAGGGTCTTTTCTAATCATCCGTTGTTTAGATCTGTAAACGTAATTATATAGGTCTGTTAATTTCCAAAAAGTAGGATTGCCAGCAGACCTTTTTCTTTGTCTGGCTTTATTTAAACTATATAGCATTGAGCAGGCACAGTCAGTAAACACATGAAAGAACAAACTATTTAGTGATTATTTGTGTTGACAGGAAGAAGAAAAGAAAGTAAAGAAAGCGAAAAAGACATCACGTAGTATAGATTTACCTATAGAATCTAGTTTTATACAACTACCTAAACAACAACTTACAGCACATACTGATTCAGAGGTAAATATAATTATGTAATATTTTTATTTTGTTAGTTTTACGGTTGAGATTGTTTTTACTAGGGTCCTTAATGATCCTTTTTTGATCATGTTACAACAATGATCAGAGGTGTTACTTTGATTTTCCAAACTTGTTAACTCTGAAATAGTTTTTCCCTTATAATTATTGACATTATTGCAGTCACTAGGCACTTAAAGAGAGTAACCACAACTTGAGGATCATTCAAAAAAGCCATCTAATGCTTCATCCAACACCTTGAAAGCTGAGACTGGTAAATTTTTGGAAATTAATGTATTGCAACTAAAATCTGGATTGCAATTGAAAGCCATAGTAGTGCTGTACATCTAATTGACTAATGTATCTGTGTTATTTTTAGCTAAAGTTTAATAATCAAGATAAGCTAGAGAAAGATAGATTAGATGCTAAGAATGCTGTAGAAGAGTATGTGTATGATATGAGAGATAAGTTAGGAGGAATTTATGAACAATATGCCACAGAAGATGTAAGTTATACATAAGATGCTCAGGAAATATAATGCCCCTTTTCTACTTGGTTCATTGAAACAGAATCCCTTTTTTGATGGACTATGAAACTGATAATTGATAATTATTGAATTCTGTATTCTAGTTAAATGTTTGTTGAGTGGTATTTTTTTCATGACTGTTTTGTGTTTAGGATCGAAATGCATTGACACTTAATCTAGAAGATACAGAGAACTGGTTATATGAAGATGGGGAAGATGTAAATAAAGACGCCTATGTTGATAAATTGAAAGAAATCAAAGTATGTAGGATATCTATTATAAATTTAAAGAATTAGATTTTTTAGGCATTATTCTGCTATTTAAACATATTCAACATAATCTGAAGTCATCATAGTTATTAAATGAGTTAAAGGGATAATAGGCGTTAGAATACACTCGTCCTACGGCTTATATTTGTGTTTCATATTGACCATTAGTTAAATAAGTATGCATCCCACACTTTACCAAATTTTAAAAAGCCACAATAAAAATATATTCGGAATTTTAAAAAAAAGTGAGCCAGCGACGATTCCATTCAGTTTGAGAATAAAAGCGTCTGGTAAATCAACGCTAAAACATCATTGTGGAATTCAACAGTAGGGGTCAAGGACGCGTGAAAACCCGCATGTTAGAGTTACTTCCCTTTATATTTACACGATTTGAAAATCGCTTGATGGATGGCTCAAGCGTTTTATGATTAACTACTTTATTTTGGGGATTTATCGGATTTATGAGGGATTTCGATGTATAGGTAAGTCCACTAATGGATATATACTGTTATTGTCCAAATTTGAGTGAACTTAATTTTTTATGTTCGTTCTAACGCCTATTATCCCTTTAAAAGTAATAAATATCACTAAATTTACCATCCTGTTTCATTGTAGAATAAAGGTGATCCTATTAAAATGAGATATCAAGAAGCCCAAGTAAGACCAGCAGTATTTGATGAATTAGGAAAGAGTATTTTACACTATAGGAAATTCCTAGATGATTGGGCCAAAAAGGTAGGTAGATGTTTTTGTGAAAGAAAAAGGGTAAAAATTTACTGGTTTTGGCATACAGTATAGGAAACACTTTAGCGTTTATTTGCACCATTTAGATTTCCTGTCCAACATTTGTCATTGTCTAGATTCAATACTTTCTTCAAGCAAAATATGATTCTCTAATTTACAATCAAATCTCATTAAAAATACTTTAATTTTGTCCCTTTTTGTAAATAGTTTGTTTCTTAATCCCATATTTAGCCATATAAATATTACATGTATATTATTTAACAGGATTATATTTTTATTTAACAGGATTATATATTATATCATTATTTAACAGGATTAGATATTATATCATTATTTAACAGGATTAGATATATTATTATGTTACAGGATTGGATATATTATTGTTTAACTGGATTGGATATTATATTATTGTTTAACAGGATTAGATATTATATTATTGTTTAACAGGATTGGATATTATATTATTGTTTAACAGGATTAGATATTATATTATTGTTTAACAGGATTGGATATTATATTATTGTTTAACAGGATTAGATATTATATTATTGTTTAACAGGATTAGATATTATATTATTGTTTAACAGGATTAGATATTATATTATTGTTTAACAGGATTAGATATTATATTATTGTTTAACAGGATTAGATATTATATTATTATGTAACAAGATTAGATATTATATTATTGTTTAACAGGGTTAGATATTATATTATTGTTTAACAGGATTAGATATTATATTATTGTTTAACAGGATTGGATATTATATTATTGTTTAACAGGATTAGATATTATATTATTGTTTAACAGGGTTAGATATTATATTATTATTTAACAGGATTGGATATTATATTATTGTTTAACAGGATTGGATATTATATTATTGTTTAACAGGATTAGATATTATATTATTGTTTAACAGGGTTAGATATTATATTATTATTTAACAGGATTGGATATTATATTATTGTTTAACAGGATTGGATATTATAATATTGTTTAACAGGATTGGATATTATATTATTGTTTTACATGATTGGATATTATATTATGTAACAGGATTGGATATTATATTTTTATTTAACAGGATTAGATATATTTTTATTTAACAAGATTAGATATTATATTATTATTTAATAGGATTAAATACTTTTATTTAACAGGATTAAGTAGTATATTATTATTGAACAGGATTAAGTAGTATATTATTTTTTTAACAGGATTAAAAATTTTTTAATTTTTAAAATTTATTTATTTATTTAACAGGATTAAATATTATATTATTATTTAACAGGATTAAATATTATATTATTGTTTTACAGGATGAGAAGTATGACCATATTGATAAAGCTGATGTGGAGAAAGTTGATAAATGTGCAAGAGAAAAGATGGACTGGTATGAAAAACATCTCAATTTACAAAGACAAACACCATTACATCAAGATCCACCAATATTATCTCATGAAATCAATGAACAAAGAAAGGTATGGTGTGTTTATATTCTGGAATTATCTTAGTAGTTTAGAAAGTAAGAAATAGACTGTACATTTTTTCTTGCCTGTAATTTTATGTTGAATGTTTATGTTATGTTTACTGTTTCAGGCTCTGGATGCAGTATGTAAATCTATTGTAAATAAACCCAAACCAAAAGTAGAACCTCCAAAAGAGGATAAAAAAGAAGATAAAAAAGATGATTCAAAAAGTGGAGGTGGTGATAAATGTGCATCAGAAACCAATGACTCTTCCAAACCTCCTAATCCTAATGCCACGCCTGATATGGAAGTTGATTAATGATAAATGTTTTTTTCTATAGTAAATTATTATAGAGTCAATTTTTATGGGCTATGTAAAGACTGGCCGTCGTTATATGCTCTCAACATTTTGGATGTTCCTGTTTATTTTCTACCATTATTGCAACCCCGGCTGAAAATAGTGAAGTGACATTTATGGCGAGGGACCAACTAATGTGATAGATTAAATTCTATATGCCAATTTGTAATATAACAGCTGAACATACTACGCATTACATTTACTTACTAGGATATAAAATATCAGCACATTGTAAAACAATAGAAAATAATTATAAAGCCCACTATTTATTGCTTTATGTTTGTTCTTTCATGGATTGTATTAAATTTTTGAAGCAAACTGTTGAAATTTGTTAGTGGTGTTATTACCTTTGTATTATAGCAATCATTATCATGAATGAATATTTGTTGTTGTTATCCATTATAGAACTGTCACATTTATATCTTGTGTATCAAATAAAATTCTGAATATGTTGAAACCTGCTACATTTTTAAATAGAAATCATAAGTGGCTCTTATTATACTGTTGATGCATTGAAGGCACTAGATTTCATTGGAGTTATAAAGAAATAGTTTTATAGTGAGATCTTTGTGAAGTGTTAAGCATGGTAATGCCTTGCAATCAAATAATGCACCAATTTGATTTATAGTTGCTTTATTTAGTACCTATGTGAGCATGGTTATAATAACAACATATAATTTAAATTATGAAAGCACAGGAAGAAAGTTAGGAAGAAAATCCTATTAATTGATTGTATTTGATTTGGCCATTTCTCAGAATTGAATTATAGTGGCAAATGAAATTCAAAAGAGCACTATTTTTCAAGTCCTGAACAAACTTGCAAAGGTTTGGCTTACTCAATTGTAAAATATATTGAGTTATTTTTGCAGTTTATATTTTAACATGGAAATGAATCTTGAATATTGTTTATATTATGTTTACTTGTTTGGTTTGTTGAGATTTGTTGTTAATTTGAAACCAATATTATATACATGCATATACATGTTGTATGAATCTATGTGGAATGATTTGAAGCTTGATGGGATTTATTCTCAGCCGATTCCTCTATACTGTATGAGGCATAGAGAAAGAAAAAGATACTACTGGAATGTGTTATGTAAAACTGTGGAACTGCTGGAATTCAAAAATCTAAATTACATCATAATCTATTGTCATTTGTGGCTGTATATTATAGATTATAATTGAGTTATTCTGGAGGTGTATTTCATGTATGTTACAATATGTAACAGAGTTTTGTATGGGAAACCCATCAAACATTACTATAATAGTTCTGAAACTATATTTTAGTTTTATACACCCGCATGAATATGTGGACGTATATTGTCGTCGACCCGGTCCGTCGGTCAACATTTGTTGTAGACATAATAGAAGCTACAATTTTTAATAAATATTTTAATGAAACTTGGTGTGAGCGGTCAAGTTCGATTTTGATAATTTTCGATGAACGAAATTGACGATTTTTCGAAGAAAGGTTTTTATAATAATATAATATTGTCGTAACCCCTGTCCGTCCGCCCACAATTTCTTGTGTTTATAATAATATAATATTGTCGTAACCCCTGTCCGTCCGCCCACAATTTCTTGTGAACGCAATAGGGAGTACAGTTTTTGTCGGATTTGAATGAAACTTACTGTGACCATTTATATTGATGAGACAAGATCGAAATTGGCGATTTTTCGATGAACGGTTTTTTAGTTATTGCATTTGACTTAGTCAAAACGCGTCAAAATTGACTTGTGAACGCGATAGAGACTACAGTTTTCATCTGATTTGAATTAAACTTGCTATTATCATTTATATTGATGAGATCTTGGACAAGTTCAAAATTGGCGATTTTTCGATGAACGGTTTTTTAGTTATTGCACTTGACTTAGTCAAAACGCGTCAAAATTGACTTCTGAACGCGATAGAGACTACAGTTTTCAATGGATTCGAATGAAACTTGCTGTGATCATCTATATTGAGGAGAAATCGGACAAGCTCGAAATTGGCGATTTTTTCGATTGAACGGTTTTGAGTTATTGCCCTTGCCTTAGTTGAAACGCGTTAAAATTGGCTTGTAAACGCTATAGAGACTACAGCTTTCATCGGATTTGAATGATACTTGCTGTGATCATTTATATTGATGAGATCTCGGACAAGTTTGAAAAAAGCGATTTTTCGATAAATGGTTTGTTAGTTTGAACTTCACTTGTCGTAGCAAAATTGGCTTTTGAACACGATAGATATCACAATTTCCATTGGATTTGAATGAAATTTGGTATTATAATTTATATTGATGAAATCTTGGACAAGTTTGATAGTGACGATTTTTCACTATGAGTGAACGTTTTTGAGTAATTGGCCTTGACTAAGTCAAAACGCGTCGAAATAGACTTGTGGACACTAGAGACAACAGTTTTCATCTGATTTTAATGAAATTTAGTGTGAACATTTATATTGATGAGAACTTGGATTATACCTTAATAATGTTAGGTTAGAGTTTCTGCTGCGTTAAAACAGAAAATATATTTAAAAGTGGGCGTATCTTGCTAGGCAACCACTTGCTTCGTTTGTTATTGGCATTGACTTAGAAAATGTTTTTGTAAATAAGTTATTGCTGCCAGTGGGCGTTTATGACCTAGCCTGGCAATCTTTCTTTATATTATGACATGTTACTATAGTTTCTGGTTTGTATTTCATCACACGTTTTCAAATAATTCTGGTTTGTTATTGATACATAAATTACTAAATGTGATTTGTTTTCACATTGTTATAATGAATAATATATACACAATATTCTTATGTACAGCTTGTTAAAATGAGCAAAAGTACGTGTGTATTAGATTAAATAAACTGTTGCTGCGATCAAGTACATTAAATAGACGCACAGACAATACATAATATACAAAAATATACGAGATGACAGGTGGTCAAGGTACATGATGTATCGACATCAAATGATATACATTTATATGAAGACAAAAGGTCCGTGCTACCCAACCATACTCCATTTCACCTGCACTTATGTTAGCATTAAATCTACATTGTAATGATTAGAGATTTCAATAAACTTTGTGTGTAGGATGTTATCCTTTAGATATTGGACAATTTGACGATTTTAGATGAACTATTTTTGAGTAATTGCACTTGACAAATTAAATATTCGGTTTGGCCTTTTAATGTGGTAGAAATGAGGAGAAATGATTATAGAGTTTTGTGGGCCGACATAAATCTATACGAAGGAAATTTATGCCTCGTTTTAAGATTCAGTAAAGCTGAATTTACCAGACACTCGGAACGTGGGAATAATCTCCAATTCATTTCCAATTGCCGTTTATGAGCATGTGGTTTGCGGAAAACAGATGGGTGCGGATCGTCGATCTTGGGTTATTACTCCCACCAAGCTTCATCAAAATACATTTTTCGATTGGTCTTCCAATAGGGTACACCCTTTGGTTATTGCCAACATTCACACAAAGTTTCATCAAAATCCATCAAGAAACCATAAAGAATCAAGGAACAAAGGCAGACACGTTTTCAAGATCAAGGACAATTACTCCTATTAAATATATTTCGATTAGTCTGATTATCAATAGGGTTCTTCCTTGGGATTTATCAAAAACTTCTCACCAAGTTTCGTCAAAATCCATCAGGAAACTCGTCAGGGAATACCGACCTTATACTGACGATACGAGTAAAGATGTTCACATGGATTCCGATTCATTACACTTTGAATGGATTGAAAATTAGCTTAAATTTTATCTTTAAGGGAAATTCGATTTTATTAATATTGTTTTATGACTTGATGTTTGCAGTGGCTCCCTAACTAGGTTCTCATCCTCCTTGCTGCTTTCTTCTTTGTAAGAAAAGGTATTATTTTCGACTTCGTCTTGTTAGTTTCCTTTTCTTTGAAATCAAATAAGCTCCCACGGAAATAATGACATCCTGCTGGATTCGGATTCACGGTGATCGGGCAGGAACGGACACAACCCGTGCAATGCCTTAACTGATATCTTTTTTTTCATCCTCTTTTCTGTAATCAGGTTTTCATTTAATTGAATACTTTATTTAAAATTCAAAAGAATTATATGAAATTGATTTGGAAAGAATGTAGATTCCTTAAAATATTTTGCAGGTAGCATTTAACTCTCTTCGGCTCCGTGGGTTGGTCCGTCTGTTCACAAAAATTATTGATACTGTCACAAGTTTGAATACCATACGGCGTACTCGACCTGGTTGGTGCAGTGAAGTGGAAATTATCGCAGTTAATCTGAACCGATGGTCTGGTCGGATCACCACAGCGACCTTCAAAGAGCACATCATTGATGGCCTTTTTAGCTAAGAGCTGCTGATTTGGATCATTCGTTGGCCCACGTTTTCCCTTCGATTGTGTATTCATCCTCCGATGAATCTTATATGAGCCTTTTTGTTGCAAGTGAAATGAGTCCGTCTTTTGTCGCTTCGGTGCACAATGTCTTCATGACCACATTACCAGTAGCAGGTGTTATCGTGGACTTCGCGTTTACTTTGGGAAACTGGCTGCTAGTGGATGGCCGCTGAGATCTCAGTGACTTTTCGTTCCGACCCGATACCATCTCCATCCGAGTCATCATCCTGGAACATAAATCATATTTTAACTTTATTATAACTCTATTTTACAGATTCCGCGTACGCCTTAAGAATGGACAGAGATCTGCAAAGAGTATGCAAGAACATGGAATTTGCCACACTGTGTCGGGGCGATCGATGACAAGCATGATGCTATCAAGAACAAGCCCATGAGCATGATGTGCATGCGGGAGAATGGATGGCATCTCAGAGACAACTGGAAGGACTTCGCACAACAATGAGCAGTAACCTTATTTATGCTTGACGCCTTGCTAGGGATACTTTTCGACACTATTTTGGTACCCAATTAAGGACAAATTCCGTGGCAAGACTGGATGTGAGCCCTGATCTTGAGTCTGGTTGCATTGTGCTGCCTGATACCGCATTTCTCTATGTTAACAGGTAACTACTCCCCAGCTGTTATGCCCCTGGGCCAAAACGATTGTTAAGATATATCATGGACTACTAGCAGTGTGTGTGGCACGGGCAGCCCGATAGGGGCAATGTTGTACATTCTCATCTGGAACAAATCAATCGAATGGATATCAAATTAAACAAGCAATGTGTTTGAATCTACTGACCTGCGCTGTGTATTCCCTGGATTGTTCAACCTCGTCCTGTTCCTTGGAAATGCTGTTGTAGATCAAGCGGTTGTCTCTTGGGCCCTCAAGAAGTAGAACATCAAGGCTTCGAAATATCATAAACTTAGGACATACAGGTCAACCGTCTCTGCTCCTGATTTCGCACTTGGTTCCACTTTACGCAGTTCATACCGGACACTGGAAGTTGTATGCATTCTGTTCAATTTCTGTGTCACTAGAGTTTCGCAGCCGGATATTGTTCCTTGTACTTCTTCAGCATTCAACACATTATAGGCATTAGCTTTTTTTGTCACGATTGCTGTATGTACTCCTCCGATTTTACCTTCCATTATGCGGGTAAAGATTCGTACATTTCTATGACCTCCAGCATGAAAATTTCGGTGTGCAGATTTCTTTTTTTCTATCATGATTTTACTCTGAAAGTCAGACGGAATCTTAGGACTTGACGCATTGCCCATACACGATCTAATTTATAAGCCGAGTCGTCAAAAAATATCAAAAGGTGTTGATCCATCAAACAGTTGAGTCAAATAAATAATTTGACTGAAATTTACGGCAATATAGCCCATAAACGATCATTTATGGCTGAAAAATTGATCGTGTATGGGTCCGTCTAGAATTAATTTTGCCTGAAAGAATTCTTAGCTCAAAAGCTTCAACCGTTTTCGAAACACTATGACATTAGTTATTTAATTTCTGAAGGATCTTCGTATGAAATGTCTAATGACATTGATTTTGTCCGGTTCCATCAGTGCGTTCGGTATCTAGTTGTAAAGACCTGTGTCCACATTCGCGTTTTCACGCCGACGCGGCGTAAAACGCCCATAACCTCCGAAGGAGTTTTGAGCGTTTTACGCCTGGCGTGATTCAATAGCTGCAAGTGAATAAAACTGCACTCAAAATGTCACGTGAGCATACACCTACAATTACGCCCCAAATTACGGGTGTGTACAAAACGAAGACCCTAAGACCTAAGACCTAAAAAAGGAAGACCCCACGAGGTAAAAAACGAAGACCTAAAAAAGGAAGACCCCACGAGGTAAAAAACGAAGACCATGTGAAAAAATCCGACAAGGCATGGGAATATTCCATTGAAATTTTACTAGAAGGTTAAGCATGTCAATACGCCAATTTTCCCCAGAAAATGAGCAAAATCCATCACCCCTCCCTTCCCTACAGGGTGAAACATAAATACGGACGTAAAAAAAGGGTATAAAAGGAAGACCCCACCAGGTAAAAAACGAAGACCCTGTGAAAAAATCCGACAAGGCATAGGAATATTCCATTGAAATTTTACTCGAAGGTTAAGCATGTCAATACGCCAATTTCCACAGAAAATGAGCAAAATCCATCACCCCCTCCCTTCCCTACAGGGTGAAACATAAATACGGACGTAAGAAAAAAGGTATAAAAGGAAGACCCCACCAGGTAAAAAACGAAGACCCTGTGAAAAAAATCCGACAAGGCCTAGGAATATTCCCTTGAAATTTTACTAGAAGGTTAAGCATGTCAATACGCCAATTTCCACAGAAAATGAGCAAAATCCATCACCCCCTCCCTTCCCTACAGGGTGAAACATAAATACGGACGTAAAAAAAAGGTATAAAAGGAAGACCCCACCAGGTAAAAAACGAAGACCCTGTGAAAAAATCCGACAAGGCATAGGAATATTCCATTGAAATTTTACTCGAAGGTTAAGCATGTCAATACGCCAATTTCCCCAGAAAATGAGCAAAATCCATCACCCCCTCCCTTCCCTACAGGGTGAAACATAAATACGGACGTAAAAAAAGGTATAAAAGGAAGACCCAACCAGGTAAAAAACGAATACCCTGTGAAAAAAATCCGACAAGGCATAGGAATATTCCATTGAAATTTTACTAGAAGGTTAAGCATGTCAATACGCCAATTTCCTCAGAAAATGAGCAAAATCCATCACCCCCTCACTTCTCTACAGGGTGAAACATAAATACGGACGTAAAAAAAAGGTATAAAAGGAAGACCCCACCAGGTAAAAAACGAAGACCCTGTGAAAAAATCCGACAAGGCATAGGAATATTCCATTGAAATTTTACTCGAAGGTTAAGCATGTCAATACGCCAATTTCCACAGAAAATGAGCAAAATCCATCACCCCCTCCATTCCCTACAGGGTGAAACATAAATACGGACGTAAAAAAAAAGGTATAAAAGGAAGACCCCACCAGGTAAAAAACGAAGACCCTGTGAAAAAATCCGACAAGGCATAGGAATATTCCATTGAAATTTTACTCGAAGGTTAAGCATGTCAATACGCCAATTTCCACAGAAAATAAGCAAAATCCATCACCCCCTCCATTCCCTACAGGGTGACACATAAATAAGGACGTAAAAAAAAAGGTATAAAAGGAAGACCCCACCAGGTAAAAAACGAAGACCCTGTGAAAAAATCCGACAAGGCATAGGAATATTCCATTGAAATTTTACTCGAAGGTTAAGCATGTCAATACGCCAATTTCCACAGAAAATGAGCAAAATCCATCACCCCCTCCCTTCCCTACAGGGTGAAACATAAATACGGACGTAAAAAAAAGGTATAAAAGGAAGACCCCACCAGGTAAAAAACGAAGACCCTGTGAAAAATCCGACAAGGCATAGGAATATTCCATTGAAATTTTACTCGAAGGTTAAGCATGTCAATACGCCAATTTCCAATCAAATCCTTTATCACCTTTCTCTTACACCGTATTTAGGTTAACCTAAGTACGGGTAAGAAGGGGGTATAAAGGATTGCCCATTTTCGGAAGAAATCGAAGCATGTGAAAACTCGACAAGGCTGTGTACTTTTTTAGTTTGTTTTGACTCCTGGGGTGTTTTTAAACTGTCTTCGCCTTTTTCCTCCTGGAATTCCTTTCAGGTCTCCCTTCTTTCCTCTGGGTAAACTTATACGGCTAAAAAAAAGGTATAAAAGTTTAACCCCCACCAGACAAAACGCAACAATTACCATCTCAGTAACGACTAATGGGACATGTAAACGCACGAATACCAGATCACCATCAGGGTATTTTCGACGCTCTACGTGCCGAAGACGCACCAAATACCACATTGTAAACAGACCAGTTTCTTAAACATATAACCAATTGTTCAAAACCAGTTAAAGAGAATACAAAATTAGAACACCTATTTTTTTTATATTTTCGGATTAGTAAAGCTTTCTTCTACTTGTAACACCCTTTCAGATACGTACTCCCTTTTTTCTTCTTGTAGGTACTGTCAATCTCCAAACACAGACATAATACAAATCCAATACTTCTTTAATGACCAACTGATACACGTCAACAAAAAATGATAAACAGGAAGACAGTAGAAGACGAGCAATCTGCCAAATCCAGGGCCAGTCAAATACTTCCCCGAAATTTACTCAAAAGCACAAAACCAAAATTTTCTATCTCAGATTGATCTAAATCCATACCCGTACCACTGATACCTCAGTTGAATCAGTTTGCGAAAAGGAACGTATAATGATTACCTCCTACCTAGGTAAAAAACGAAGACCCTGTGAAAAATCCGACAAGGCATAGGAATATTCCATTGAATTTTACTCGAAGGTTAAGCATGTCAATACGCCAATTTCCTCAGAAAATGAGCAAAATCCATCACCCCCTTCCTTCCCTACAGGGTGAAACATAAATACGGACGTAAAAAAAAAGGTATAAAAGGAAGACCCCACCAGGTAAAAAACGAAGACCCTGTGAAAAAATCCGACAAGGCATTGATATTCCATTGAAATTTTACTCGAAGGTTAAGCATGTCAATACGCCAATTTCAACAGAAAATGAGCAAAATCCATCACCCCCTCCCTTCCCTACAGGGTAAAAAAATACGGACGTAAAAAAAAAGGTATAAAAGGAAGACCCCACCAGGTAAAAAACGAAGACCCTGTGAAAAAATCCGACAAGGCCTAGGAATATTCCATTGAAATTTTACTCGAAGGTTAAGCATGTCAATACGCCAATTTCTTTTCTTCCTTTTATACCTTTTTTTTACGACCTTATTTATGTTTCACCCTGTAGGGAAGGGAGGGGGTGATGGATTTTGCTCATTTTCTGGGGAAATTGGCATTGTTACCTCGCGGGTGGGGTGTCCTATTTTAGGTCTTCGTTTTTGACCTCCTGGGGTGTTCCTTTTCAAGGTCTTCGTTTTTGACCTCCTG
This sequence comes from Nipponacmea schrenckii, assembly GCA_030562195.1. Taxonomy (NCBI): domain Eukaryota; kingdom Metazoa; phylum Mollusca; class Gastropoda; family Lottiidae; genus Nipponacmea; species Nipponacmea schrenckii. Next base: position 15,410,638 of record CM060202.1, read on the forward strand.
GGGTGTTCCTTTTCAAGGTCTTCGTTTTTGACCTCCTGGGGTCTTCCTTTTTTAGGTCTTAGGTCTTTGTTTTGTACACCCCCCCCCCCAAATTACCCCTAATGTTGGGACATAGTACAACGCAGCGTATTACGCAGAGTCATTTCGGGTGTTCTCCGACGCATATTACGTGGCGTGAAGACGCGCCTGAAAACGCAAATGTGGACACAGACCTTCAGCCAATAGCCAAGGCAAACCAGAAAGTAGAATAAAAATTAAAGGGAGCTAATATTAATTTCAGGATACGGTAAATGTTTTCAAGAATTGTATCACGCATTTCAGATACGTCACACCCTTTTTGTGCCACTGTAGGTCACTGGAAGTCTACTGAAACATCTGCATTACAATTGATCGCAATAGTCTTCTTTTGACCACGTGGGTTCTACGTCAAGCAATTAAATGATAAACAGGCGCGTAAGCCAGGCAATCTGCATAATAAGACAAAATACCCCCAAATTTATCATAAAGCAAAAACTATTAATAATTATGTCTGTTACAGATTGATATAAGTAACCGTACACTGATACTCACTTGAATCGTGGCGAAAAGTAACAATAATGATTACGTTTTAACGAAAGTAATGTTATAATGCTGGTTTCCGGGCCATTTAATTTGCGTCACACCGCGGAAGTTTGACCTATTTTTTGTCTGAAGCCCGATTCTGATTGCTCTATGAAATTTCATTTGATCATCAGTTCCAGATTTATCTTCTTGAATAATAACCCAGACTAAGAAAGGACTAGGCTGGTATATAAAAAAAAGTGTTAATGACGTATTTTGTGTAACGGAGGAGCTACTCTATTCTTTTTAAAGTGCTTTTTCCACACCGAGTCGATGAGGGATCCGCCATCTTGGACTTTGTCGAGAAACAAAGAAATGCCAATGGCTCAAATTGATGTTACTGGTAAGATTTTCCACATTTTAGGCTAGAATTTAACTATACCTATTTTCTGTAGATTAAATTTATATTCAGACGAGATGCAATGATTCCCTAACAATGACATGCACAGTATTCAATAAAATTTATAACTAATCTAAGAACTAGCTTGGCCTAGGCCTAGATAGCACAAGACATAAAATAAGTGATGGGCTGTTTCTTCGGCGACTTCGACAACAGTGACCTGAGCATAGAATTGATAATGACATATTGACTTTAGCCCTTTTTTTTTAGCTTTAGGCTAATTCGGTTGGATGGAAAATTGACCGACATAAATCAACTCATAGAATTATGTCAATGAATCCAAATGGGCAAATGTTTGCATGAAATTGTTTGCCATTTTCAACAATCCGAAATAAACATCCCTACTTAATTGGCCTAAACAATAAAAAAATATCCACTTAACTCAGAATGAAAACATAACTAGGCCTACTTATACTGAACTGTATCAGTCCTTTTCAGACTAAAACCCCGTTTACACTGTCACTGGCACTTTTAAGTGTGCTAGGAACGGCAGCTAGGAACGGCAGCCTAAAGCTTTAGTAGTGTAAACAGGTAGGCCTAAAACGGTTCCGACCTAGACCACTGAAGTGAGGTAGTCTCAGAACTGTTCCAGGCACGGCACTCTTAAAATTTCATAGTGTAAGGGGTATCCGTTCTGTGAACGGTTCTATGCGCATGGGTCAATACTCACCTTGGCCTTATTTTAGGTTCTTACTCGATGGTGTAAAAGGGTCAAATCTTGAATTTTATCGCGGCCAGGAACAGTTCCAGGCAGGCTTTATAGGGGCCAAGTGTAAACACAGCTTTAAATAGCCTTGTAACTTTTAGTTGTAGAAGGCAATCTCACTTGGCCCACAGGTGCAACTGTCAAGATCTGAAATAATTACAAGGCTCAAAATAAATTTAGAATTTACAAAGCAAGTTACAGATTATATTGAATTAACATACAAATCTATTTAGACTGGAATCGAAAACCTATTCACATCATGGAAATGTCTAGAATTGACAATTTATGGAATATAAGAGAAAGACATAGAGAATGTGTTTTATGGTGAAATTGAGACCAACCATACTGTTTATGTAGAGGGTTTCTTTCACATGAATGAAAAAAATGTGTAGTAAAATGCTCTATTCTCTCTGGTATAATCAAGAAATAGACTCAACCCCATGTAACGGCCATGTATGCCTATATTGGGATCATTTGTTGTTTACATTATTATAAGTTGTTTTAAAACAAACTTTGTACTTTCAGGGCTGGCTGAATTGGCCCATCGAGAATATCAAGCAGGTGATTATGAAAATTCCGAACAACATTGTATGCAGTTATGGGATCAGGAACCTGATAATACTGGAGTATTATTATTATTAAGTTCTATACACTTTCAATGTAGACGATTAGACAGGTAATAAACTATTTTATTGATTTAGAAACCTGACAAAGAAATCTGGTGATGATTAGTTTATTGAACAATGTATAACAAAAAAGAGTGAAATTAAATTTATATACATTATAACAGATAAAATGGTTTAATATGCATTAAGCTGATTTCTTATTGGCTTAGAAATTCTATAGAAACAGTGGGTTTTAATAGTATGATTGCCAATATACTCCGATATACTCCTGAGAATTATTAACCTTTTTTCTTATTCTTTTGTAGATCAGCACATTTTAGCAAGTTAGCTATACAGATTAATCCAATGTTGGCTGAAGCCTATTCTAATTTGGGCAATGTATTTAAAGAAAGGGGACAATTACAGGAAGCTTTAGATAATTATAGACATGCTGTGAGATTAAAGCCTGATTTTATTGATGGTTATATCAACCTAGCAGCTGCATTGGTAGCAGCAGGAGATATGGAACATGCTGTACAGGCTTATGTCACTGCATTACAGTATAATGCTGTAAGTCACAGATATAGTTTTATTAATGATATACAGACTTGTAATCATCTTTAAAAACATAACAGCTGAACTATATGACTATAGTCATCCTATTTTGAAATATTTTGAGATCAACTTTATTAGAATTTGAAATTTTATCTTCCAAAATTCGACACAGGACCAATTCTTATTATGCTATATGAGCAAATGCTTTCCTTGCCGAGGAAGCTGTTACTGTAAGCCATCTAAATACATTTATATGTTTTTATTTAATTTGTAGGATTTATATTGTGTGAGAAGTGATCTTGGTAACTTATTAAAAGCATTAGGAAGATTAGATGAGGCCAAGGTAGACTTTATATCTATGAATTAAAAACTATTATATTAGCTGCTTTCCCTTATTATTTGCACTTTATTACAAATTATCAATAATTTGGATAAAATATGAATTAAAAAAAATGTAATAAATCAAATTAGCAGACTTTTATCAAATAACATACTTCCTTCCTTTGAAATAACAGTTGAAACATTTCCAGTACTCATTCTTATATTATGGGATGTGAAAAACTGCTTAAGAAAATTGATCTGAAATAAGAAAAAGGATGCTATTTTGACATAAAATAATATAAATCAGTTTTGTTTTGAACAAACACAACTGATTATCGTTTACAAAAATTGAATCCAGTTGGATTATTTAGTGTTGGCTTTGTAACTTATTGGAATATTTTTTGTTTTCTTCTTTTTCTTCTAAAACGGATGAATTTTCTTCCATGATTCTTAATAAAAAGAAGCACTGCTGCTTGTTATCAATGGTGTGAGGTAGTCATATCAGAGTTATCTTTCTTTGTGTCTCTAAATTTCAAAATTGTCATCACTTGTTTTACAAATTCCATGGTTTATTTGATATGACAGAAGAATACAAAGACATGATATGGCTTCCACAAAGGCCTAACCAATTCCCCTCTTTTTACAGATAGCGAAAAAGAAAAGCAATCAGAATCTGAACTAAAGGGATCTGAGGACAGAAAATTTCTAATAACATGTATTTTGCGATAGTTTAGCTGCATAAAAGACTGTTTCTTTATTTTGGAGTTTTCATGAAAATGAATTATATTGATTCAAAAATTGCTTTAATAAATCATATATGCAATGTACATTAAATCATTGTTATTTTGATTTTGTGTTGAAATTTTCTGAATGAGGTAACCTTTTAGTTCTGATGACAATATATTTGATGAATTGTGTATGTGCTGGAAATGTTTCACAATGCAGCTTCTTTTGTGTTCTATTTAATTTGAAATGTAATTTTTCCAACCATACTAATTCTTTTTTTTCTTTACGATTTCTGCATTAGTTCTAGATTTGTGTGTGGGTAAAATATCCTTTCCAGTGATACATATGAAACATCAGTATACCTACTACCTACGTTCAAATTCCAACGGTATGACCCAAGATTATTATTGCAATTTTCAGCCAACTGGCAGGTATTGTATGTAACAAAACAATGTAGAACAAAAAAAAAAGATCTAAAAGATTTGAAATATTTGGCTAAGTGCCTTAAAGTAAAATTCTTACAAAAAAAATTACAAGATACATTGTCCCTCCTGCGCAGCGATTAACAGCGCTATAGCGTGCGCTTCTCTTATTGCGGACGCATGCGGTCGCGCGAATACTCTTTTCTTGGTGGGATGGGACTTTCATCAGAAAGGTTGAATTAATGGGTGGGGATACATATTTTAATGTTATCTTTCTTTTTCTAGAATATGAAGCTAATACGGTTTTTGGCTTTTTTTTCAGAGTTCTGAATGGAGTCCGACGCCACCAGGAGTTGAGTTATTGAATAGATGAGGGGGTTAAACGTTTGCTATATCTTATACTTGAAAAAAGATAAAAACTTTTAGCCCCCTGTGAAAAATCTGTTGCAATCAAAAGCGAGCGCTTAGGGAGCATTAAGCAGCACAGCGCAGCGGCACTTAAGCAAGTGCAATGCAGCGGCATTCAGCAATAGGGCTGTCCCTTTCTCAAAATATTTCTTGTCTCAATATTAATATACTTTTTTCTCCCCTCCCCCTTTTTTTTGCCCCCCCTTTCAGGCTTGTTATTTGAAGTCAATAGAAACCTGTCCAAACTTTGCTGTAGCATGGAGTAATTTAGGTTGTGTTTTTAATGCACAAGGAGAAATATGGTTAGCAATTCATCATTTTGAAAAGGTAAATTCACTATTTCCCATTATGCTAGAAATCTCACAAAAAATAAAAAAGAAGTAAAGAAATCTATTTTTCCTATAGAATAATGATTATTTTTAACTGTCCCAGATTGGATTACATAAATCAACGAAAACCTATGTTGTATTGTTTTATGTTGTGTAAGCGCTCATTGATTTTGATTTAATTTGAACCATGTTTTTTTATTTAATTCAGGCTGTGGCTTTAGATCCTAATTTTCTTGACGCCTATATCAACCTGGGTAATGTTTTAAAAGAAGCTAGAATATTTGATAGGTAATAACTGTTTGATTTGTACGTTGGTACTTTTATATTATCAATCAGATTGTTTTGTTTGATTTATCTTGGCTTTAATTATGATAATTTTGATGAGTTATTAAAATAAAATAATAATGAAGTAATGAAGTGATATTAATGTTAAAGAAGTATTATAAATCTTATATTGTATGTTTCAGAGCTGTAGCAGCTTATTTAAGAGCATTAAATCTAAGTCCTAACCATGCTGTGGTTCATGGTAATTTGGCCTGTGTATATTATGAACAAGGGTAAGTATTAATAATAAAACTTGAAATAATTGAACACAATTTATGGTTGACTGCTCCTTGAACATATTTCAACAGTATATATTTGTCTTTATTCAGAAGGTATATTTATACACTATTAATCAATAATAACAGTTCATATATTGGAGTGATGTCAACTAATGAAATAATTACATTATTAGCAATCAGCTGTTTTAAAATATATATATTTGTTACAGGAGAAAAACTTTTGAGAGATTGTTTTATCAAAACCTCAATTAGCATTCATTATGAAAAATAAAAAAATAACGTGATAATTTCAGGTTAATTGATTTAGCTATAGATACCTATAAACGAGCTATAGAATTACAACCTAATTTCCCTGATGCTTACTGTAATTTAGCCAATGCTCTGAAAGAAAAAGGCCAGGTTTGTTTCTTTATTGTATTCAACTGTGTCCTTACATATCATAGTTATATTAAAAATGTTTCCCTTGAACCCTATAACCTTTATTTTTTTTTGAGTTACTTATATGACTTTAGAAACCGAATGTATACCAATAGATTGTTCATTACTATTATTTCTGACAACCATCATGTTGTATTCCACTATATTTTATATGTATATATATTGTAGGTGAAGGAAGCTGAAGAATGCTACAATAAAGCATTATTATTAAGTCCTACCCATGCAGATTCGCTCAACAATCTAGCTAATATTAAACGTGAACAAGGACATACAGAATTGGCTGTAGAACTATACCTAAAAGCTTTGGAGGTAAGCCTGTATGATTTAATCAAATATATTCTCCAACTTATTTTGCAAAAAAATAAAATAAATTTTACCATGATATTTGATTTTCGGAACAGATTTACAGAGAACGTCCTTCTGATATTTTAAGTCACTTATATGATAAGTGGAATAATATAATTATACCTGTAAAGAATACAAAGTATATATTGTTAATAGTTTAAATGCATTTCATTACCCATGTTAATGTCTTTTACAATTATAGGTGTACCCAGAGTTTGCTGTTGCCCATTCTAATTTAGCTAGTGTGCTTCAACAACAAGGAAAACTTCATGAAGCTCTACGGCATTATAAAGAAGCTATTAGGTATGAACCTTGGGCAAAGTCATGAAATTTAGACTGTAGTTCTTTCCTTACCTTTATTTTCATTGTCACATCTAAAATCTGCATAATGGCCTCAAAATTATGACGTTAACACACAGTTTTTCAAATATTAAAATGACCATTGCCTTTTTAAGCTAGATCGAAGATTTTAAGTCATATGAGTTTTTGTCACAAATAGATAAAAATAGGAATTTTAACATATTAATCAACAATTTCAGGATATCACCTACATTTGCTGATGCATATTCTAATATGGGTAACACATTGAAGGAAATGCAAGATATTAAAGGTGCATTAGGGTGTTACACAAGAGCTATTAAAATTAATCCAGCCTTTGCTGATGCCCATAGTAATTTAGCATCTATTCATAAGGTAAGGACTTAAACTTTCCAATTTTTCGGCAGTTAATGGGTATGTTTTGCTGTCGAGTTACCCTTGTGGCTATTTGACATTCATGGTTGAGATCTGTCTTGGAGATTCAGTGAATCAAATTTTCTTAACCAGGTATTTTCTTTGCAAGTGGAACATGGAACTAACATTTATCTGACCAGTATCTTGTGGATCAGATGGAGACAATAGATAAGCCCTGTAGCTACAGGTTGTGATTGTTACAGACCATGTGACTGTTGAAAATCAAATATTAAGAGTGGAAAGAAGGCTTAACAATTTGATATTAAAAAAGTAAATCTGTTATATTTATTTCAGGACTCTGGTAACATACCGGAAGCTATTGCCTCTTATAGAACCGCATTAAAATTAAAACCTGATTTTCCTGATGCTTATTGTAACCTGGCTCATTGTCTACAGGTAATAAACATTCATATAACATACAGGTAGTAACCTATTAATCTTTGATACATGTTGCAATTGCTTTCAGATTAATTGACACAACACCTGCTGTCACTCTGTGACTGAGATTCTCCTTCGACCATCAGTAATAAAAAATTATATTTTGGGTACATTGTTGATTTTCTGATGAACTAGATATGAAATCAGCACTCCATTCATTAATTCAGTCCTAATTGTTTGTAGATTGTGTGTGATTGGTCAGACTATAGTAAAAGAATGAAGAGATTAGTTCAGATTGTACAAGATCAACTTGAGAAGAACAGATTACCATCTGTACATCCTCATCATAGTATGTTATATCCTCTAACACATGGTATGAGAAAGGCAATAGCAGCTAGACATGCCAGTCTGTGTCTTGAAAAGGTAGGTTGTACCCTGGAGATGCTTATATAAACAAGATGTTCCATCAATAAATTCAATGCTAACTTTAAGCACAAATTTTTAATTTTCTGTGGTATATTCAAACTATAGTTCAAAGACAACTTAGGTATGAATTTAACTAAATGCAATTTTGATTTTCTTAAACAAATCAATGTGAATGTCTTACAAATATTTTTGATCAGATATTCTCAAATAGTACCTTGTAGATAAAATACAATTAATGTCTTTTGTATTGTTTAATGTTTATATATCTATTTTCAAACTCATGATAATCTTAGTGAAAGTACAGCTCTAAAAAAAATTGCACCTTCCTTGAAGAGATAAAATTTAAAAACAAAGTTATGAAATTTCTTAGTTTTATTCAGGTTAACTGTATTATTTGACTATTGCATTATAGATTAATGTGCTTCATAAACCACCTTATCAACATAGTAAGAGTCGAGATGAAGATAGCAGATTAAAGATTGGTTATGTTAGTTCTGATTTTGGTAATCATCCTACATCTCACTTAATGCAGAGTATACCAGGACAGCATGATACTTCAAGAGTTGAGGTTAGTTTTCTACAGAATCTTATACTTCTTAAATCTTTTATAATCAGGGGTTATAAGGAGATATTTAAAGAAATATACTGGTATATGAGAAATAAATGTTAGGGTTGTTATTCTTACAAGTTATCTTGTATATTCTGCAGGGTACTCAAGTAAGCTTGTGATATGCACACAAGAATAACGTCTTGTTTTTATAAGTACTGACCGACCTATCTATATATCTGTTCATCTATTTTCAGGTATTTTGTTATTCTTTGAGTCCTGATGATAATACAACTTTCCGAGCGAAATTAGTTCGAGAAGTTGAACATTTTGTTGATTTATCACAGGTATGTTAACTTATTTACCTTATTTTATTTTAAGAAAAAAAAGTTAAAATATATCTTGATATTAGTGGTTATTGTGGTTATTTTAACTGCTGTTCCATCAGCTATAGAATTTGTTTCTATTTACAGATACCATGTAATGGTAAAGCAGCTGATAAGATCTATTCTGATGGGATAGATATATTGATCAATATGAATGGTTATACTAAAGGAGCCAGGAATGAATTGTTTGCTCTTAGACCAGCACCTATACAGGTACTTATAAAAATGCTTTTAATAGTTTTGACTCACCATGTTTAGGTCTTGTTCAAGATTCAAAAGACCATGTGATTTTATATGTGTAGGACTGCCATTTGTCGGATTTAAAAATCTATTACTGTCTTTTTATTTGGAACTGCTACTGTGAATTAAGCAGTTTTATGCAAGTGCCCCATAAGGAAATCTGCATTATGAGGAAATATATAGATTAGTCTGTTTCTCTTGTAGGTGATGTGGCTAGGTTATCCAGGTAGTAGTGGCGCCTCATTTATGGATTATCTCATTACTGACAAAGTTACCTCCCCATTGTCTCTATGTGACCAGAATTCTGAAAAACAAGCATTTATGAGAGACACATTTTTTATTGGTGACCACAAAAACATGTTCCCTCACATGAGAACCAAAATAGTAGTGCGATCAAGTGATGGTGTAATTAGATTAAACAATATTATATTAAATGGTGTTGATCTAGAACCTGTGAGGAAATTAGCCTCCAAAACAGAGGTAAGGAAGCCATGCAATGACCAGCTGTATGAATTTAATCAACAGATACTTGACTACATTGTTTGTTGAATTTTATAGAGTCTTAATAAATTGAATTAAAAGTTTCCAAACTGAAAATAAGATTCTATACTAACTAAAGTGTTGTTTGGAAAATCACTCAAGTTACAGAATGTGGAGGTAGAACAGCCGGTATGAATTGTATGATTATTACTTGCATCATATATGCTAAGTTAGTAAGTATTTTAAATGAATAAATAAAATCAACACTGGCCTTAAAGATGGTAGAAGCCTGATGTTGAGCTATTAACATTTTTTGAAAGTTAATTAATAAATGAAAACTATTTTCAGTATATTAAAGTTCAATGTTTACATGGCCGTACAACTGACGGTCCTAATGGAGAAGCTGCAGAATTAACTACAGAAGTTATTGATTTACCACATGAAGTTCTCAATGCATTTGAATTATTAGTGAAAGAAAGTCAAGCTAGTGCTACTATACAAGATGTTATTGTTCAAAATGGTCTTACTACTAGCATGGTGAGTTACATTAGTTAATAACTTCAATTCCAACAAAAGTCGAGATGAACTTTCAGATTTTTCAACCCAGTTTTTCCCATGTCAGTGATGCAGGTCGATAAAGGAAGGTTGACATGGATAAAGTGTCTAGTCGTTTGGATGGGGTTTTTGTGCTACATGTGTTAGATCCTGCTAAATCGCAAAAAGAGAAGGCTAATGCCACTGCACCCTGTATGCCCATTAGAAGCAGAAGAGTATGAAGATTATTTCATTTCTACAATTCTGGTGGCTGCACTGAAGTCAAGTTGTGAGTATACACAATAGTATAAAATATTAAAACATATATTTCAGACAGATAATAAAACAGCTACTGGTGAAGAAGTACCTCAGAATATTATTCTATCTTGTCGTAGTCAGTATAGACTACCAGAAGATGCTATTATATACTGTAATTTTAATCAGCTATATAAAATCGACCCAGCTACACTAGAGATGTGGTTAGAAGTATTAAAACAAGTACCTAATAGTTATTTATGGTTATTACGCTTCCCAGCAGTAGGAGAACCTAATATAGTTCGCTGGGCACAGAATTTCGGAATTCAACAAAATAGATTTATTTTCTCTAATGTTGCTCCAAAGGTAAATACTTCCACTTTGATTTGATTATATTTAATGTACACATTTTAAAGCAAGTTATTGAAATGAAGAGACAGGGCTATCTTTGAATATCTTTTGGGTCTGAAAGGCATTATATGCAAATCACATACAAATGCAGGTTTGTTAAATGGGAAATTTTGGATAATAAAAGTGTCAATATCGATTAGAAAAGGCTTTAAAACCCCATATCTAGATAGATAGATATATTTATGTTTATAATTGTAGGAAGAACATGTTAGACGTGGTCAGTTAGCTGATATATGTCTAGATACACCATTATGTAATGGACATACTACTGGTATGGATATATTATGGGCTGGTACACCAATGGTTACTCTTCCTGGTATATATAATATTTTATATTTAAACCATATCAAGCCCTAATCTTTTCCTTCATTGCACATTGAATGGCATTCATTTCATTATCAGGTATAGTAATCTAAGACAAAACTGCAATAAAAACTAGCATTGTGAATTACGATTTGAGATAGAAGAATTGTTCAGACAATACCATGACAAAGTTGTATTTTAAGATATGTTTTATTTTACTTTGTAGGTGAAACCTTAGCCTCTAGAGTGGCTTCCTCACAACTTCATGCATTGGGATGTCCTGAATTAGTAGCTAAATCTAGAGAAGACTATGTTAGAATAGCAGCAGAATTGGGCAATAATCCTAAAAGGTAGGTTGGCATTGCATTCTGCTTCCAAAAAAATTAAGTTGTTAAAAAAAATTGAAGCTGAATGGTAGTTGTCATAGTAACATCTCAATCTGGCCATGAATCCTGGTAAGGAGATTGGAATGATGCTCATTTGTTCTGAGTCATTTCAAGCAACAAACTATTGCTGTTTTGTTTAAAGAAGTAGTGAAAATGGTTCATATTGATAAGTGAGCATCGGATACTAGTTAATAGAATAATAATCACTTTTTGATCAGTTGTTCAATTCTTTATTTTCAGATTACAAGCTATGCAAGCTAAAGTTTATCTAGCTAGAACTACAAGTCCACTGTTTAATACCAAAATTTATGCGTCTAATTTAGAAGATTTATATGAAAGCATGATATCAAGATATGATAAGGGTATGGAACCTGATCATATTATTGGTGAAATGAATAATCAAGAATAACATGGAATCCTAGATCTTTCTGGATATATTTAATGATGGGAAAGCAAATACATGTTATAACTGGAGTAAGATGATGAATAGATGATCAATTGAATTATTGTACATTTTAATTTTAATTTCATTTTTTTCATTTTAATTCTCTGATTAATGAGAAACTTTAATTTATTATTTCTTTTAATTTTTGTTTATTTGCTTACATAAACAATATGATTTTTGTTTGTAAATATTACATTGTACATGGATTTTCATTTTTTTTAAATCATGTTATTAGATGCTCTTGTTTCTGTGTGGTGTATGGTTGAATAAATATTAAAAGCATTTTCCAGGCAAATATCTATAGAAATGGATTTTATTGAGCTCTACAAAACCATATTGTTGATCACTTGATATTCCAGAATAGGATTAGCAATACTATATTTTAATTGGATTAAGATTTATATTCACCAATCTTTTCATGGTCAGTTTGACTCTGATTTATATTATATCAAATAGTTTGATGTTTTCTTGGCACCTTGTAAATATATATACTCCTGCACAATGTGAATATTATGTAAACTTGTGTTTTGTTATCTACCTATACCACAGTACTGAAAATTAATTGTGGTATATTTTGGTGGAATTGTTGAATTACTAGATTACTATTTACTGTTCTATAGTTAATAATAAATAATGTGCTATCATTTGGATGTTCATCCATTCCCTTATAAATATATTTTGCAAAGTGAAAGTATTTCCAATGGGTTTGCAGTTTTTAAAATTGTTGTTTTGCCAATTTATATGTGATACTAATATGTAGCTTGGTTCTTGTATATATTTTGGCTTTATCTAACAATTATGCATGATTAATTAAATTCAAACAAAACAAAATGTCTTTTTTCTATCATGAATCCCTGACCGTATGTTATTCTCTGACATGGGACAGTATGAGAATGGAGTGTAGAAGGCTATGGGGGGTCAGATATAGTTCATTTTGTTTTCTGAGGAAATTTCCTTTGTTACCATCTTTTTTTTATTTACATGAAAATTACTCACAGAAATATAAAAATCAGTTCATTTTCCATTTATTGGATGACCTTGTAGAACATGAATAGAATTAGTAATATATCGTCACTAAAGAACATTTAAGTAATGTAGTTGAGTAAGCCTACTATATTACCAAGATTTCTATAGCAGTTCCTTTCCTATTGACTTCGGTTGGATCTGTACTTGAGAAATACCTATGATTAGCAATTATAGTAGATGTCTGGCAACACTATAAACTTACAGAATTCTTACTGAAGTAATGGGAAATAACTCTGTAAAATTGGGCAAAACTCTTCACCCTGAGCTAGGACAATTAATAACACAAATTACATGGGCTATGAATGGGAACAAGAAGACTATTCTTCATTAGGATTAAAAGAACAAATAAATATTTATTAATATAAAATTTGCAAAGAAGTCAATGGTACAGGCCTATTTTCCAAACATGCTATACATTGATACATGTATTATACCTGGACATAACTTCATTTAATCTCAACCATACTATACTTAGTAGGCCTTATTGTAGTTATTTTGATTTTGCTGCTTCTGATGCCCAAAACAAGAAATCCACAGTACATAGAGGTCATTTTTCAATTAAACCATTTATTTTAATGGTATTCAATCCGCAAATCCTTTTCAAGTAATGTTCAAGTTATCTGTAACCCATATATGGTCATAAGAGACACGCCCACTTTATTCGCGCGAATTTGTCACACATAAACGAGTGCAACCCAGTCAGAGTTAGTTTCACTAGAAAAGAAGACGTAGAAACTTTGGATTTTAACAAATTTTCGGCTTAAAAGGTGTGTATTTTATATTTTTTCCTGATTTTGCTATATGTCGTTTCTCTATTGAACTGTCAAACCTCATTTTCTTCGATATCGTTGATCGTGTGGGTGAAAATGCAAGTGCTGAATGCAGAAAGGTGCGTTGTTTACTAGATCTAGTGCTCAAATTGTGATGACGATGCTGGAGATGAAATGGATGCAAAACTCTTCGGACCTTGACTTTGTTTTTCATTTATTAATAAATGTCATCTCAAAAACTGATAGATATTCTAGCGGCACACTCAGGTAAAGGAAGTGACAAAGCTATGCCCTGCCAGATAAGAGTAGATTTATGTGGTAGGAATCTTGACCACAAAACTGAACAAGGCTATAAAAATTCATCATTGTAGCCAGGCCCTCTAGCTACTAGGCCTATTATTATTAGATCTAGAGTCCTGGGGATAAGTAGATTAATAATTTACATTTTCAAAGTGTGGGCCCATTTCTTTAGGTATCTTATAATTTTGAAATTTGATCTATAGGCTAATATATGTAGCCTACAGTCTTCAGAAGTAGGCTACTATAACTGCACAGAACAGAAGTAATTTAAATATTGAGCTCCCTCCATTTCATTGAGTAATTAGATTAAGTCTACATGATTCAAGCAGACATTTTATCAATAGGCTTATTAGCAATCATTTTCAAATTGGATCTAACTATATTGGTTTCATTAAGTTTTAGGATGTTAATTCTAACAGGTGTTCATTTTTACCGCTTTTTAATGCAGTTCATTTAAGCATTATTATATCAGTTAATTCATAGAGCTTTCAACATAGGGAATATAATCAAAGGACTATGTTTATTCTACTTCCAAAATTTCATGCACGTGAGGGCTATTCGCAAAGATTCACAATGGATATGTTGAAAATGTCGGACGTGAGTTCTAATCTCAACCTGAGTGTGAAAGTCATATGACCTTGAATAAGTCATCTTCACTCGCAATTCCAGTCTACCCAATGGGTACGGATAATCAGGGATAGATCATTGTTAAGAGGTTTGTTCAAGGACCAGCTGGTAGAAAGGATCCCTGTCACGGCGAACTTGTGAACCTAAGTTGTTATTCTTGTAAAATATATTTCTTTCTTTTGCTGTTTATAGTTGATAAAAATGTCCTATATACCATCACTGGTCAGTAAGTGGCTTAGTAACTGTATATGAGGACTATTAAGAAAGGAGAGAATCATGTTATCTTTAGTTGTCAGTTTTAAGAAGTTAGTGAATGACTCATTTCCCCTTTATATTACTTGTACAGTTAATTCACTTGATATAAGGGTTATATTATAACTTCAAAATAATGGCTTTAACATGAATATGTGTTAAGGGACAATTCTGAGTTAATAACATTATATTTTGGCTTCAAGTCAAAATAGCCTACATGTTCATGTCTAACTATGCACCATTTTATTATGGGTTGTAACATGCCAAAATAACTGAAACCCATATTAAATGACGTGATGAAAAGTTTTCCATAGGGCCTCATAACAGATTTTTTTGAAAGATGTAATAAACTGAAAGTTTAGGGATGGAAATTGAAATAATTTGACTAAATAAGAATTTAAAATTTTGTGTCTTTAGTCTACAGGTCTTTGAAATGTGAAAAGGAAATGACATTTTATGTGCAGTCTAGTTAATTGTTTACTAGATTACTCATTCTTTTTATTATAACAGGTTCTTTTCTGTAACATATATAACTGACTCCTATTTGAACAGGGTCATTATAATATAAAACAATTTTGTCTGGATTTTCTCATCTTTATTTTCTTACAGTTTTCTCTCTGCTTGAACTAGGACTAGGCAGGGGGAGATTTTTTGAGCAATGGTAATATTTTTGTATTCAGTATGTACATTAACTGGATCTAGATCAGCCTAAATATGTCAACAAAGAAAAAATGTTAAACATAGATGCATCTGATGTTCTACTTTCTATCAAAAAATTTGTTATCATCCTGCAAAGTCATTACTGATGATATTAATTTGTTATCATGATAAAAAGCATTATCTACTACACAATATCTAATAACATTTCATTGTTTATTTATTTCTTTATTAACTAAATTATATCTCAAACTGGTCTTTCTTGACAGGCCTCGAATTTTGACGCGAACGAAACGATCGTTCGCGTGTCGGTTACGCAAAGTCTAAATGGGCAGAACGAAAAATCGGTTACGTGAACTTTTGCCGTATAACGATAACAGTAAAACTGTCTCAAATCAGTTTTCAATCGGTAAAACTCATCGTGAAGGTGGCAGGATGTTAAACTATTTCATTTTCAATACGCTACTAATAAAAATTCCACATTATTTTATGGCAGTAGTATTATCTAACACAGGATCATCGCGTGAACCAATCTTAGGAAGAAAAATTTATTATCCTCATTCCCGGCCAATGTTAGGCCATGCATATGATTAATATTGTTTCTTTGTTATTGTAGTAGGGCCTATGTAATGTAACTTTCATCTCTATTTGATCGTTTTATAGATTTAATTGATTTTATTGTTTCAATGACGTTTTGGTTTTACTCTCACTTATTGAATTCAACAAACAATAGCTACTAAATAAATGCTACCTGTCAGTAAAATATTATTTATAAAAAAAAAAGTTACATATCAGCTAGTTGTGATTTTCCGGCGTAACTAAACATTTATTAACTATTAGCCTAGAGTCGATCTTGTACTGTTGCCAGGGAATCGGCCAGTTCAGTCACCTGTTAGAAAATGGCACAGCCAAATCGTAAACCAGAAAGCGTCACTGTTCAGACTTTCAATAAATGGTCATTCAATAAAGATTTTAAAATTGTTGAAATCGGCGATGATGGAAATATTGAAAAACTGGAATGTAAAGTTTGTTCGACACACCTCTCAGATATCAGAAAGGAAGCCAACAGACATGGGATCAAGGGGGCAGTCATGTCCGGAATACAGATTTATGCCGATGGTGTAAGTTGTGTTCACAAAGGAAATATCTTGCGCCATATCAAATCAGATGGACTGCATGATTGGGCAAAACGAACGTTAACTTGCCATTTACCTACCTACCATACACCACTAAACGACGTAACCGATTCACGTAACCGATCGGTTTCGCCAACGTTTGAGTCCGAACCGAACTATCGGTTACGTGATAAAAATTACCGTCAACGATTTTTCGTTTACGCTGGGGAAGCAAATTTCGAGGCCTGCTTGATAAAAAATATCACCACCCAAAATTGAAAAAAAACCTCAGAAGAGCTTCAGAGTTTCACACTTTTATGGACTTGTGGTGATATTTTTGATATAAAAAAAACTGGTAAGAGATTCGCCAATATCTGAGACTAATGAAACACTAGTTTATTGGACTTGATCAATTAGGTACTTTATTTGTATACTGTGTTAGATTAACTTTATCAAGGGATATTAGTATTAACTTAAATATCATTTTTCTCAAAATTCTTCTTCTCTCACATAGTTTCCAGAACTCTCAATTTATTGGACGGCTAGCTAGCCTAATAAAAAATTTTTATTTTTTATGCCCCTGGATTTTCTATTCAATGGTTTAAGCTTGGTACTGAAAGAGATTTTTAATATGCTTGTTAATATTAGATTGTAAAAATTATTCTTTTTCATTCATGTAGAAAATATATATATGTAGGTTACATACAACATCGTTTGACTTACTTAATCTTAAGTCGCAGAAATTGAGATATAAAATCAGTAGACTATGTCCAGTATGTTATAAAAGTATTGAATGGTAAATAAAGGGGTGTACAGGGTGTTTACAAGTTTAGCTGATTGTAATGTAAACAAGTCAATGAGATAAGACTAGGATGTAATAGACCTAAAAGTTTAATTGATAAAACTGCACTGATAAAAATAGTCAACATCTTATCTGGAAGGAAATAAACTCTGACTCGTGAACAATTCTGAATTCAATATTGAAGTTAAGTTAATAAGAAAGATAAGGCTATTTATGATGCTCTTTAAAACCCATACAATATTTCTTTATATATCATTTAATACCAGTAGTCATTTCAAACGACTCTGCAACATACAGCTCATGGGGTAATAAATGTAAGGCATTACCAGTATTTACCAGTAATATAAGTAAATATTGTCATGTGATTCTGATAATTTAAATATCCAAGGCTGGTCATTTGGACTATGAGTATTTGTAAACAAGGACACTATAAACAAAACAGGCTTCATAGGATATGGATCCAAGATGTATCATACTGATAATCTCAATAAAAATATTTAACATGCATTCTCACATTGTTTAGGGTCAAATTAAGCTTACTAATTGATTAATCAGTGTTTCTAATTAATATTCCACGTATACAAAACAGTATGTGGGCGTATAAAAGCTTGGGTAATTCAAAGAAATTATTTTGCCTAGAATTTTTTTGGTTTCCATGTTTGTTTACATGACCATGCACTGGGTAATCAAAGATTTGAATGGCATTTTAAGATCAAACAATGTTTCTTGACCTGGCGGAACGAGGAAATTTCTTATGTAATTGCGCTAATTACGAATTTATTAGAATATCGATTGATATAAATATAAGCAGTCCAATTATGGAATAATAAATTATGGAATTATTAATAAATAAATAAATATAAGGAAACCAATGTTTAGATGCATAATGTGTCAGAAATATCCCCTGAAGGCTATAGAGATAGGGCTGATTTTAGGTAGCTACATCACTAAATGAATGATAGTAAAATAGCGGAATTAAAAAGTATGGCCCAAGAAGACAGAGCAGGATTCACCATTCATTACCGAAATATCACATTACGGAAACTTGTTGTCATTCATATTAAAACCCTGACCAGATTATTACTGGAACAATCACCTTCTATACATGAACCACAAACACCTACATGATATACAATCAAAGCCTTTGTGTTCCTGATACAACATAACAAGGGTATAAAACCGCATTTGAATCTGTTTACATTAAATTATATCTGTTTATAATGTGATCTCAACTGGATATCATCCTGCCAAGGGTTAACTTCATAATAGTGAATCGTGAGAGAAATCATAAACAGATAGTTGACCAACATTCCATTTGACATTCTTCAAATAGTTGTTATTTAAATGTTATAGTTGAGTCTCTTAATTGAGCTCACCTTGAGTTGTGTTAACCCTTCTGTCTTTGCTCATTCATCAGTAAATTTGGAATATAATAAAACTTCGTAAAATAGTACATGTATGTTTTATTAAATAGATAAAAAGTCGTCAGCCCTATGATTTTATGAGTTGATTATTACAATTTTCATTTCATAATTATACTTCATGACCTTAAAAATAGACAATAATAAAATGGCAAAATGTTTTAGTCTGAAAAGCAGGATTATTTTGCTTGCTAATCAGCAATACATTTCTACTTCAAAATTTTAGCCTCAAATCCATGTGAGTTCAGCATCATTGGCATTTGAATGTTAAAGTAGATAGACTGAAATTGAAAGTAGAACTCCAAGTTGAAGAACTCCTAGTTAAATAGACTAGGAATAGAAAGTAGAACTCCTAGTTGAAGGTTTTTTTTGGAGGAATCATGCCATATTTGTACATTTCTAGTATAAAATTTATAAAGAGTATTTTTTTCAAGACCCAATTCAACCCTGAAGATAGCACTCCTGTCTCTTTTAGAGACTGTATTAGAGATTAAACTTCACGACTTGATAACAAACTATGAAATGACTTGATTCAGGTATTGTACAGCAGGTGTCTGTTAAAAATGGTAAACTCTATTAACCTATTACTAGGTTTCACTTTGGTAAATAAAACTATATAAAACAAGTGTTACTGATCTTTATTGAACTTACCCAGGCCAAGGTCGATATACCCATTGACATAATCTTGAACAGCTACACCTTAAACCAAATAATTGACTGTTGACTCATGTCCTTTATTTCAATAAGTCAATGGCAGTATTCTAGTTAAGGACTTTTATTGTTTACCAAATATTAAACTTTTCTAAGTGTACTTTTACAGGAAAGTTATTTTACAATATTACTGTACCCCACGGATACATTGAGGGTAGAACTCTGCAGGTTAAGTCCACCCATTGACAGTATGTTTGTTTTTGCCGACAACTCAAGGAGATGGGTAAAACTATACCTTTTGCCTGTCTCCCCCAAAGTGCATTGAAGTGGATTCCGAGAACTATATTTTTGGCGAAAAAAGGCTAAAAAATCCTGTTTTTACAGAACCGCCCAGAACCTTCAAAGTAGGGCAGGTATGACATCGCAGTTTGCAGTATTGGATAGCTAACTATTCAGGCTATAACCTGTGCAAATTTCAGCTTTCTCTCAAATGGTTTGGCCGTGATGAAGCTTCAAAGTTGAAGTGATTACTATTTCTGGCAATATGAAGGATATAATATTTTTTCTTTTCTGACCTTGTTAAATTCCTATTTTTTTGCCAAGATTCATTCAACCTGTGACAATAATAAGAGATATTTAGAGTAGATAGTTAATAGAAAAAGTTGACAGGTAGCTGTCTCTGTGGGCAATGTTTTGATAAATTTATGTTCTATTTTTATGATGATGAATCATGCTATTTTTTATTGATTGAATATAGTTGACATATTTTACTTATAATATTATTAATCTAAAAATAGACATTTATCAATCTGACCAATTTACAAGACTCATTAATACCTAATTAATGTTCTAGATAAATATTTCTATATTTAATATACAGAGATATAATTCTGAAATGTCCTTAACTATTTCTTCGGCTTCTGCCTTTTATGCTCATGTTAATATATCTTTTAGATATTAGATACCAAACACATAAAATTTCAGATGTCTTTTATTTGCCATTTACTCCCATGCCAATTTAAGCAAATATTCTTTCAAACCTATGCATAGAAATTTCATTCACTAATACCTGTGGGGTACATAGGTTGGTTATTGTCTGAACTGGGATTTCTGATATTTAATTTTGATCTCCCTTTTTGAAACCTTGACAATGTCTGCATTAGTTTGGCTGTTTGAACTGGGAACTGAATAAATTAGTTGTTGAGCATTGAACTGAGAGTTGTTTGAAACAAATTGAGGTTGTTGTAAATTAAACAACTATACGATTTTGTAGTGTTAACACTATCTATTCCAAGAACAGTTCCTGCACATTGATCTTGACACCTTGACCATTTCCCACTGTTTCTGTGAGCAGATGAAAAGGCTACCAAGTTCAATATTTTTGGTGATTACTGGTAGGTCTATAATTATCTCTTGTGTGAAGAGTAAATACATATGAGAACAGTACTTTTATTATTTATTACTACACTATTATTTAAGAACTATTCTCAGAACACTCTTAATTAAGTACACTTGTAAAGGGTAAACAAAATTTAGATTTTATTGTGCCCAAGTCTAGACTGAGAAAAGAACATTACCTTGTAGTGTCTTAATGTAAACATTTTTAATATGTTGTTCAAACTAGTGCTGGCACAACATATCCCAGAAATGTATTGTGACATGCCACGTTACGTGTATCGTATCGTGACTCTTGTATCGTGAAACGTATCATGGCATGATTGGCAATACCCAGCATTAATTCAACCAATGTCCCTGTCCTTCACAGGTTACCACAAAACAGTCAAGGAGTATTCTTGTATTCTTAACAAACAAACTTTTACCGATACTGTGAATACTCATAATAGATGGATTTATGAAATATTTGAAAGAAATTTGTTGTGAGGGATGAGCGAGCAGGAGGGAAAGAAAGTAATTCTATAGATCAAAAAATGTTTCTGAAACTAATAGATAGGCCTACATTGAAAGTAAAGGGAAACCAAGTTTTGTTGAACTGTAACTAACATCTCCTAAAAAGAATTCTAAAGAAGTTAAAAGTAATTATTATGATCAAAGGTTTAAGCCTGACCTGGACTAAAACTTCTTTTTTTTAAAGCAATAATTAATTTTTTGTAAAATCTTAGGAAAACTGTGATGGAGTATAGAGTGAAAGAGTAGATAGATTTATGACTATATTTAGTAGGGTAAAATCCTTTAGGAATGTTGAGGTTTATGGACCGAACAATTTGAGATTTTTATGGTAGTTGTAAGACAATATAAACATATATGTTGGTAATTTCTCAGGTTGAGTCTAAAATAAGCTCTGACATATTGTCCTTTGTTTAAAAACAGCTTTGTTTATATTGATATAGTTACTCAGAATGTATGTTTGAGATTTTCCTGTTTACATTTAATGTTGATACCTTCATTGATGAGTGTGAAGTAGATGAAAAATGAAAGGTTATCAGGCTCAAAAGTGGGGGACCTGATAATATCTATTTTGAAAAAAAAACAACTGACAGAGCTGAACTTCATAGTTTCTACATACTCTTCTGTACTATGAACCTATATTTTGGTGGATTTTTAAGGTGTAAGGGGATTGAAATGATTTAAAAATATATTTCCATTGAAATTAAGACAAACCAAACCTCTTTGACTTTTTCTCTGAAAAGCATCTCATTTTTACTCATAGTCATGAATACTCCAGATATAATTTTAAGGAAGGATTTTATTACTAATAAGCAACAAGCCTTTTGAAATTTGTATGAATCATTTAAACGGCTATTAAGGTTTTTGTGTTTTGAAAACTGTTTGTAGAATGGAGATTTTTAAAGTTCTGCTATTGATGACATAAATGTCAATCATCAACCAATACAATATTCATGTTGATAAATCCTATTATTATTTTCTGATTCAATCTAATATAAGTATATCTGATAACTAGTCAATATTAAATGTATCATGTTAATATGAAATATTGATTTACAACCCTCTTTAAGTGTTTTACAATGTAAGTTTAAAGCATACAGTATTCTGATGCTACTAAAGGTTCAAAAAAGGTTCATCTGGACAATCAGTTTCTCTCATCTTGGCTGATCTGTAAGGTCAGATATAAAATAATCTGGTTGTATCTCATGATGTTGACCTATATACATGTAGTAGTGGTGGTTCTTTTTGAAACACCTGATACAACTTTTCTCTATTTTCCACTTATACACTATACTTTGCTTGATGGATTTTTTAATTCTAGTTTGGCCTGCGCTGTTTATAATATGTTTTCATATTGTTGTATTTTGAATGAGATATGATGAGACATCAAGTTAGTAATAAATAAGTTAAAGTTTGTGTGTATAAAGGCATACAAATAATATCAAATATTCTGATAAAATTCATCCTGCCTTTGAATTGAACTTGAAATTGAAACTGCAATGTATATTTTATAAAATAAAAGCTTGGAGATAATAGATGGGAAATGATATATCATCAAAATGAAATTAAAAGTTTTCCTGTTCTTGTACTTACTGTAACAGGAATTGTTAGGTCTATAAATTAAATGATTTGATTCTTAATGATTATTTGTGGTGAACTTTGCCTTAGCATTGCAAATATACATTTAAGAAACTATTATATCTCTGTTATATTGTTCATCTGAACTTCTGTTTTCTGTTTTCAGATAACCACCATGGCAACTACAGCTAAAGTCAACCCTGATTTATTAGGTGATATTAGTAAAGGTTCTGATTTAAAACATGTTGAACTTCAAGAAAAAAATCCTTTACCATCTAAAGAAGGTAACTTTAATTCTGTATTTTCATTTTATCTGACACAGCTGTGTAGATGGATTACAAATAAAGTGATATTTTGCCGATTAACCTGAAAACACAGTGTGACTGGGTTACCATCCCTTTAGGAGAGTTCACATAGCTGATTATTGAGGGAGTGTTTTTGAGACTGAAAAATATATTAGATTATACTTTGAGCTATTAAAAATTAAATTTGAGTCCATCTGAAATATGGAGTATGGCAGGTCATGATCTCCCTTGAATAATGCTGTCTGTAGTGATGATGTTCTTCTTAGATCAAACTGAACACAGGAATAAAGTCAGTTTAAATTTCTTACAATACCAGTTTTATTCAGTTTAAATCCATTGAACAAGTGTTTGTCTGTGAAACTGTTTAACCACATTGCTAGAGTAAAAAACACACACTAGTATGACCTGTAATGTAATTTTATCTTTACAAACAGATTTGACATTTCAGTTTATAACACATGTTTAAACTTTATTCTTGATACCCTTACAGTCAAAATATTGTGTTCATCTTGTAGGCCTAGTTATAATATGATTACTGTTCTGTATTCCTTGAAATATTAATTATTTCTTTTTATGGTTGAATTGCAAGAAAAGGTCAAAAGTAATTTTTAAAAGGACAATGTAAAATTTTCAAGATCATTTCATTTTGAAATATTTCTAAAATATGCTATAATCCATGTATCTACTGGTTCAAACTACATTTGTTTTAAAAGGGTTAATTAAAAATTGAAGGATATGATTGTTAATTTATCAGTTTTCAGACCTAGTTTTGGTGTTGGAGAGTATAATAGCTCAATATTATCAAAATAAGTAGAATTTCTATATAATTACAAGTTTATTTTGATTAAATCTGTCCAGTAGTTTTCTGAAACTTAACATAAATATTAACACATTTTGCAGTCTTGATAATGTTTCAATGGTTAAATTGTTTTAGTTCAGAGAAACATTAGGTAAGATTTTGATGTAATATTTTGGTAAAAATGAAAATTACCCTAGATAAAGAGTATTGCTTCTATAGGCTACTTTTCCTAATGTGTAAAGCTTGAGATTGGACCTGTTTGAACCCAGCCAGTTCTAATGTGATAATATTGTTACTCATCATGCTTGATATGAGGTGGGTTATAGTTAAAATATAAAAAAGGGTACTTCAGTTATTCAGTTTGATAAGACTGTATGAAGAATGCAGCTTGGAAATTAATATTCACTAAAATATTAGATAAACATTTTAAAACTTTAGCTCTCTACCCTGAATTGACCAGTACATGTATGTTACTTAGTTAATTGCTCTAAGAATTTCTCCCATCAAATCAATGTCATGTCAAATATACAATATTCAATACATAGGGTAAGAAACACATTCAGATTTTCTATTAAGTGACATGCAATATTGCCAAAAAATACAATGATCTCAAAATAGACGGGTATGTCAACAAATTGTTTGGCATTTATGCAATTCAACTTGGCTAATATTGACAATATTGGCCTTATGTAATTAAGATCTTGTTTAACAAAAGGTAACAGTATTTTGGTTAGGTCATATTTCTATAACCTGTTTTGGGTGG
The DNA here is from genome assembly GCA_030562195.1 of Nipponacmea schrenckii. Lineage (NCBI taxonomy): Eukaryota > Metazoa > Mollusca > Gastropoda > Lottiidae > Nipponacmea > Nipponacmea schrenckii. Next base: position 15,435,550 of record CM060202.1, read on the forward strand.
AGAGATTTTTTAAAATTATTGTTATCTCCTCTTGAACAAATTGCCTTTAACTTAGTTCTTAAATATCATAGAAATTAGAGGACACTGCATTCTTTTCTGGCTGTGAAAGACACAGAGTTGAATGAATGTAATTGTCTAATAATACAGAAGATTACTGTAGTAATTAAATCAATTGTACCGGTACTTAATAATATTTCAATATCATATTAAATAGATATTTTTGTATGGGAAAAAAAATAAGAGGAAATATTATTTATCATCTTCATACACTGATAATCATATCCTTTAAACTGTCGATCATGATAAAACAACAGTACTTGTATATGGCTTTACCTCCGGCATACAAAGTGCAGTTTGTTATCTCATATTCAACTGAAGTAAGCATAAATTGCTCTCTTAGTAAAAAGTGTAGAAAAAGTCTGCTGATTCACCTATGTAAAGAAGGTTTTGTATTGTTAGTCTGGTAGATAGATCCCAGTCAAATTTTGCTTGGCTAGGGAACCATTTACATTTGTCTAAATATTAAACTGTACAGTACCAGATTCTGATAGTGATAGTGTAAACTGGGAATTGTATGAAGTATTTGCATGATTATATTATTTTTGAAAACTCTCAAGCTATGTCCCTTTTTTATCAAAACGTCTTAGTACCTGAAATAGGTCATAATTTCTTATATAAAGCCCATCCTTTGTCACAGATGAACAATACACAATGAGTCAATAAGGAAAACATAAAAATTATATTAAATTATTTCCCTTTTCCACTACATATGATCAAATATGTTACCAGGATACATTATTTTTTTGATCTAATAGATCTAAAAGTTAGTTGCACAAAGGACTAAAAGCCTAAATAAGATAGAAATAAGTTTCCACATGAAGTCCCGGATGGAAAAAGCATAATAGTCTTTTAATATTGTGATTAAATATAAGCTTAAAATTAGTTGATTCTTCCTTCAAAATGTTTTCAGTAATTTTGTCTAATGTATTACAAAGCCTTCAATGTATATTTTTGATGATTCTATGAATATGGTCATTAAATTTATTTTAGCTTTAATCATCATTAGTGCTGTTGACAACACTTTACGGTCATTTGACAAAGTGTGCTTTTATTTCGGGTTAAACATTTTGGTAAACATTAGATGCAATGTATTAAAGTCAGTCAGAATTATGTTCAGAGGAAACGCGCTTCAAAATATAGTTATTTTATTTATTAAGTGACACTCACATTTTGTGGGAGATTCTAGCTTGTCGTGAAATGTAGTGTAAGATTCTACTATTTCACACATCTATTTTTGAATAATCTAATATTAAGAAGCTTACTATATACTGTGTTTGTCACAATATCATTGATCAGATACTCAAGGATGTTTTATTTTCGTTCTCTTTCCAGATGTTGCACAAGAAAAGACTCACCAACAGTTAGTTGATGGTGTTGAGAAGTTTGATGCCTCAAAATTAAAACAAGTTGAAACACAAGAAAAAGGTGTTCTACCCGACCCATCAGGTATATTGATATAATTTAAATATATTTTGTTATTTGAGTTGTTCAGTCTAGTATATACTTTACACAATAAACTATACTGTATGAAAAGAATTTTCATATCCTATTGTCATCCATAAAAGAAACCTACACCATCCAGTTGATACTGATAAATAGATAGTGTATGAAGCTGTGAGTTGACTGTCTGTGTTAGTTAGTTGCACAAAGGACTAAAAGTCTAAATAAGATAGAAATAAGTTTCAACATGAAGTCCCAGATGGAAAAAGCACAATATTCTTATAATATTGTGAATAAATATAAGCTTAAAATTAGTTGATTCCTCCTTCAAATTGTTTTCAGTAATTTTGTCTAATGTATTACAAAGCCTTCAATGTATATTTTTGATGATTCTATGAATATGGTCATTAAATTTATTTTAGCTTTAATCATCATTAGTGCTGTTGACAACACTTTACGGTCATTTGGTTAGGCATCTTGGTAAAACATTAGATGCAATGTATTAAAGTCAGTCAGAATTATGTTCAGAGGAAACGTGCTTCAAAATGTCATATTTATTTATTTATATTATAGTTATTTTATTTATTTAGTGAGACTCACATTTTGTGGGAGATTCTAGCTTGTCGTGAAATGTAGTGTAAGATTCTACTATTTCACACATCTATTTTTGAATAATCTAATATTAAGAAGCTTACTATATACTGTGTTTGTCACAATATCATTGATCAGATACTCAAGGATGTTTTATTTTCGTTCTCTTTCCAGATGTTGCACAAGAAAAGACTCACCAACAGTTAGTTGATGGTGTTGAGAAGTTTGATGCCTCAAAATTAAAACAAGTTGAAACACAAGAAAAGGTTGTTCTACCCGACCCATCAGGTATATTGATATAATTTAAATATATTTTGTTATTTGAGTTGTTCAGTCTAGTATATACTTTACACAATAAACTATACTGTATGAAAAGAATTTTCATATCCTATTGTCATCCTATAAAAGAAACCTACACCATCCAGTTGATACTGATAAACAGATAGTGTATGAAGCTGTGAGTTGACTGTCTGTGTAGTTCAACCCTTTAATTGGTCATGTGATGATTAATGTGAAATATCAACTTATGTTGAGGCAAATATATAAGAGCAAAAAATATTTACCAAGAGGTGGCGTGGTTAAAAAAAAAATCTTTTGACCTGTTCAGGGTGATTAAAATGTTACTGAAATGGCCAGGCATGACTGAAAGTGTTGTAAAGATTGTATAATTACTATTTAGTATGTTATACTGTAAGAAAAAATTCCTGGCTCAGTGACGCAGGTTTTACTACGTCAACTCTTTCATGGAGTATGGTAGACATCTTTATTTTAAATCAGAAAATAGGTCAAAAAGTATCACACTGGATGCAAGGGAACGAACTACGCTGGAGATTTGTTTATCCATTTGCTTTTATTCCAAAATCCTGCATTCTTTTACATGGAATGGAATATGTACTAAGTAAAATAACCTGTTAATCCACATCTGTGATTCTCATACAATTATTAATTTCTCTAGTAATTGGTACCGGTACTCAGTATTTAGTCAATGTCATTTTATTGGGAACAGGCTCTGGAGAAGAAGAATGGTTGAATAGGATTTTCAATTCATATTTAATAAATGAGATAATATTTGGCTTATTATTAATTACTCTCTTTTTAATCATCAGTCATAGCTAAAGAAAAGACAGAGACTGAGCTCCGAGAAAGAATTGGATCTTTTAATAAAAATGAATTAAGTCATGCTGAAACTGTAGAGAAAACTGTTTTACCCAAAGCAGAAGGTGAGTTGACATCCCCAATCTTTATACTATTCAAATCCAGATATCTTGATATAAGAGTCTAAAATATATAATAAATAAGTCAGATTATATACATGTACATATGTAGGTTAAAAATTGACATAATTCAGAAAATATACATGTAAGTTTAAATATCTAGATAATTCAGATTATATAGATGTAGGTTATAATATCTAGTCAATTCAGATTTTATACATGTAGGTTAAAATATCGAGACAATTCAGATTTTATACATGTAGGATAGATTTTCTAAATAGTTCAGATTATGTACATGTAAGATAGATTATCTAGATAATTCAGATCATGTACATGTAGCATAGATTATCTAGATAATTCAGATTATGTACATGTAAGATAGATTATATAGATAATTCAGATCATATACATGTAGGATAAATTATCTAGACAATTCAGATTATATACATGTAGGATAAAAAAATATAGATAATTCAGATTATATACGTGTAGGGTAAAATATCTAGTCAATTCAGATTATATACATGTAGGGTAAAATATCGAGACAATTCAGATTATATACATGTAGGGTAAAATATCTAAATAATTCAGATCATATACATGTAGGGTAAAATATCTAAATAATTCAGATCATATACATGTAGGGTAAAATATCTAGAATCAATTCAGATTATATACATGTAGGGTAAAATATCTAAAGAATTCAGATTATATACATGTAGGGTAAAATATCTAGTCAATTCCAATGTTAAACGTGTGTAATTATATAGATAATTAAGGGCCATTGACAGGTCAATTGTATGAAGTTTTTCCTGTATGTATTATCTTAACATTTCCTCTTTACTCTTGATTTATCATAGTTCATTGTGTAGATAAAAGAACTGGTTTCAGGAAATATGCTTGTTGTAGATAGTCACTTGATAGAAAACATTAGATAATTTTGGGTGGACATGTTCCTTAGATGTTGAATTTACAAATATATGTAGATTAAATGAAGCACACATGAACCAAATAAATGGAAACTTAAAAATGTCTGACAAAGTTGACAAGATAAAGGTGTTCTTACAGGATTGGGTTGTTATTTCTTTTCAAGTAATACTACATCAATAACATTTAAATATGTTTTTTTTGTTAATTATAAAGCTTTACTTTGCATAGAACTATAATTTATAATGTTATACAACTGAAAAACCATGAATTTGATTCTTGTAGATGTGAAGCAAGAAAAAACGCATCAAGAGTTTTTAGCTGGAGTAACTAATTTTGATCTTGATCAGTTATCTCAGACTGAAACTAAAGAACGTACTATTTTACCTGATACAAGCAGTAAGTTATTCTACTTTTATTATACCTCATTATTATTATTAATATTCATTGTCATGATAATGATAAGTTGTATTTTATGTTACCTCTGGTTTATATAGTAAGTCTGAGTTATTAAAGTACGAAAGCTGTATCATGATAAAATGGTATGTGAAGCCATGCCAAATAAACATCAATAATGACGTGAATACATGTTAGTCTGAGACTTACAAACTTTTAGGGTCGTAATGCCACGTGCCATTTGTTCTACTTTCTGATATGTTTTATATATAGGAAGGGACAAACACGTGTCATATTTAAATTTAGTATCAGTGTTCTGATAGCTTTGAAAGTGCTTACTGCTTCAGAAAATTTGATTGAATCTGTCTCAAATAAATGTGTTCTTACAGTGTTCTTATATAAGGCATTGTCTTGAAATATCATATCTATTTAGATTTACATTGAGTGTCCTTGTTTTGATTTCATCTTTATAATAAATTTCAATTAACTGAAAGAAAGAATGAAAGTTTTTGAAATGATCAAAATCAATTTATTTTGGCTTATTTTAAACAGTGTTAGCTGAAGCCAAACAGGAATATATACATCGTGGCAATATCCAATCTTTTAAAAGAAGCAGTTTAAAACGCACAACTTCTATAGAAAAAAATACATTACCAACATCTGACAGTAGGTCCCATAGCGTTTGAAATCTGTTAAATCTGTCATGACTTGTTTCTTTGACTATTGGAATCGATTCCAACTTTGCACACTTAACCCTACTCCTTTGTGTAATTTATATATTTCCCCCTTCTTGCTCTATTGGGTTGTCATTTTATTGTTCATATATAGAAAGATATATGTATATTGAGAGTTGTAATGAAAAGCATCCATAGCCATCATCATTTGCTCATATTCATGCGTAGAACCATGCATGAGAAGTCTTCATCTAAACACCGTGTTAAATACCACAGCACAGCACCACCACTGCACAATGCCTAACCTAAGCAATTGTTTGACACACTTGACTGAATATGTTTATGTTCTGCTTGAAACTACATCTTTTTAATTCTAAAATAGTAAAGTTTAGCTACAGGAAACTGTCAACCAGTAAGATATAGGTTAAATATTAGTGGGTTGAAAGAGTGCTCTGTACAGGACATGAATTCTGATGTGTTTGACCTATTGAATGTGACATATAGAGAATCTTAAACATGTACTATGTCATATGAAATGTTGCCTGATTTTTATACACCCACATGGAAATGTGGATGTATAATGCCATTGCACCTCTGAGTCACCAACATGTGGTTTGTTTACACTTTATGAAACCAGGATCAGTACTGTTGTTAGATAAATAATGATATTTACACAATGCTCTTGTGTTGACCCTCTGTGCTAAGTCCAGATAATGGAATACATTTATTGGTATTCACATTCAAGAGAGCATTTTGGCCTTTATGGTGTAAGGGAGGTAATTCGTTATGTTAGAGTTATCTCCCTTCATTATGTTACCCTTTTCTTTCAGCTATTAATCAAGAAAAACAGGACATTGAAATGAGAAAGTCTATTGAAGGTTATCATAAAGATAATTTGAAGAAAACTGACTGTGTAGAGAAAATTCACCTTCCCTCCAAAGACGGTAAGTTTAATAAATAAATGATAGACAGTACTAAAACACGTTATATACTTTGGGGAAACATTTTGTGTCTGATTCATTCCACCTATTGTTACTGCCCCTACATCTTAGGTCAGTTGTTTTATTGTTCTAGAGACCCGACATCACCACTGATAAAACACAGTAAATAGTGGTCTTATGAGTAACCTAGTTTGAATAAATATTGCACATATTGTAATAAGTTAATGGAAGTAAATGAAATGTTCTGGATCATTTCATCCAAAACAATCGCATCTTTCTTACTTCATAGAAATAACAGACTCGAAACTAATTGGGGGCCATGAATTACAATGCCAAACTCAATAGGTCAAATGATGTAAAGGGTCATGTCCAGTATAAAAAAGGCGTTCTCGGTGAGGTCAAGCCTTTAAGATGTTTCCTGATTATTGTTGTTCCCAGATTCTGGTAACTTGCTCAGAAGTGTCCTCATATGGGATTAATTGAGTAAAGGGTTATATTGTCAGTTCATTAGTTATTTTTTCTTATATGCCTGTAAGAGGAAACTTACAGAATTCACATTTTTCTGGAATGATATATATATATAATATAAAATGAACCAGGACTTCAAATTTGAATTTTTGGTTTATTAATTGGTTATTAATTTATTTTTTTTGTAGAAATTGACCAAGAAAAGAGACTGAGCAGTGGTGTTTAAGAATCCATTAATTTGTGACATAATTTTGTGAATTTTAAACTATCAATGTTATTGTATATATTATCAATGTGTAGATTTAGTTATTTTGTATTATATTCCATATATATTCCATTATAACCTGCTATTGCTTATTTCTCTTCTATTATTTTCTTTTTCTTTGACTTAATCGGGATATTTATCTTAATATTTGCACTATCAGATGATGGTGTTTATTTCATTATCAAATTAATTATCAGAATGCAAAGTTCCAATAAGATATCAAAAACATTTTGACTATTGTCACATCCTAAGCATTATTGATTTGGGTTAATATGGATTTATATCATAATTGATATTCACTGTGTTACATTAGTAATGACAGTTTAAATTTGGTTGGTATATTTAGGCTCATGACATTTCAGAACCCTGTGGTCTGAATTTATTACCAAAGTGGAAAAATTACCTTATTAACAAATAATTAAATAAATGAATCCCTTTAAGGACAGTTGAAGATATATAACTGCAATTTTTCTCTTAGAAGGTAAACTAAATTCTTTTTGGGTACTTAACAGTTGTAATTCTCAGTCTTATGAGAAATGGGTCTTGACATTCCCTTTACATGGCTCAATACCTTATTAAGCAGGTCACAAGTCTTCCATATTATTGGTATTATTGATGTATTGGTACTTAGATTTTGTTAAATAAATAGAAAAGTTTTATCAGTTTTTGTGTACTTTGCTCACTAAGAAATAGGTTTAAAGTTTCACTGTGGAATAGATTTTGCATATTTTCTCTTAAATTTCTGAAATTATAGTCTTAATTTATCATTTGTTGAAACATTTCATATTATTTTATGTTGGCATTAGGTTTTTGAACCACTCACAGATTAATAATAACCTGTAGTATATGGAAGTTTAAAAAAATATTTTGATTTGGAGAAAATAATAGTGCTTGTTAGTTGTTAGTTTAAATCTTTGTTGTAACTTTTGATAAAGCTAGTCTAGCTTGCCAGCTTCTTGTTATTTCTTTACTTATTTTTTACTTGTTATGACTTTTTTTTAAGTTAAAATCATTTTTCTTTCATATACTCTATGTATTCAATATAACAAAACATTTTAAGGTTATTCATATGACTACAAATATAACATTAAATTGATTTGTTATATCTAAATAAACCATTTTTTACTAGAAGATCCCTGATTCTGATATTTTATAGGTATAAAGCTAGTCCTGTAATTATAACCTTATAATTATTCAAAAGTTCATTTCATTCCAAATATACACAAATTGCTCAGAATTTGTTTCCTCTATTTGAACTCAATTAGATATACCATATGATAAACAATCAATAATTTACTGTTTAAAAGGGTTTGCATATTGAACTGAACTAACCTTAGTGCCTAAATTTGCAACACAACAAAACTTCTATGCAATTTTGTTCCCTTTAAAGGCTATCACATATTTTGGTTAATACAATTTTTTTTAAGTTAAGCAGGATTTTCAACATTTACATTAGACATTTCATTTATAACTATAAGTGGAATTTGTAATCAATAACTTGATGATCATCAGTATTAATTAAGTTCTTTCTTATTATGCTTTTAATTAGAGCTTGATTATAATAATTTGCATTATTCAGATATTTAGCAATTATAGTAGATTTTTTTTACATAACAATAAAATTGAGTTATGTATCATTGACTTATCATTAGGCCAGTATTCTAAATGGATATATATGTACAGATTTCTCATATTAGTATTATTTCTGGCTTGTACTGCTTTAAAATTACAAGGAAGAACATAATGATCTGTATATATATTATTATTTGATACTATCGCCTATAAATTTGGGCAGTGATCCTTGCTGCTAACCTAAAGGTCCAGGGTTCAATTTAAATATCCAGGGTTCAATCGAACTGTATAGATGTTTGATTTATTTTGCAAATTTTGATTGACCATCATAACTTTAAAAAACAAGCGTATTAAAAACTTAGTCATTTTATCACATTAATACAAAACTGAAAGATTGGATTCTAAATGTATAAATCAAATAAATTACAGCAGTAGCAATGATTATAAAATAAATCGCAAAAACACATTTTCACTTCTTAATATCACTAAAATGTTACTGAACATGACATTCCATGATAAGAATGTTGGCAGTTCTCACATCCAATAAGTAGTATTCTGTTGAAGAGGAAGATGTTGCTTACACAGAAAGATCCCAGTGTTTATTTGGTGCAAACACACCCTTTTACTAGAATATTCCCTTGTTCATAGTCATATAAAACCGGCCAGATGTAATAGTCAACTTGTTTAGCACTATTCTTATCACAGGCCCACCATAACTTGTGTTTTACTTCATCATAATGGGGATCGTCTGCAATTAGAGTCATTTGTGGTTGCTGCAAAATCATTTGCCACGTAACCCGCGATGCTTCACTTATGTATCGATTTACAGCTTTATTGCTGAATAAAACACGTTGATCTCTTGGAAGACTCTGTTTTATATTCTGAAATAAGATTAACAGACGTTTGTAGTTTGATTTTGTTATACAAGTTTGGCTTTCATCGGCTTCTTGTTATGGACTGAATGAACTAACTCTGAAACTGCAACAAATAAGCTATATGAATTTTACAGTAGACCTTGTTTTATTTCTGGGTTTAAAATCCAATCTAAATTTCATGAGTACTCACCTCCACAAAATCCAAAGGGTCCAAATCATCACAGATCTGCCTCAGACTTACTCTTAGAGAATCAGCCAGTTCGTCTGGAAGAGCAGTAATATCACCATTTGATATATTCTCACAAATTGATTTCTGAAAGTAAAAAAAGGAGGAATTATGGTTGTGTCAAAATGTTCGTAATATATTATGATTTTGCAATACAAGATAAAGTGTACATTTTGTTAAAATAATTCTTCAAAAAACTGCCAAGCTTCGATATCGTATGATTTTTTCTCAGTTATATCGAAATGTATGTTTGCTGAAAGGATTCCAACTCGGGCTTTATGTATAATGGATAGTAACTCTCTTTTAAATCAATAAAACGAAAAGACCGATAAAATTTCACTTTGCTTAACTAAAAATCACATACGGCTAAAGACGGTCTTCTAATTAATTCTGATATAACTGTTTCTAAATAGTTGTATATATCTTGAGAAGCATGGTACGATCTCTGAAATTAAATAAAAAACCTACTTTCATTGAGATCTCCTCATCAACAGATATAAGACAGCAGATCTCCGATTGCCGCGGAGGCTGAATTCAGAACAGACATGCATGAATGAATGAAACTGACTCTACCCATTGCTTCGAAGTTGAATTAGCTAGAAAGTATACTAGTATACAATTTAATATACACTTGAATAATTTCGGAAGATAAGACTTTTGGCATAAAATACCATACCATAATAATATCACATAGGAATTTGGTTATAGCTTCTTCATCCATACTGGTAGTATCTTCTAAGTTCTCTTTAGCATCCATCCATTCTTGACTTTCTAATATATCATATCTCACAGCTATATTAGTTGGTCGACATCGTTCACTGATGTTTTCTGTGTAACGATTATCAGTTCTGGGTATTGGTTTTACAGTACTCGTTAACCTGCAAATACATATTTAGAAATTATTTACCTCTATTGAATGTTTGATACTTTAAATATGGCGATTTCCACTGGTTGGAAAATACAGCTGTCATCAGTTGTTAGTGTTGATCTTGGATCTTGGATCTTGGAGCGTTTGAAATCGATGACCATTAAGTTCATCGCAGTTGAATGTAGTCAGATCCGATGAGGTAGCCATTAGATAGTATATAATTGAACAAGTTTCACTTACTTTTGCTTCAGTGTATCGTTTTCTTTTTTCGTATTAGTTAATGTGACCTCCAAACTCTTATAATCCTGACGAACTCTTTCCACTGATTTCTGAGCTGTATCAAATCCTATTTTATGGCGTTTGTATTCATCTTGAACAGTGGCATTGATGTGTTGCAAATCCTTTACCTCTCTCTGAAGCTTTTCTACTTGAGCTGGAAAATGAAAGACAAAGGGAATTATGGTAAAACCTAAAATAATTATATTTAGACCTACAAAGTAGGAGAGTTTGCTATTTTCTTGTTTTATGTTTGGATTTCTAATTGTCGGGCTGAATTTTGCAGATTTCCGACTTACCGAATTACAATGGAATCAGAAATGCAAACAGTCATAGAACTTGAATTTTCTTGCTTTCTTAATCTGCCGGAAACTTTAAATCAAAAAAATCGAGACCATCACACACGACTTCCTCTTAACAAACAGGTGACCTAATAGGCTAATCTGTTATTTATTTAATCCTATAATAATGCTGTAAAAGTTTAATCGGTCAACAGTCATTGAAAATGTTGTTTCATTTTCACAAGTAGGCCTACCATAACGAACGAAGTGTTGGGCCTCAAATAGAATTGTTGATGATGTTAGCATGCTGGTCATTGAGAATTATTCAATTATCACTAATAAAGTAGGCCTTACTGCTATGAATATATGCGATGCAGTGGAATGAAGAACTTAAGGATTCTAAATCTTGCTGTGTAGTTTTGTACACACCTTTCAATGAATCGTTTTCAGATTTGGTTTTATGTAAATCGTTAATAATAACATCTCCAGGACCTTGAACCTTTCCAGGTGATGACCGCTCATCTGTTGATCTTCCACGAGATCTTCTCAAGTCTTCATTTTCTCGTTTAAGTTCGTCTAATTTAACCCATAACTGCCCCATACCACCAGTACCACCTGTACGAGATGGTCGAGGTGGAACAGCGGGCTTCTTAGTGCTGGATTTTGAAGCTTCAACTAAGAGCCCGTCAATCAATGCTTTGGCTTTTTCTAAAAGATGTTTACTTTGTTGGTCTCTTTTCTTTAAAAGGAAAACATTTTCTAAACTTGAGCTGAAGTTTTTGGCTTCTGTGACAAGATCTTTGGATGCGTTGGATGACATATTGATTTTATTCTGGGATCCGCAAACGACACAGGCTGAAATTAGAAGAAAATTATTATTCTCATTCAAATCGACACTCAACACCTATTGCAAGACATGCTTCTTGGTATTTTCCAATGACTAAATTATGGCTACATCGGTGCGAAGCCTGTATCATCTAGGGTTCGGTTTATTCCGACTTCGCCCCTTCCCCCCAAACAGTTTCTTCAGTTCGCCCCTTGCCGTTTCGCCCCTTCCGACTTCGCCCCTTGCCATTTCGCCCCTTTCCCATTTCGCTCCTTCCTATTTTGCCCCTTCCTATTCTGCCCCTTCCGAATTTGTCACTTTTCTGTTTTGCCCCTTTCCCATTTCACCCCTTTCCGAATTCGCCCCTTTCCCATTTCGTCCCTCATTCCCATATGATATCGCCCCTAACCATTTCACCCCTTCCCATTTCGACCTTTCTCATTTCGTCCTTTCTCATTTCGTACCTTTCTCATTTCGCCCCTGCTTAATACCAATTGCATTATGACAAAAGGATTATACACAAATTAGTTGAACTTTCCGTTTTTATTAACCCTTTAAAAAAAAATTCAGGATACATTGAAATAAAGAGCCTACTTGATAAATATAGACATATAATCTACACCGGGTATTATATATAATTTACAGTGCATTCAGTTTTTTTTAATGACAGTTTTCTTAAGCATACTGTTGGAACAAGACTTATAGTTTCTAGATAAATTTCAATTTGCCAAGTGAGTCACATAGCATTAATATACCGGTATCTTTTAAAACATTTTCATCAGCGAATAAGAAGCGAAAATGTAATAAATTATTTCTGTTTTATGTTGATTCCAATTGTATTATATAATGACTCATGACGTATGTGATAAAATGTCATTTAGCTACATTTTCTGAGTCATCAGCATCGGAAGTATTGATTTTATGCAAATTCAGCCAGCAAAATCAATTTACCTCCAAGAAATATGTCTAGAAATCTGAAGAATCATTGTATGAAAGAAGACATGAACCGTATAAATTTTCTTACAATTCATCTTTACTCCTACTTTAGTACGTATATCTATTCAATAAGATAGCAAAAAGTCAAACAATAAACTGCAGATAGATATAATTTACCTCCGAGTGTACACCCTGAAACACGATATTACACACTTACTTATACAGTGAACAATAGAAGTGGTCATTTGATACAGCTAACATATCTCTATTAACATGTAAAAAAAAGATTCATTTTAGATAATTCAACCGGTTATACTGGAGGTTTTTTTATAATTACTTGTCTAACCTAGATAATATAAAGACGGTCGGGAACTTATATTTCAGCTCGAAATAAGTGGAAATTCCCGATTAGACAATATGAAGTGAAAATTCAGAAAGGAAATAACATAAGTTATATATAAATATAATTCTTACCGTATATCAGATGATGTTGTACCAGTGACAAAGAATACTTAGAATTCAGAGTTCTCCGTAAAATCGATTCTCTTTATTATAATAACTCACGCGTAGACTATATTCTGCGACATCGTCGTATGAACTACGTCGTGTTGAAGAGACGATGTATGCCAGATACATTGTTTTATTTAAAGGCTGGCAATGGATTAATAAATGCAAAATTGATTCTTAAGTGATAACAATGAAGAAGTCACGTGATAAACTGCAGATTGTCGAAGTACTAACGCCCAATTGTGAGTGACTGTTTTAATGCGGAGCAGGCAATTATTGATCGCTTTACAGGAATCCATAATAAATGTGATCTAGAGTCATTTCTAAACACACTGAAGATCATGGCGGATAGTGATAGTACCAAGAAAAATCTACCAACTTCACCAACAAATCAACCTGGAATTCAATTTGGGAATCCAGGAGGATCTTCGACGTCAGTTTTAGAATCACCAGATACTGAAAATGCAGTGGAATATCAGATTGTTGCTGCCATAGATTTTGGAACAACATATAGTGGATACGCATATTCGTTTGCTTCAGACAAAGAGAATATATATGTGAACAAGAACTGGGGAGAAACTCAAGGATTTCTCTTACACAAAACACCCACTTGTCTTCTATTAAAACCTGACGGTCAGTTTGATTCGTTTGGATTTGAAGCTGTATCCAGATACTATGAACTCGAGGAGGAAGCTTGTGATTATTATTATTACGACCGATTCAAAATGAAGCTTTATGATAATAAGGTATAAAGTTTGTTTTTTTTATATTTCATTTCTTGCATGCATCAATGCACCAATAAGCACAGCGTGGGATAACTGTAAATTAAGCTATTGCGAATAACTAAGAAATTACACGATCGATAATATTGTCCGGTGTCATTCATGACTCAATATGTCCCTATGAATCCATGAATTGTAAAGTATTCAACCCACCATAGTTATTAAGACAATTATTTATTATTAGCAGCCTGATTATGACAATGTTTGTTAATTTTGACATGTATTAACTCTTTTGAGAGTTTCTTTGTTAAGTTTTGTAAAACATCTGCCGCTAAACGTTGCTTTACTATATTCCATACTCATCATTAGAAAAATATATTTAGTATATAGGATATTTTCTACATGGCCTTGATAATCAAATTTTAAAAAAAAATCGAAATGAAAGAAATGTCTAAGTTTTTTGGGTTTTCTGAAATACGGATATCGTGTTGGCCTATTGTTGGAGTAAAACGTACAATATATTTACAGGAATTAAACACAGAAATCACAATATCAGATGCTAATGGAAAATCTCAACTAGCTGTTGATGTTTTTGCACATTCCCTTAACTTTATTAAAAAACATTTATTGCGAGCTGTAGGAGCTCATCTTGGTTGTGATCCACACCCTGATACTGTTCGGTGGGTTTTAACAGTTCCTGCTATCTGGGATGAGAATGCTAAGCAGTTTATGAGAGAAGCTGCCCACAAGGTAAATTTATATTCTGTATTTTTCTTATTAATACCATGTAGATAAATTTTCCTGAGTAACCGGAGTAGTTAGCCTAAATCACACATAAAGTCACATTGTGATTGGCAAAGCCTGAAGTTTCGAGAGGTTTTATAGATTGGCATTCTGTTGACTTCATCGCATATTTAGACTTTATAATTATCTGCTCTCCTTAGACAGAAGAATTCTACAGAAAGAAATCTAGCTCTTGATATGAGCTGCATTTTTAGACCACAATCACTTAGTGCATATTTAGTGTGGTAAATGGTAACATTACAAACTTTTGAATTAACATTGCTTGTAAACCAATCTAGTTCTCTCAAAAGGGTCCTCCATAGTAATTTAATACCCAATCTTCGACGCCACTGAAATATTGTCTCTCAGTTCAACAGAGAAGAAATAACAGATTTTCTTTGTTCTATTTATATCATTAGGGTGGTTTAATTGACAAACAGAACAGTGATCAGTTGGTGATAGCCTTAGAGCCCGAGGCAGCATCTCTGCATTGTCGAAATTTACCGTCAACTAAATTCGTCAGTCACAAAGAAAATAACTTATCCAAGCCAACATTTGAACCGGGGACCAAATACCTGGTCGTTGATGCAGGAGGTAAGTAGATGTAACAGCCATCTTCGGGGAAATTGATTTGCATAGTCAAATAAGGAAGTTTTTTTTAGTTACTTTCCGTCTTCCATCCAGGGTGTTATTAACCTTTTTCATTCAATGACCTCTTTCATTACCCTTGATGGATTAAATTACCACCTTTCTCCATAAGTAATGAATGTGTTTGTTAGTTTAGATTTGAATGGGAACTTGAATTTGCCTATAAGTCGCATAAGTAGTCCATTTTCATACTTACGGTATTGCACAATATTCAATTTGCTAAGTTTCTGTACCGGTACATATAAAGTTCCTCATTGGTTATCATTGGTGCATTCACACTATACCTAAAGCCTTGGTTTTTTTTTATTCCATTCCAGGTGGTACTATTGATGTGGTCGCTCACAAAATCAGGAAAGACGAACGTATTAAAGAATTGTTCCGAGCTACTGGTGGTGCTTGGGGTGGAACAGTTATAGACCGACAATTCTTACAACTTCTCATCAAAATATTTGGACAGGATTTCATCGATGCATTTCAAAAAGAGCATCCCAAATGTTATGTGGAACTCATGCAAGATTTTGAAATTAGGAAAAGAGGAGATAGCGATAGTGTTCGTGTATCTCTGAATTATAATTTTTGTAATTTTAAACACGACGGTGTCAGTGTTCAACAAGCCATTAAAAAGTACGCTTCGGACAATGAAAATGGGGTGAGATTTTCATCTGGAAAGTTGGTCCTGACCAGTAAAGTTGTGGACTCGCTGTTTTCAGACACTTTAGAACAAATCAATGATCACGTTGAACATTTATTAGAAAAACCTAAAATGAAAGATTTGAAGAATCTGTTCCTTGTGGGTGGTTTTGCTGAATGTATCCGTCTTCAAAATTCCCTAAAGTCAAAATTTGGAAACCGGCTAACGGTGCTGATTCCAGATGGAGCCAGTCTCTCAGTTGTTAAGGGGGCTGTGGCGTTTGGTCACGATCCCAGTTCTATTTGTCAGAGAATTTGTCGATACACCTATGGAGTTGGTTCGTATCTCCCATATGAAGAGGGTGAACACAGAGAAGATCTGAAAGTTGTCTCTGATGGCGTCAGTCTCTGTAAGAACATCTTACAACCTTGGGCAGAAGCTGGCGAAACTATTGCCTACAATGAAATTTGGCGTGAAACGTACACACCAATCATCACCAACCAAAAAGGTATCATTTTCGAGTTCTACCGCTCCCAAAAGAGAAAAGTACGATATACTGATGAGAATGGGGTGGAGAAATGTGGCTGTTTGGTTGTGAACATGCCAGATATGACAGGCGACAAAGAGCGAGCTGTAGATCTAGAAGTAACTTTTGGTGGAACAGAAATTAAAGTTGTTGGTTTTGATCATACAAGCGTCACCAGACAAGAAACTTACATTGACTTCCTTACATCATAATAAGTTTACTTGATATCCTTTGCAATTTTCATATATATGATCTTATATATTATTTTTCTACGCATTATTTTTAATGATAATTAGCTATTTGAATACAGAACTCCTGCCCATAAGTCATAACACTAAGTCCAAAAATATTATGTCTTCATATGAAATAGGTGCATACTGACTGAGTAGAGAAATAGTAAATGTCGAGGGACTCAAGGAAAACGAGATTTTGATTTTTACCAATTGTGTATTGTATTTTGGGTGTTGTAAGGTGATGGCAAATATTCGGATACCTCATTAGATTAGTTTTGTTTTAGATTTAGTTAAATAAGTTTAGAATTTATTAGTTAAAAGTATTAAACAACTTCTACAACGGATTAGAGACGTCACCAAACTCAGTGTTATGTTTTGGGTCTGATGGGGAGTTACATTTCTCGAATCGAATTTCTCAAACCCTATCAAACCTGGTCTTAGTGTAAATGGAATGAAAATAAGCTTATTATATGTTTATGATTGATTTAAATAAAACATCTTCTGACTTCTTCCATAAAAAGGTTGTAAAATTAAGTGATGAAAATAACAATTATATCTCTCTCTATACGTGTGGTTTAACTTGAATAAAGTCACAAATTAAAAATGTTTTATTTTGGATATTAAACTTCATTTGCTCCAATTTGGTGTCAAGTTTCTACTTCCCCTACTACCAATTTGTCCTTTCTCCTCCTTTACCCTCCTCAACCATAATATGAATTTGTTCTTTTACGATATACAGGTCATCAGAACAAAATGTAGAACACAGAAACTAGCGCACTTTGCTACAACCAATAGAAAAAAACCCTTGGGATGCTCTCTTCTGGTTCTCGATAGAGTACTATTAACTTATGTTGATTATTTACAGGGAACACATGTCAGTGTACAATTTCACTCTCACAATTAGCATCACCTCTCAAACGCAACAACTATTACGTTCACAATCCGATTGTGCTGTAGATTAGTTTAGGCAATGATAAGGGCAATAACTCAAAACAGGTTCAACAATTCGTGTAAATCGATCTTAACCGAAATATCATCTACGTATCTATAAGATACCAAGTTTGTAAATTCACAAGTAGGACCGGCAGGTTATCATAAATATGACAATATACAGCCACAATATATTGATGGGGTGTAAAATATATCTTCATTTGCCCGTTGCAATGGTCAACATCAAAACTTTTAATTAGCATATTCACTTTTTTACTTTTGTAAAATATTTTATATTGGTATGTACATCAAAAAAGTTATAATTTATATATATATCTATATACAACAAAAGTAATATAAAGCAGAAATGTGTACATTAAAGCAATATTGATACCCCAGGATAATAAAATACACCATTCCATCGTATACAATACTCTTACCCATTATTCATCATTGTCAGTCAAATAAAAATTGCACAATAAGCTGTATAGTGAATAAATCATATCAAAATGAAACAATTAAAAAATCTTGAATTTAGTCTTAAGCTTTTCAGCATGTTTTAAGAAACCAAGTATTTTATCGATGTTTTAGATACACCATTTTCAAGTAAAATCATATTAAAATGTTACTACAGGAGGGGAAAAGACTTTATATATTACCAATGGATCATTTGTTAAATTTTATCCTGAACATTCTAACTGCATATGTACATCAAAATAATAAAAGTGCTTTTTTACTTTGAATCACCAGGATTCTTAACAATTTCAAACAAAATTCATTTTCCTATTGGCGTTTCTCAATAAATGATGTTCATCAGAACTGTAAAAATATCTCATAAAATTGGTCAAATATATGTGGAATGTCAACATTAGACATATGATAATCTGTAATATATCGAAAAAACAAACAGTTATTCTTCATCCACAACATTGTATAATTGATGTGTTTTAGCAAATATGATATTTTTTTTTACAGATTACAGATATCACTAAACCCAATGTTACTAAATACTTGTTCATACAACCATATACATTAATATACAATCTCAATATTCTTGTTATATCAGATTCTTCATATTTTAGCTTTTTAAAATATCATATTTATCATACTCTTAATTTCGTCAATGATCAGTAGCAGAGTATCTTGATCATTGCTTATAAACTATTAAATATTATAGTGTATTTTTAATGCATGTTGTATGAACAGTAGTTATCAAACATATTAAAGAATACACATATTCTTTAGTTGCCAACAATACATCAAACAGAATAAAAACATCACTTATTGTTATAAATATAACAAACAATGTACAATATATTTGCATAGCAAACATAATTTAATGAATTTCCAAGACACATTTATAAGAAGTTATGGGTTACTAACACATATTATCAAATTAGCTGTCCTGATGAGGATTATATATCATAAACGTATGTTGAGAGCATGAAATATGATTTGTCAATTAAAGTTGTAGTTGCACCAATTTACAAGGTATTAATATCACAGTAGTAATGAAGAATCAATCAAGGCTAAGGATGCAAAACTTTTCAAAATGTTATAAACCGAATAGAGTTTATAAAATAGATGACTATTTTCTATTGATGGAAAGGGAATATCATGGTATTTCACAATACTAAAAAAATCTGCTTTAATGTTGAAAACAGGGAGACAGTATAGTATACATACATTCAACCTTAGTGTTTTCATGAAGCTGGCACATTATATGACATAAAAAGATACCAATATTAAAAATTCAATCATATTAAGTTTGAAAATTGGGGTTGAAAATATTGATTAAAATATTCAAAGAGCCAAATTTGCTGTTCCAGCCAATTAAATTCTAAATATAAAACCCAAACCAGCTACATGTAGTAGTATAATTTAAGTTGTTGTGTTTTTTAGTATTTCTCTAGTGGTATATTTTATGTGTTCAGTAAGTGAGGTCATGGTATCATTAGTAACTGTTGATAATGTTGCCATGACTTTTTCAACCACTACCATATGCTCATCTTCACCTTCATGTAATCTTCTTAATGCATCCCATAAACCTACTATAGATCTGAAAATAATAACATTTTTATTTCATAAAATGTTCCAAAATCTTGGGTTATTTTTTCATATTTCAAAAACCATCTTTCAAAATCAAATTTTATATTTAATAGAACCTCTGTTTGTGCTATAAAACATTTTTTTAGATAAACAGAATTTTTTAAAAATATTTTCAATTAAATATGGTCTTGAAAGCAATGAAATTCATTAAGAGTTCATAAGTACATTTTAAAACCACATGATAAACTAAACCATTTTAAAATACCTACCCTATAATCCCAATAAATATTAAAAAATAGTCTAAAAATCTCTGAGATCTTGTCAAGGACCTGAAAAATCAAAGAAAAACAGTTTCTTAATATCTGTAATAAGACAGAATGAATATTATTTATAATACATACATTTTGTAGTTCCCAATAAAGTTCAAGTGTATTTCAACAAACTCAAACACATTTAGATCTAACTTTGTAAGGTAAACCTAAATATTAAACCTTGCTGACTGTTTGATAGCCAGTTCACTGTCAACTTTTCAAATCAAGGTGTAGAAACTTACCCTTTAAATATATATAAATGGAAGACACCAGGTAAAATAAATGCTAGTAAAGTACAACACGTTGAACCAATCAACGCCATTAAATTGGAAAAACTTGGAATTAATACCACAATTATACCAGTTAATGACACCATAATACATCGTAATATATTCTAGAAAATGAGAATTACAATGATCTTAAAAAACAGAAATATGATACATGACAATATATTCTAGATAACAGAAATATGATACATGACAATATATTCTAGATAACAGAAATATGATACATGACAATATATTCTAGATAACAGAAATATGATACATGACAATATATTCTAGAAAATTTAAATGATTCATGACAGTATATTCTAGAAAATAGGAATATGTTACATTACAGTATATTCTAGAAAATAGGAATATGTTACATTACAGTATATTCTAGAAAATAGGAATATGATACATGACAGTATATTCTAGAAAATAGGAATATGATTCATGACAGTATATTCTAGAAAATAGGAATATGATTCATGACAGTATTTTCTAGAAAATAGAATATGATACATGACAGTATATTCTAGAAAATAGGAATATGATTCATGACAGTATATTCTAGAAAAAAGGAATATGATACATGACAGTATATTCTAGAAAACAGAAATATGATACATGACAGTATATTCTAGACAATAGGAATATTATACATGACAGTAAATTCTAGAAAATAGGAATATGATACATGATAGTATATTCTAGATAATAGAAATATATGATACATGACAGTATATTCTAGATAACAGAAATATGATACATGACAGTATTATCTAGAAAACAGAAATATGATACATGACAGTAATATTCTAGACAATAGGAATATTATACATGACAGTAAATTCTAGAAAATAGGAATATGATACATGATAGTATATTTTAGATTATAGAAATATATGATACATGACAGTTATTTATTGGAATAATACTTAAACTAGATCAAATATTACTACTAACCCCTCTCCAATAATGTTTCTCAGCATCAGCTATCAAAATTCTTTCTAATATTTTCATCACAGGAAACATCATCACTAAAACATCAATACAGTCAAATTCAAGCATATTCATGATTCAATTTTTTTTGTTTCCTTGGTTTATCTCATGTCTTTTTTTCAATCTGGTTCCACCGATAAGTTTTGGGGGAGCTGACATGGCAAACAACAACCTCTGTGCTACAGTTTGTGAATGTTTAAGATACCTCAATGGTAAGAAATTTAATAGAAAAGGTTTATTTTGCTTTCCTGATAGATGTAAATACTGACCTGGGTAGGTAAATAACAGAGCTAAACATAATGATGACTTTACAATCATACTAAAATCTACAGAACTACCTGAAATATTATGTACAAGTGGTTACGTTTATATTTTCTCAAGATTCACTACCAATCTTAATTCTATAATAAACAAGGCAGGAAGTTTCATGAAATAAACAAAACCCCATTATATTTCAAAATAAACTTAAATATTTACCATATTGGTAAGGTTGGCTACAATGTTTTTCAAAAAACTTACCTTTTGGTAAATTCAAAGTAATAATTTGGTTTGTTTGTTGACCAAATGACTGAAATTAAAACAATGTATGTAATTTTGGTGTTAATTAATAGAATATCTGATATCAGTTATAGCCACAATTAATAATTCGTTTATCAAGACTAGTATTTTCATCAGATAATCATGCAGATAATAGAACTAGGGTAAAACTAGGTTTTTTGCTTGTCATTCCCAAATGTCTGTATCGATGTAAAGGAAAACCAAAATAATTTTTGTGTTAAAAAGCTTTCTATTCAATATAGAATATATAGTAAGGAAATAGTTACCAGATATCCTGCACAACCAAATGTAATATATAATGTTGTAGCTAATATCATAGCTATTATAAATATTCTGAAAATATACACATTTATCACAACTTACAGTATATATCAAATATAACATGTGAGTCTCAAGTTTTTAATAGTCAGATAAATTTGATTGGATCCAATTTTGGCTTCAAACGTAAGGAACAAAAAAGGATATTTCACATTACAATTTACCCTTGTAATCTTTACTGTGCCATTTTCAATTCTGTTTACACCTACATTTTCTTGGCACAGGTAGAATGTCCAAATTGTTTTATTGAACTAATGTTGATTCTATGAATCCCACCAATCCAACACCACTCAGAGCAAATTACTTTACTTAAAACTTGTCACAATTAGAGGTAAATCATTTCTTGTATGAACCATTTAATTCATTTGATGTAATACCAAGGTAGGGCTTACTTTTTAAATTTATATCTTTTTTCCTGAGCTACAGATGATTCTAGTGATAATATCATACCAGCGCCCTGTAATATATATACACAATTTAAAAACATAAAACATATGTGATGACCATTTTCCTACCATTTTACTTTTCTTCTAGTCTTCTTGTGTTTAATCATCAATCAATGACTGAAAGAAGAACCTCAATCTGGAAAGTTTTTATAACTCACCTCATAACAATAAATAGCAATAGCCAAGAAAAATGGAAAACCTTTTATGGACATTTCTTTTGGATGGATTCTAAAAATAAAAACCATGATAATAGCAGTTTATAAGATGCGTAATGTATAGTTAACAGTAGACATTCACAATAAATATTAAAACATAAATCAAAAATTACATTTATTTAGTATGTTAGTACCCTAGTTGTTAATTTGTAACAAAATCATTTTTGAATGCAAAAGTATTTGTGATGGCAAAATCAGAAGAAATTTAAGTAAAAATGACATATAATGATCACCAATCATACTCCAGTGGGAAACAAAGAAACAAAGAATAAACTATGGTGATAAAACATAGAGAAAAGAAAATTCCTTAGTTTACAAATCTCTTTATGGACACAATTATATGGATAACAATTACTATATTAAAATATATATTGTGACGTTTAAACAAGGGTACTCCAGTCTTTATCAAGCAATCATTGCAAACATTGCCCCATATTTTAAGTATTATAATAAAGTAATTGTTATCTAATATGATAGTGTCCAGATATATATTCTCCAATTACTAAATGCCACTCAAGGAATTTCACAAATCTCAGGTTACTAAAGGATAAAGACAGGATATTTTGGTTTGGATTTTCAGATTGGTTGCAGCTTGGATAAATTGGAACTTAGCCAATCTGATTGGAATAACAGCTCTAGATACCTTGTTTATTATTTCTGTTAGTTGTTTTACTCTTTCTCAATCTAATAATACCTAACTTACCAATGTTTAATATGAGTGTTTAAAAATTACAGTAGTGATATTAAACACCAATCAACTGGATATCACAATATAGATCTATAATATACTTTTATATTTCTATTTGATATTTCTTTTAACAAGTTCACAAAAAACATAAATATCGATCATAGATATATATCTACACTAAAATAACATCTGTTTAAAATTTTCTATTTAAGTCAACTGGACAATTTATGGATAAAAAATTCAATGGTATATTGGGTAAATCTCCATAAATTACAATATATACCATATTATCTGTGAACACTGTTACTGACTTTTGTTTTTGAGATGAAGGTATGATTGGTTAAACAAATGCTGAAACCTGTTCCTTAAATGCTTAAATTTGAAAATATCTTTTTTTTACCTCACAAGAGAAGGTTTTAAGCAAAGATTTATATTTTGGATGATTTGTAACTAATATGACATCCTTGGCCTAAAAGTAGGCAACAAGGAAAAAAAACAGAACATCTGGAGCTAAGTTTCCATCAGATTAGAAAGAACAGGATCAGTGCTAATTTACCATAAATCTTGAGAAAATGATATACTAATTGCTAGTTGCCAGTTAATTGAGAATTAGAATTATTTTAAAAGTAATGGTACTTTTCAAGTCTACATAATTCAGTTTGTATTATACAATACCAAGACAAGAGCCAGAAATTTGTGAAAAATAATTTCCTTAATCTTAAAATTGAATGATGATAAACTAGGGTAAGTCTTTCAAAAAGGAAGAAAGAAGTTATTCTGGTTAAGTGGTTAGGACTTGATGGATGGAATGCTATGATTATAAAATAATCTTTTAATAGAGCAATCATTAATATGTGAGAGATTATCAGATCATACAGAATTGTCTGCTTGTCGAGTCTAGGTTTCAGTGTCGGAATTTGGAATATAAAGAATGTTGTAGTACTCAAGATATGTTTTGAACTGATATTAGAAAGGAAGTCTGTTGGGAACAGAAGAAGATATCAGACTGTAGGCCTAGGGAATGTCGGAGTACACTATGATATTGGATACCAGACTGTGACAGTATGATAGTCAATAGTCAATAGTGTTTCATTTTAGCGAAATATTTGAGATGGAAGTTTCTAAATGGATTAAATCGCTTTATGGTTGATTTTCAACATCAATTGTTGACATCATCGATTTTAGATATTAGCATCATTTGTCTTCAACCACTGCTTATTAACTGCCAGCAACAATCAGAATATAACTTATTATAGGTCTATACTAAAATCTTCAATAGACACCCAGGCAATCTTAC
The DNA here is from genome assembly GCA_030562195.1 of Nipponacmea schrenckii. Lineage (NCBI taxonomy): Eukaryota > Metazoa > Mollusca > Gastropoda > Lottiidae > Nipponacmea > Nipponacmea schrenckii. The sequence continues at coordinate 15,460,516 of CM060202.1, forward strand.
CTAGGATCACTCTATGTACAGTAATGTATTTACAATTACCGGTAAACAGGTATTAAGTGAAAATAATGAAAAGAAATGATTTAAGTTTCCATTTAATCAAAAACTAAATAACCAGCAATTAGTATATTGATCTAATGTCTAAAAACCTTCACCAAGTGTCATATAGTAAATCAACTCTTACTTAACTCTAGAATGAATATACATATAAAATATTCTATTAACACATTGTATAACCATTGCAAAAATATTCAATGGGTATGTTTTTATAAATAGACCAAAAAAATAAATCAAGTCTTCTGCATGAATAAATTCAGAATTTCATTTGTGTTTCATATTCCGTTGCCTGTACCTGCTAAAGGTAATAAACTAGCACTTCTGAAGAACAATCTGTGTAATTTCCAATCACAAAAACATTGCCATTGTAGATAAGCATGTCTTAACTTAAGTTTGATCAGACCAAAATAGTTGATATTTAGATATTTAATAGTCAGCAAAAGCACTAAATTGATTAAATTAAAATGCGATGCTGTTACTATAATAAATAACATAGAAGACTACTAACCTTACTGTGTAAAGATTTTCAAAATCAAACCAAAATACAACACCAAATGCAAAAATATTAGAAACTTGTGCCATCAAGCTGAAATGAGAAACATTAAGGGTTTAAAGGGAATGGGGAATTAAATAAAATTCTAAAATATGACCTCTTGATATGAAAGTTAATAAGAAAACACAGGTGCAAGTCAAGAATAAATTTCCAACTTCATTGTAAGACCATCTTTGTAAGCTTTAAATAGAAAAGGTTCCAATGTTGTGAGCCAATTTTAGACCAGGAAAAAAAAATTGTTTTATTTGCTTGAAGAAGTCAAATAATTTATGTACCAAGTTAGTGTTTACCACATAAAATAAGAGGAACATATTGATCCGTACCAACATCATTATCAATAAATAATTACCTTGATAAAGCTAAACTGTTTAAATGTCTTATTAAAGTGAGTAAGATTAAAGGAGGTAGTAAAATAGCTAACCAACTGTATCTGTAACAAACAATATTAAATAATATATAATTATTATACTCATTATAGAATAAAATACCTAATAACATTTATACAGAATCATAGAATTCTATTTCATTTATTTCAAGGTGTGGCAGTCTATTTTGCAAAATCAAAAATATACGCCACAAATAAATTTGTATCCTTATTCTAATGTCTAGATTCTTATTCTAATGTCTGGATTCCTATTGTAATGTCTGGATTCTTATTCTAATGTCTGGCTGGATTCCTATTCTAATGTCTGGATTCTTATTCTATTGTCTGGATTCTTATTCTAATGTCTGGATTCTTATTCTAATGTCTGGATCCTTGTTCTAATGTCTGGATTCCTATTATAATGTCTGGATTCTTATTCTATTGTCTAGATTCTTATTCTAATGTCTGGATTCCTATTCTTATGTCTATTTTTTTTAGAAAATATAATTTTAATAGATTTTTGTAAATTTTCAAAAAAAGATTTGTTTATTATATTTAATTGTACTTATGGTAACTTACATGCTAACTCCTGTAATGTAGTCTGATAGATTTTTAACTATAAATATTAAATAGGCACAACAAAAACCTAAAATATAACATAAATTCATATTTCATAATCACAGTTCAATCTGTATAAAATACAAAGCAACCTCTGTCAAAATCATAAAATTGCCAGATGTTTGAAAGAACATGATTACATTGACAGAGTCAGAGCATGACATACTTGTACAGAGAATGGCAATCTTGACAGGGCCTCGGGAACCTTTTCAAGTTGTAAAATCCAATTGACTTCAATTACCATTTGCAGGAATTGTAATCAAATTATCATACCTGTTTGTGAAATAACAATAGTCATATCAACTAACAGCTTCCCTATTGGCCCCATAGCATGGAAACCTGCAATAAGATATAAAACTAATCTCAGATTGTGATTATAGTATCAACAATAACTTAACAAATTTACTACATGCTCAATGTGAGTTATTTAATAGGAAAGTCAACCTTCCAAGAGAATGACATTTGGAAGGGAATTCTACAATTATTCATGACATTAAGTCAAACACAAGATAATCAATATGGGTTTAAAAGGACATGCTTTGTTAGGTAACAAGAAAAATATTCATCTCACTAAATGCAGATGGAGTGGATTATTACGTTTTGACCTTTTTTGGGCGAAAAAAATATTGGGAAAGTTCGGATTATTTAATTAGATTCATTTATATGATGAGAATAACTGTTTTCCTTATCACCTAAGTTTTCTCCTTAAAAAAAATGTGGAAAATTACAAATTATTAAAACTAAACAATATATCAAGAATAAAAATTAGCTATATGACCCCTCACCAAAGAAATCATTCCTAAAAAAAAAAATACTTGTACAATTACCCAAAACTTTAAAGGAATTTTTAAAAATATAAAGTTCACAAGATTAATATTGAAAATCCCTGAAAAGAAACAGGAAAAATTTTTTTTTAAAGAAGTAGAATAATTTTTGACTTTCCAGAACTTGTGAATGGTTTAATTTTTATGAAAATTGTACAAAATGACAAATTTTAATAAATTTCCCCACATTTTTTTTAAAAAGTTAAATGGTGCCAAAATAAGACAATTTAAAATGCAAAAAAAGGGGAAGAAATATTTTAAGATCTTATTTAAAGGGGGAAAAAACTTTAAATTTTTTTTAGATCTTAAAGTTTAAATTTTTTTGGTTGGTTTTCTCAGAGTTATTTAAATAATCAGTGAGACAGTTACATTAAATATAAGAATCTACTCAAAAATTAAAATGACTCACAATTGGTTTTGGTGGGTCTTTAACTCGTATCATCATTTCACCTTCATTCATTAATTCTTTATATTCCTCTTCATGGCCCTCAGTCAAACCATCATCAGTATGAATATAAGATCTTTCAATATTACTATCCAATTTCTTACCCATCAACTGATATTTACAATCTATTAATAGTAACATAGCCTTAACACTGAAAAAAAAATAATATAAATTCAGAATGTTTATAGTGGGTATTCCCATGGATAAAAACAGGTGCCTGAGGGGCTTCTTGCAGACGTAGGGAGTTAAGAAGAGGGCCAGGATTCTGAAACAGTGCCTCTACAAGTGAAACAGAGAAAACAGATAAAAGGCGATTGCTCACAGTCGATGGTATACAGATCACAGTTGTTATTAAAGAAACCACAGAAATGAACAAGAACTAAAACCTTTTTTGAAATAAGGTGAAAACAAATATTTCTCTTTCTTGACACATACATTCATTCATTTATTTCTTTCTTTATTCATTTGTTCTAGCCTAAGATTTGTGTTAATTTATTTACAATTCATGTCATTTGTCAACATTTCTATTATTACCAATTGAGCTAGGCATATCATCAAAATGAAATTAGAATATAGCATTATGTATACTACAGCAAAATAAGAAGTTGTACTGAATAGCCTACACGGTATAAAACATTCATCGGAAGTAGTGGAAGCTAATATGTGTATGTATGTTTGAATAGAATATAAAATATATGAGTAATGTGACAGTACAAGAAACAACAATTGCTCATGAAATAAATTATGCTTGATACAATTGTTATAACAAAAAATATCCAGCCGATTAAACACCGACTGCTGGAGTGAGATGTTTTCATATGATAATTTCCAACTTGTAGTTTTTATATGTCAGTTTAAGCAGAACTGCTAAATTTTTGCTGTAACAGCTGCAAAAGTATGCATCACCAGCGTGATCTGGGTGCTGAGTGCATATCATCACTCTGTCAATATACAGTACCAACTATTGTCCTTTTTTACAGAGGATTATATAAATTCTGCAATTCATTTGATTGAGATAGATATATATATACAGGTCAGCAATTTCCATGAAAAAATTTGGTTCTGATTATGTAGGACTGCTGTAGCAATATTTCCCACTTGTCAATGATATCCCATACAAGCAATAAAGTTTTTAGTTTGCTTTCTGATGTATAGTAACTGCACTCTTCTAGTATCTCCTGAAAAACCAGGCATCTGACAACCGTAAATTTCCTTCAATGGTTTTAAACAATTATCTGATTAAACAGCCACTCCCTGTTAAATTGGCAAGAAAAACTTAATGGCAAATGATGAAACACCACACTTATGTAATCTCCAGCTCTGACTTCTGTATCTTGTTGAGCTGTAGAGGCTAATGTTAATAACAAAGGGATATGGAAACTCATGCTAAACCAGTGTTCAGAAAAGCTGACTTGAGATTAGCGGAACAGTTGTGTTTAAGACTAGCTTCCTTTACCTCCCTGAAGTAATCGCTTTGAAAAAATTCTTTTTGAAAATTAATCAATTGTGTAAATCTCTCCAGAAGAAGACAATTTCTTATCAAACTGATGTGTGATGTAGTCTCTACTTGTGACCTAGGCCAGTGCTTCTATAAGAGATTATCTCTTATAACACCCTAAACTAGATTAAAACTAGTGTTAAATTATTCCCCAAATACCTCAAAGTGTAGTGTTATCCAAGTGTCCCTCAGAACACACTGGTAAAGTAATGTAACACCACAGCCCTCCCCAAACCTCCAGATTTTACCCAAGTTACCAACAAAACCATCCAATTTTAATGGGAGGGAAACCCCCAAAAACCTCACTAAACACACACAGTTCTGACTTAAATATATAAGTTATTAATAAGTAACAGAAATATTCTACCTTATAAAGCCAACAAATGTCATTATTAAGGCTCCTTCAAGTATTCCAGCCTGAAAAAGAGAAAAAAAATTTAATTTCTCATGGTCCACAAATTAGGGTTGGAGAAAAAACTTCTTTCAAACTTTGGGAATTGCCAGATGATAAATTTCACATACCTCTTTAAAAGCAAACGGCAAGCCCAAAACACCCGCTCCTATGAATGAAATAAAAATATTGGCAAATATCTTAATACTGTTCTTGGATCCACCTGATCCAGAATTCGTTGGCCCTGCCATCGTTGTTCCCGTGAAATCACTCCGGTCTAATTAATTTCTAATTTCCCTATATATTTTACATGTTTGTTTTGATTATATCGATGTCAAAATGATATCTGCAACGTGGAAGACAACGCCATCTACTGGGAAAATACCCAGAGATATGTCTATAAGAGAACTTTATAAGAGAATCTTAGAGACAACAATTAATTCTTTTGTGTTACATACTGGTAGAAAATGAGAGATACTTGATTTATCAGCCGAGACAGACTTTTTTCTCTCATTATCAATACTTTGTTACATATTTAATTTAAATATAGAACCACATTTAATGACACTTTATGAATTTGTTATAACATAGGTGCACATTGTATAACACTGTAAAAAATTGTTATAACATAGATGCACATTGTATAACACTGTATAAATTTGTTATAACATAGATGCACATTGTATAACACTGTATAAATTTGTTATAACATGATGCAAAAATTGCATAACACTGTATAAATTTGTTATAACATAGATGCACATTGTATAACACTGTATAATTTGTTATAACATAGATGCACATTGTATAACACTGTATAAATTTGTTGTAACATAGATGCACATTGTATAACACTGTATAAGTTTGTTATAACATAGATGCACATTGTAAAACACTGTATAAATTTGTTATAACATAGATGCATATTTTATAACACTGTATAAGTTTGTTATAACACAGATGCATATTTTATATCACTGTATAAGTTTGTTATAACATTTATAACTGTTATATTACAGAAGCATATGTGATAAACACACGAAATATTTATAACAGATTTAATTTGAATTCAGAAATAAATACCTTATCAATCTTTTCGACCTTAAGTCGAGATAACGAACACATTATTTGTTTCGAATGTTTTGTTTATAAGAATATTGTGAAGTAATATAGGAATAAGATAAGTGGATGAAGAGTGTGAGTTTACCATGAACTAACTGGTATTTTACAACCGCTACAGATTCGACAATCAAAAGGACATCAATGGAGTTGCCGGAGAGGTAAAATGGTTCGCATTAAGCCAATCTTTGCCGTATCTTAACTATGGTCTTCTAAACGGTTTCGCAACGCATTTTTATCTTCAAGACATCTCGGGTAACCACAAGCTCGGTTGATTCTAAAATCCGGTTTTTGGAAAATGGAGGCAATATTTTCGTTCTAGGGCACTTGAGCCAATCTATGGAGTTGGAATGTTTTATTACGGAGAGTGTAAAATTCCGAATCCCCGTAGTACTATCCGAATTGGGTCAGAAAAGATTAAATAAACGATACTAAGGTTGATACTAAAGGTTGGACACAATGTCAGGATCTAAACATTTGACGTCAAAGAAGTTTTTTTAAGTCAATTTAAATATCGTTTTTTATTGTTAAATGCGATATACTAAATCTTATAATATGAAGTCTGCACCCAGTGAAAATCTTTGAATACATTTAGTTAGACGTCATTTTAATTGCACCAAGGAAATGTATCATGGCATACCGGGCATAAATTGGCACTTGTGAGACCAGTTTGGTTGGCCACTGTACTTAGGCTACGGACTCCCCTGGCATCTTGCGACAATTTCGGAGCAGTCTGTTGTTGCTCTAAAATGATCTCACCTTTTTCTAAAGTTGGAATGGCATGATTTTAGCCTAGTTTTCTGAAAAATTTTATTCCTTGAAACAATTTAAACGTAAAATATTAAAAATGGTGATTTTAACAAAAAAGTTATTTGTGAAAATTTAATTGTTTAGTATGAATTTTTTTTTATCCTCAGCATTTTTTCGCCCAAATTTGATTCGTGAACACATTTTATGAAACAGTTTTAATTTGTTATCTTGTAAAATAAGTTTTTTTTTATCACAGTTTTAATTTGTTATCACGTAAAATAAGTTTTCTTTTGTATCACAGTTTTAATTTGTTATTACGTAAAATAAGTTTTTTTTATCACAGTTTTAATTTGTTATACGTAAAATAAGTTTTTTTTATCACAGTTTTAATTTGTTATTACGTAAAATAAGTTTTTTTGTATCACAGTTTTAATTTGTTATTACGTAAAATAAGTTTTTTTGTATCACAGTTTTAATTTGTTATTACGTAAAATAAGTTTTTTTTGTATCACAGTTTTAATTTGTTATCAGTAAAATAAGTTTTTTTGTATCACAGTTTTAATTTGTTATACGTAAAATAAGTTTTTTTGTATCACAGTTTTAATTTGTTATTATATTGATACATTTTCTTATATCAGTTTTAATTTGTCATATACAAAAGCCTTTTAGGCACACCTGAAAAAAATAATTTTATTTTTATTTTTCATAAAGAAGTTCACAAGTGGATATTTCGGATCCACAAGTCGAAATTTCGGTTTCCACTTGTGGAATTTGAAATTTGGACTTATGAACTTCTTTATGTTGTAAATCTAAACTTACTTTTACGGCATGGAATGAGTCCCGTGAACAATATTTTAAGAGAAATCCTCGTTTAAGGATTGTGTGATAAAGAAATTAGATTTGTTGTTACTTCCCTTTGACTTTAGATCATCTGTAATACTAAAAAAAAACAACAAACGTGGAATAATTCAGAGAAAAAAATGTATATATATTTAAGATTTGGAATCCGAATTACGAGTTGTGTAATCCCAAATTTCGGGTTGTCTAATCGCAATTTCGACTTGTGCAATCCGAAATTTCGAGTTGTGCAATCCGTAATTTCGAGTTGTGCAATCCGAAATTTCGAGTTGAGCAATCCGAAATTTCGACTTGTGGAATCCAAAACATGTTGTGGAATCCAAAATTTCGAGTTGTGGAATCCAAAATTTCGAGTTGTGCAATCCGAAATTTCGAATTGAGGAATCCGAAATTTCGAGTTGTGCAATCCGAATTTTCGACTTGTGGAATCCAAAATTTTGAGTTGTGTAATCCGAAATTTCGACTTGTGGAATCTGAAATTTGGAGTTGTGCTATCCGAAATTTCGACTTTAAATGTGGAATCCAAAATTTTGAGTTGTGCAATCCGAAATTTCGATTTGTGCAATCCGAAATTTTGAGTTGTGCTATCCGAAATTTCGACTTGTGGAATCCAAAATTTTGAGTTGTGCAATCCGAAATTTCGATTAGTGCAATCCGAAATTTCGACTTATGGATCCAAAATTTCGAGTTGTGCAATCCGAAATTTCGACTTGTGGAATCCAAAATTTTGAGTTGTGCAACATATATTCAGAAAAATATAAATATAATTATTAAGTGTACCTAACAGGCTTTCGTTGTTATGGTATTGTTTTGTAAACTAGTTTTAATTCTTATTATGTAAAATACACTTTGTAATACAGTATTAATTTGTTAGAATAACGTTTGTATTTTCAATGAAATCAACCCAGTATGCTATGATTATCTTGTTTCATCTACTACAGAACCCCAAAATCAAATCGAATATCAATTGGTGCATGAGATGTAGGTCACACGTCAAGGTTTCAAGGTGTGCTAAATGGTTCTAGGTCACACGACACCATTAAGCCTCATTGAAAAGAGAAAAAATATGAATAAGATTATGTTGGATTTGGGGTTTTCGTCAAAACAGATGTTAACCAGTCCTGTTTACAGTGTGATGGGTGGGCGAAAACAATCAGACTTGTCGTAGCATGCACCAATTTGTCTTGGTGGATTGAACAATTGGTATTGTAAGAAACCATATATATCATTCGATATAAATCCTTTTTGTCATCAACATCAACTTCCCTAATCCCAGAGATTACCTTGACATTTTTAGTGCTTGTTTCTGTGAATAAAAGGCAGTATATAGGAAACAGGGGATTTTAAACATGAAGTAAATTTCGGATTAGATGCATTTATGACTTTATCCCTTTTATATACTGAAAGATTTAATGGAAAGTGTCAAATGTTCTCATTTTCCTCAAGAACATAGATCCTGTGATTCATTTTGATGAGAATTTCTCGAGTTATATCCTCCATTTTTTTTCATACATTTTATACTTTTCGATTTATTGAGGAACTTTATTGATGATTCTGATTTTATTGATGAGTCGGTAAAATGTGATTATAACTAAACATAGTTTTCAATCAAATAAACATTATTTTTTCAACAATATTTTATTAATTTATTATTGAGAAGGATTAGGGAAAAACATTTGCGAATCTGGCATTCGGTTTCATTTTTTAAATTAATACGGAAACAATAAATAATATTGAATATGGGGCGCAACCTGTGTGTAACCTAAACTGAGCCAGTACAACGACCAGTGAGATAGACTAACAATAAATGGTGACAACTGGCGATGTGTAATGGGTTTGTACTTTCTTGATTCCGAGCAAACGTAACGCTCCAACACAATTTGAACTGGTGCTACGGTTGTTTTTGCATGTGGATATTGGTCCTGAATATACATGTATGTTTATAGTCTTCAGAAGTACTAGAAATGCACGAAAATCGCATCATTCTCCGGCTTAGAATATGTACATGTATGTTCTTCTATCTCAAGCAATGACCAGACGTCAATCCAACTTATAATTCAGCACACGCATCGATTTGAAAGCTCAATTTTTAACGTTGAGCTGTGAACACATCTACTATTTTGTACATTAATTCAAAGTTTTTAGAGACCCTTTTATAAAAATCCAAGGTCCTTTATTCCATTATAAGTCTTACCTAGGCACTGTATTCTGAGGTACAAATCATATATATAATTCTTCATTCGAAGATACAAATCATACCCAGGTTTTTTATGCTGAGATACAAAGCACACCAAGATTCACAATTCTGAGATGCAAATCATACCCAGATTCTTTATTCTGAGATACAAATCTTACCCAGGTTCTTTATCTGAGATACATGTCATGACCAGGTTTTTCTATTCTGGGATACATGTCATGACCAGGTTTTTCTATTCTGGGATACATGTCATGACCAGGTTTTACATGTCATGACCAGGTTTTTCAATTCTGAGATACATGTCATGACCAGGTTTTTTTATTCTGAGATACATGTCATGACCATTTTTTTTTTATTCTGAGATACATGTCATGACCAGGTTTTTCTTTTCCGGGATACAAATCATTCCCAGAATCGTTATTATGATATACAAGTCATACCGATACACAGATTCATTATTCTGAGATACAAATCTTACCCAGGTTCTTTATTCTGAGATAAAAATCTTACCCAGGTTCTTTATTCTAAGACAACTATTCTGAGATACAAGTCATACCCAGATTCTTTATTCTGAAATATAAATCATACTCAGATTCTTTATTCTAAGATACAAATCAAAATAAAACATGAAATGTGGAGCGTATATTGCCACCAATGTTCGTTCATCCGTCCCCACAATTGCTCGTAAGCGCTCTACAAAGCATAACACTTGCTGACAGTTTTGGTTATCATACAAGGACGAAAATATTTAATATGAATTGTTGACTAGTTCTTTAAAACACGTTTGATTTGATTTTCGGCTCTTTAACATTCTACAAAGCACAATTCTTTATGGATTTTGACGAAACATGCTGAAATTAATTGTTATCACCTAAGGTCGAACCCTAATGAAAATCAAATAAATCAGTAGAAAATTGTAACAGTTATAGCCCTTGTTCTTGAAAATGCGTTCGATTTTTAGATCGTAGTCAGTCTACAGTCATTTACGGATTTTGACGAATCTGGATGAAATTGTTAATTATCAACCAAGGATGAACCTGAACAATATCTATTGAAAATTAGAATTATTGAAAAACATTTAATATGAGTTATTGCCCTTTTCCGTCAAAATGCATTTTAATTTTTAGCAAGGAAAAACTAGAAGTTTTACAAAACAATAGTATTACATGAAGAAGTCCCAAAGAAAGATATTTCAAATATTAAAAATGATAGCTACCAGTGGGCGTATATCACTTTACCTTGCAAGCTGTCTTTTAAAAGATAATTCTGATCCGACATTCTATGGCCTGCCAGACCCTTTGAAAGCTATGATGTTGATGTTGTAGAATACTGCCTAGTATCATTGGCTGTTCAGTGAATGTGCACGAAAAGCGTTTGTACATAGCAAATAATTGAATTTCCTACAAAGAGCTTGAAGACGTATTTTACTATGAACTCTAAGGATCTCTCTTGCATTTGCATTACTAGTTTGAATGTTATGTTATCATTCGAGAATATATTATAAAGCACTTCTATGTAGTATGATTTATCAAATTGAAAAATCATGGAGCAGAAAACAATGCAATAGACAGTCAGTTTAGTAATTGACATTGAACAATAGCCTATTTTACTTCCAATTCAATTAAAAGTTTTGTCACCCCCAATAAACCACCTACAAATTTTAATGAAATTATGACAAATCTTGAGAAAAGCAATCTTCTCGTCACACCTTTCAAAATTTTAACAAAACAGTCATTCTTGAATTTATCATTTTCACACAAACTACTCGAAGTAATCTAAAGATTTACGATTTCAAGTGTTCAACGGAATTAAGTTATTTAATGAAGCGAGTTATTGACTGGCATATAGAGAGTTCGTTAATTCTGGGTCATGACATATAGGTGGACGCCAAGGTGACGTTATGAATCCCATTTTCTTCATTATATTTATTAAGGAATATGCTAAATCAAATGAATTTTGCACCTTAGAATTTCATCTAAAGAGATTATTGTTGGATACATTTTCGCCTGTTAGAAAGTCATAATACGATTGACCTAATAATAATATCAATGAAAAAAGAAAAAAAAAATGAAAAGATCAAGTGTAATATTTTATTCAATTTTTTGTCAAAAGCCTACGATTGGAACATGAATATATGTATACTCTAACTTAAATTTTGAATAACATTTTCTTTATTGGAAAACTTTTATTAATCCAGTAAAAGAAATCGGCGATGATGAAGGTACAGAGATTACAAGGTTTTCTGTGAAAAGAAGAGATGTTAAGAAGGGGGTTATAAGTGCACCTTTTCAAGTCCTAGACCACCACTATATTTACTGCTAAGTACCCCAGATTCCAATGAAGCAAGACATCCGGATTACTCGCTTGATTGAAAACTTTCATTAATAATACATGTAATAAAAATCTTTTTATAGTTAATTTCTCTTGATAGATGAAGAAAAATCCTTAATGTTTTTAAGATTTCTTTACGAATGCAACATTGAGAAATTTACATGGCATCACTATTAATTAATGACTTCCTGTTACGGACTTATGGTGACTATCAAACTTTTATTTATCAAGCTGTTGAATAGAATTAAAATTTTGTCTAATATTGCATTGAAGTAATTTTTGTAGCTACTCAATAATAAGTCGTGCTAAATACAGGCGACATATGGTCAAAGTTTGACTGTATCTATAAATTGTCTATGGAACTGACCAAGTACCGTACAAATTTGCTCGAATTAGAGATAAAAAAAAAAAACTAAGAACAATTAGTAATTTCTACGAGTGTACACATAATGAAAGCGTCTAAGATGTGCGCGAAAATGTTCTTTAAATTGTACAGTTAAATACAAGGCACATGGGGCTAAAAAATATTAAGGGGCTGTCCGTTGAAGTTTGGTATCTGGACTAAAAACGTACATTTTCACGGGTAATATGGTGATAATGATGGCAATAATTGTATGCAGTATTCATAATATTTACTTGAATGGACATCCTATCATTATTCAAATATACATCTGATTGTACCTCAGTAGACTGAATTCAACATATTTTATTCAACTCTCATGAATTTTAATTTGATTTTATACGGTAGGCCCACATAATTGAAATTTGACTGGGCTGCAATTCAATGGAGTATAATTCTTTCACAGGTGCAGAGACCTACTTGAATGTGTCAGCGATTAAAGGGTTATGGTGTCTATCGCGAATTTATTGAAATTGAAAATATATTAAAAGGAGGTGGTGATTCAGTATGAAATTGAAGAGAAAGATTTGCTGTGACGCGACCAATTATTAAAAGCAGTACTAATGATGCTTGCTCGGTAATTTTATTTATCAATCATTTTGAAAAAAGAAAAATAGATAAGTGTTAAAACAAAATCATATCATTGTTAAGTGATGGGAATTTGATGACTTTACATTGATAATAAGACCTTATTTATAGCCGTTTGTCAAAAATTTGCCCTCCAGCAAAAAATCAAACTCAGTATCAGATAGAAGTTTAAAGAGATTTAAAAAATTATATTCAAAAATGAATTGTACATTCAAAATTTCTTTAGAGACTGCACGCTCCATGGGGAAAATTAATAATGGTGCGAAAAATATATAACGAAATAAATTTATTCTGGTTGTTACAACTGAATAATGATTAACCCCGATTAGAGATCTGTATAAAAACTAAATCTAAAATACAATTGATGGGGTATTGACAATTTTTATAGACGTGACATGAGGTCAACTATAAAATGCTTCATCGAATCGGATTATTTACCATAAAATTGTGTTTTGTGTCTAGCTTTACTTTATTTACTCCCCAATATTCAACTATTATGTATCGTGAGAAAGATACCAAGACCGTCAAATAAATCGCTCTATTAAACACTATTGGACTTTTTATGTAGACGAAACAATATACCATTATAGTACTTCATTGTGTAATATTCAAAAAATGTTTTTTTAAGTTTTCCAAACTCGATAGAGTTCTAGACCTTTGAAACATTGATACAAAAAAAATTAATAAAGTAATCTTATAAGTCTTCGTCCACTCGTACAGTGTTGAAATAAATAAGGTAAGTTAGTTTTGAAGGTGCCTTCTAGAGCTTTCTATTTCGTCCTAGGACAAATTAAAGCTCTTATTTAGAGGGGAGGGTCTGTTTGGTGTCATTTTCCCCTTGCGAGTGCGCCTTTGAAGTGTATGTGGTTTTAGTATCAAAAATCTGCACTGTCGATCCGAGTTGAAATAAATTAATGTTAAGTTTGTTTTGAAGGTGCTTTCTAGAGCTTTCTATTTTGCCAGAGAACAAATAAAAGCTTTTTTTTCTGATCCATGTCATTATCTTTGTATGTGCAAAAAGGGTTTAAAATTAATTAAATAATAAATAAAGAATAAAATTTAAAAAAAAAAAACTGGCACATACATTATATTTCTAGTCCTTCTGAAAATTCAAATTATTTTTTTCACTGTTTTAAAACTTTGCTATGGCTAGATGAACTAAAATATATCTAAAGGTTTTCATTTCCGAAATTGGCGGAATCAGATCAATGCGGTAATATATTGCAGTTCAATGTCTGTACGTCGAATATTACCTGTTGAGAATTGAAGCCAAATCAAATGAACAACAAATTTATAACCTCGAATACCGCCGGCAAAGGAAACGCCAGGTGCTTCGTGTGGGGTGGATAATTAAATTCAAATCTTCGGCTAAAGTTTATGATATTTGTAATTGGCTCACCGCTTGTCGGCGTTTTAATCCATTCAGTCTACTGTATGGGACATGTTGATGTTGAATAAATGGGATGTAGACCAGATTTTACCAGGAAATCTTCAATTTCATAGATGGCTTTATGTAGAATAAATAACAATATTTTATGGATTTCATTGCATTATTAATTATGATAAGGGAAATGTAGAGCGAGACAATGAAGAATAATTAATTCGCCCATGTACATCAAATATATTGTGATGATTTGATGATATATATTAAATTTGTTGATGATTTCAATTAAATAAAGTTATCTTTTCAAGATGAAATCCAACATCTACAAAAAACTGACTAACAAAAAAGACGACCACGTTTCCGGACAGTAACCTTATTTGCTATACAGAAGATTCCCGATACTAATACGTCCTAACTTAAATGGTGTACGTTGCAATACGTTCCTGAAACTATAGCAAACCGAAAATAACGCCATGTCAAGTTATAGTGATTTCAAATTGACAGTGACAGTCAATTTTCCATCCGAAGATATTTTGTCGATACCAAAAACATAAAATGAGTTTGCATTATGTTATGTAAACGTTTAGAATGGTTTTGACTATAAAAATTAACGGTTTGATTTTTTGGCTTAAGACTTTTTTGGGTGTCATTCTCTAGGCATAGTTTGTTTAATTATTAAAATCAAGTACACTATTTTTAATGTTTGAAATCGTACCCTGGCGTGTAAAGATATACTTGGTGGATATTACTCTATAGAACTGACAAATCAGAACGTTATGTATTCATATTAATATTTATTCAATTCATATACAAATTGAGTTTGGCATCACAGTCACACAGGAGTAGAAACATCATATATTTATTTATCTAAATGTTTTTTCTCCGAGGTAAACAATATAAATAAATAATAAACATAAACAAATTTCACAAAAATAAATTTCTTGCACAATAATTTCTCACATAAACATATAAATAATATGTATTGCATGAAGTCCACTTTATTTGTTCGTAATGGTTTTGGAAAATATTTATATAGTTGAGTAAAATGAAATAACAGTTAAAATGTAAATGGTAATTCCAACTGATACTGCTGCAAAGAATTGATACTGGTGTTATGGTATCCAGAATTGGTTCTCGTAAAAGCCTGTGGGAATGTTGGAAGTCCCGATTGTCCGAATTGGGTTTGTTCAGGTTCCAAAATATTTCTGTAATTCACTGGGTCAAAATCAGGTTGAAAATTATCTAAATTCGCGTTATATTGGAACATTAAAGGATTGGGTGTGTCTTCATGAATGAATGGACTGTTCACAGATACACTATTTAAACAAGGCGACCATGATGGGCTTCTAGTTAAAGAATTGGGGGAAGTTGCACAAAAACTGTCCGAATCGGAGAAAGACCGAGAACTACAAGTATCTACACTACCGTCACTTCCGGGAGTACGAACCGACTCGCGGGATGTTTCCGGCCAAGTTCCAGATAGAAGCTCATTCAGATCGTTATGTCCTAATATTGATTCCAAAGTGTCTGTTGGAAGCGTACACATTTGACTGCTGCTGGCATCCATTGTCGACATAGCGTCCGCTTGAACAAAACTTCCTATGCCTACGTTGTTTTTACCGGAACTTGGTTCACTAAAGAATGATGCTGGTAGATTCCTGGCTCTCATAGGAGCTTTTGGTAAATTAAAAGTGGTCCTCTGCTGTCCATCGCGACAGATCTGATCATGAAGAGTTCTTGGGTCAAACAGAGCTTGAAGAGATTTGATCTGTAATCCAATCTGATGAGTTTCTTTTCTGGAACTTTTGGCCACACCCTTGGACTGATCATCTTTACCTCCAGGCTTCTTGGAATCACAGCGTTTAAGTTGCTTCTGAAGATATTTCCTGTGATTCACGCGACGTTTTGATTTAGTTGGTCTGTCAAGGGCCATTTTAATGTTACTTGAGGCCATATCAACGAAATTGAGAAGATTTACAGTTTCATCACTTTGCTCAAAGTCCGACATCACTGTTTGTATATCCATGTTTAAGACGATCCACTTCTCTCCCACACCTTGACTTGAACTGTGCCAAATAAATTATACCTAAAACATTTTCAATCATACTCTTCACGCAGAAAGACCGCCCAATTTCATTAGGCCATAAACACCTACCCACTTTAACTACCTGGGCGAGTTTCAGTAGTAAATGCTAGTTGGACGTTGCTTGATTGACAGGTAGAGCAACTACATTTCAGTCAGTATCAAGTGAATTTTGCGTAGATGTTCATTCATAAATCACTCAATGATCTCTTGATTTGAATTCAAAGGGGTGTGGCTTATTTCATAGGCGGTGGCAATTATTTAAATTTCGTGGTATTTGCAATCATTTTCCCAATTGTAATTAATTGATCCATAATGGATACCAATTGTTTCGATCCAAAAAAAACCACAAAATCCAAACAAACAAGAAAGAGTTATCAATTATTTATATACTTCGACATAATTTAGTACCGGGGATAGCGTTCATTTATTTTGGTTCTATGGAACATCGACATATGCAATATTATATTGGAATAATTTGTTTTTCGTGGGTTACAAACCATTATGATTATGTCCTTTGGAAAGATGAAAGATAGGTTTCCACATAGTTCCCAAAGCTTTATTTCTACAGGCTGTATTTCCATCTTTTCCCGGCCTTCTTTTCTTAATATACTGAATGACTGCTGTGAATCTAAATAAGTACAAATACCTGATACCAGTTAAGTAAAATTTCACGGGCGGCATTTGGCAAACGCTTTGATGGAATCAGAAACATCTCCTTCGCATCGCATCTATATATCATGTCATCAGAGTGGTTTTAGTAAACACTTCATATCTGTTTACACTTGTTTACATAGTACTGTTGACAAACCTGTGATTAATGGAGAATCGTCTGTTTTGTTTACTTAGTGCTATTAATCTGTTTATATTTAATTATTTATGTCTAAAAGGTGAAAGATTGTGTTTATTTTGTATAAAGCATAAAAAGAGTTTCTATTAATAGGCCCTAATAGGTTTCTGTGAATAAGGGTCAGTGTGATTTATGCCACAAGGTCAGCAATATGCAGTTATAATCTCAAAATATATTTTCCGAATCATTCATTTATACTGTCGCTTTAACCTTTGAACCATGTCATGACAATAATCTATAGCTATCTGTTTTAATTTGCCAATCATTTCTAGCGATTTGTTTTAATCATCTTTTCAAACTATTGATGTAACCATACCAATCCTTTCTAGCTATCCATTTTCACCATGCAATAATTTCTATCTATCTGTTAACATGCCAATCTTTTCCAGCTAAACGTTTTAATCATTCCAATCTTTTCTAGCTAACCGTTTTAATCACGCCAATCTTTTCAGACTTTGTTTTAACCAAACCAATCTTTTCTAACTATCCGTTTTAATCATGCCAATCTTTTCTACTGTTGTCACTAAGGGGATCTGTTATTTGATTTTTTCTCAATTAATCGTTTCTTTTTCTATATATTAATCAAACGAATGGGTTTTCACACTTGACGAAAAGATGACAGACAAAAGTCGTAAACCAAACGATTTCGTATATTTGGCCTTATACAACTTTACGATCTGCTTTTAGAAACCAGTCGGAGCCGCGGTGGCTCAGTGGGTTAGACGCTTGCTCGCTAACCTGAAGGTCCAGGGTTCAATCCCGACAAAAGGTCGAGATGAACTTTCGGATTTTTCAGCCCGGTTTCTCCTTGTCAGTGATGCAGGTCGGAGGGACTGACATGGAAAAAGCGTCTAGTCGTTCGGATGGGACAATAAACCGAGGCCCCGTGTGCTACAGGCTGTGCACGTTAAAGATCCCTCGATCTCGCAAAAAGAGTAGGCTAATGCCGCTGTCCTGGCAAAATTTCCCTCATTGCACACTGCATGGCGTTGCCCGTCTTCATTAGCCCATAAGGTGCAGAAGAGTAGGACGTAAAACTCCATTCATTTCATTTCATTTCATTTAGAAACTTTATCTGTTGCCTTAATATTTTGTCTACCATAGACATTGTTTTAGGTTTTGATACACCGAACAAAAGTAGTCAAGGATTTTTCTAGAATTTCAATAAGGATCAATGAATAGTGAACATTAGAAATGTTGTTCAAAATGATTCGGTTTAAAAAGTAGAATATTTATGATCTATTGTCTAATATAACATTTGAAACTTCAATGGAAGTGTTTAATGGGCTTTTAATAGGTCTATAGGAATTATATGAAGCGAAATGCTGTCAATCATTACAAAAATTTTGCTTTTCATAATGTCAAATTACATTTACATAATGTAGATAGCTATTGTTGTAATTGACGGGTGTTGTTTAGTTTTTAATATTATAGAGTATGAGTAATGAACATGGAATGTTGTTTTCTGTTCAGAAATTCTGGTAATAAGACCATATTAAGGACATGAGGCTATATTCAGCATGCTACCTCTTCGGCAATGAAGATAACAATCTGGCTTGAAACTGTTTTTCAAAAGTCAATTTGATTGACCGTATGTATCTCTAAAGTCTGTTTTACGGTTTTATTATTTGTAGACGGACCGAGTGCCAAATTTTAGTTTTTAAACGGTAAAATTGATACAGTAGTTTAATAATACATGTCTGAAGAAATCGATATCTGACTACCCAGATTGCAACAAATAGACCTACGGAGTTTTCTAAATATATACCAAATCGGGTTCCTCTGGAAATATACTAATAATTGTCCCCAGAACGCGATAGTACGAACTCTGATCTTTCTATAAGTATAGCAAAACCTCAATTGTCTACAAACGTGTCATGATGAATAGAATTACCACCAGTGAATTTGGTTTATTACAAAACTGTCAATAACTCTGCCATGTTATGTCAATGAACTGTGATTCAAACCATGATCTCACATGATTCAACACAATTATTATATACCATTTTTATTTTTTTTTAGGTCAAAGGTATAATGATACGAAATAGATAACAGGTTGCACAGTTTGTTGAATGGGTATGTCATATGCTTTTTCTATTTTTGGAAATGTGTGAAAAGTAGCTGGGCTTGAGAGCTGGGTAGGATGCGATATTTTCAGTAAAGTTTAGATAGAAACATCTTTGACAAATCCCTATCTCAGCTTCCTGTATCTATGTATGTAGCCAACGCCTCGAACCAAATCTCAACATTTATTGTGGTATGAAGATTTTTTAGGATTTAAAAGTGCTCGTCTCATTGGTACTTTATAGTATACCAATCACTAGGGTAAGCAACGTTTGAATGTGGTGATTATATGATGGCGGTTTTACATTTTTGCTTATTACAAGTATAAATAATTTGAAATTGGCCTAAGTCTCTTTCATTCAAATCAGCGTCTGTAATTGTATAAACTTCTAATAGTAAATTGAAGTGCATGAGAGTAACAGGTAGATGGCCTATTGTTGAAAACTTGAGCTTTCTAATATTCACTAGCTTCTTTCTGATGTAATGAAGCGGAAAAACGACGCTAATTCGTTGACTAAATGACGATTCAATAAATGAAGGCACTTACAAATCAACTTAAATATATTCTTAAGAAATAAATTTGATCTTGATGAAAAGACCTCATAAATGACAAAAGACACTTCTTCGTTCGTGACAATACGTTGTATATATCTTGATTTTTTTGTAAGTATAAATAAATAAAATTGGCTTACAAGATTTTGACAGTAAAACTGAAAGAATAGATTTTATTGAATATATCAACCCTTCATAAATGGTGATTAATTTGCTAAATACACTAGGACTTGATTGTCTACTATTTTTATTGAGAGTCTTTTCAACAGGATAAATAATATACATAGATCGTGCAGGTGTGTACCACCTTAAAGGTGACAAAACACCAAAAAAGGGCCAATATAATTATAGGAATTATGTCTTTAACGTACATGTAGTCCGAAAATAGCCACAGTCTATTTACTTGGTTAATTCTGATAAAACTGACCAAAACTGCAAATACAGATCAATGTGATATAATCATCTGAATTTTGGCATTTCCAGATGACAGAGCTCTCTTTTAGTTATCCATATCACTTCTCAGAATAAAAATCCGTCGTATATTATTCTTGCAATTCAACAAAAGACAACAAAATGTCCGTTTCGAACATTCACATTGTCAAATGTTACAGATATTATAACGGCATTGAAGTCTAGTCCACTATTAGATCTAATTATATTTTTACTATGACTTCCCTAAAATGTAAATTTCTAACTTTGATTGTAGATAACACGTATGATAGAACAATATGCAACTCGTTGAAGCTCGGCCTTGATCACCAAGTCTTCATGTTCAGTTATTCGGATTAAAACATTATTACCAATGAATTTTTTGTAATAATAGCATTATTAAATGATTGAATCACACCTATACTTTATTGTATTCATAGAACATTGAAATTTGATTATTATGAGTTCTATTAAAATTGATAAATCATTTTGTGAATATATTATTTTATGTATATTTACCATATAGGTCAATATATACAATAAAACTAATCAATTTTTTGTGACTAACTTATAGATATAAAAATGAATGTAGTTGAAAGAAAATAATATGTTTATAAAAATCATTAGTTAACGATAGACCTTTTATGGTTCAAATTAAGCAAAAATTGACTTTTAACTACATCATTTCTCATCTTGAATATATAGATATCTTAAGTCTTGGACAAATACTATGTATTAAGTATACAGTTCAATGATTTAAACGAGTCACTGCCCTTTCACAAAAAGAAATGGACCAAACGCCTTTTTCTATTCTGGAAAATTTCTGGTGTTGAAGACGTTAAATTAACCAGTCCTCGTAAAGTTAAAGTACCGAAACTGCCTCTTAACTTCGACTCTTTAAACCCGTTTGTCTATAGAATGGATTAAAGTTCATCCTCCCTATAGTTTAACTTTTTATGCTTGATTAAGATTTCACATCCAAGATGGTGTTGGTAACATCTTTATATTTAATAATGGTCGACGGGTTGAACAATAATTTTGATCTCAACTCTCCACAGCCCTATATAATTAAAAAGTTTTCATTGGAGCAAAAACTAAGGATAAATGGAATTATAATATATTTTGTCGGTATTTGAAAGTACATTCAACTATAGTTTTGATTAATTAATGACTGACCTTTATCGACCCTGTCTCATTTAAATAATACTTGCATAAATAGATTCTCAATCAAGCCCTCTTTTACATGCAAAATGAACAATGTTAATGTCCTGTTTGTTTACCCAGCTTGGGCTTTCCACCATTCTTATGCAAAAGATTCCAAATTGATCTGACATTTGATGTGTTCAACTATTGAAAGTAATCCATCAGCACTTGTAATAATTAGAAACCTAATCCCCAGAATGGTACATGATAGAGAGTTCAGTAAACATCGTACGCTCTTTTAAGTGTTTTCCCAGCTTTCAAAAAGTTGTTTTATCTCATCGGGCGTATCTTGAATTCATGAAAATGTCACAAGTCGTCTATTAAAAAATGTTCTTTTATTAAACAGAGATGGTGTTCAATAGTAACCTTGTCTTATACAATTTCGAAATGAATTTTTCGTTACATTTCTACAATATACTATTTATGATATACCATGATATACTTACTCACGTGAAATGT
Organism: Nipponacmea schrenckii; assembly: GCA_030562195.1. NCBI lineage: Eukaryota > Metazoa > Mollusca > Gastropoda > Lottiidae > Nipponacmea > Nipponacmea schrenckii. Next base: position 15,482,530 of record CM060202.1, read on the forward strand.
TCATTAGATGCTACCAATTTTTCGGGTTTCGATTTTTAGTTTGTTAGTACATGGTTTTGTTCTAAATGCGTTACCGACCAGTTAAAAATATTTCAAGTCGATGCTAATACTCATATCAGACTATTGGTTTCGAACTGCTTACTCATCTTGTGAAAATAAAAATTTCTATTCAGTCAAAAGTTAAAAAAACTATAAAATTCAGAAAGTGAAACAAATATTATTTTGTACAAGGTTAAAGGCTTAAATTTACGATCTCCGGCTGTTTTATGACGAGAAACCTACTGACTTTTTATTTCAATTAAATTGTTATCTACTTAACTGGGTCATTTCGCCAAGCCTTCACAGTTTTAGCCCATCTATTTAATTACAGTAAATATTGTCCTAAAGAGTAAATAAATACTAAGTTTATGAAAGTGTATCTATATCATGTTATATAAGGTTAAAATGAGAACTTTAAAACAGTCAGAGGTTTGGTCATTGGGTTTAACAGATAAAAACAAAAACAAATTTCTTTCTATTTATATACTTATTTTATGGAGATGAATTATCCAAAACAAGTCCCTTTTTCAGTTAGCCCAAGAGTTAAATAGGCAGTATTATTACGACCGTATTTAAATTTCTTTTAACAGATCAACAAACTCGAGAAGAATGGAGCTTTTTTCCGATAGGGATTACCTGAGATTTAGCCCATAAGGTGCAATTTTATTTCCGATTTATATGACTAATTCGTTAAGCAGGCATTTGCGACACATTTGGTGTTATATGATTTTGATTTATGGATATTGTCCTATATGAAAAAGGGAGGTTAACCATTAATTTATAATACATGTATCATTTGTCAAATATTATATTCCTAAGCTGATACACCCACGTGGAATGGGCACGGGAATAATGAACATATCCAAACTATTAACATTGAAGTTTCATTTCTGAACCAAGCGACCGATCGGCGTTCAATAAAACATCAAATGGTATAAACGATTCTATCTATTATATAAAACAAATGAAACTTTTTACAATATTTTCCTTGGGCTAATTTGTATTTAGGATAGGACGTAAAATCCACACGAGTGACCGACCTATACTCTTTGATGTAGATATAAAACAATTTCTTTGAGCCTCTTGTGATAATAGACTATATACACAAGAACGTAACAGAATTGCTTCGGATACTAATTTACCATAAAACCCCTTTTTTTTATTAGTCCATTATTGCTTTACTTACTGTATAAGAAAACCTATTTGTAAAGTCAATCGCGGTCAGATCATTTGTTTCCAGTGTTTTTTGTTCACTTGTTGGTTTTCAGACCATATTAATCCACCAACAATGGAGAGTTCTCGACTCCGAACAATTCTGATCTTTGGCTTTTGTGTGAGCAACAAGTAAGAAGTTTGAAAAGAAATGTATCAATGATATGGTTAGTGTAGAGAAAGGGTAACTATTAACCTAAATGTCTAATAATGTTATATTCACCTGTTATCAAGTGGAAAAATAAGAGTTTCCACTAAACAGGTCCTAACAAACATACAAATATTGCTGGCGCTTATTATATTGGATGGTTCTCTATAATCCAGATTTATCGTGTATGTTCAAATTGTGTTTAGGCTGATTTTCTTTGGCAGTGTGGGGTGGGGGTAGGGAGAAGTCGAAGGGGCAAAGGGGGAGGAGAAAAAAATTGAGAAGAAAAACATACTGTTCTAATCTTTACTAAACATGCCATTTGCTATTTGGGTAATTATTAATTTTATTAACTAGGGTTTCTGATTCTTAGATTTCAATACCTGGACACAACAAACCTCCTTCAAAATATGTGAATTTTGGTCTAAAAAATATTATTTCGATATGAAAAATTGCATGGATAATTTGATCAAGGGGCTGTTGACGTCAAATCTTCAAAATCAAAATTAGAAATCCACACAATTTCTTTCTGCGGAGGACAATTTGCTTGCAATTTCCATTAAACGACGAAATTCGCTACATATCCACTGTGGACGCAATTCGGATTGTCATAATTGGACTAGATCAAATAGTCCAGAATTTAATGAATAGATGTTATAAAGATGCTATTCTTTTTTTCCAGTTTCAGATCATTAACGGGGAACCGCGGTGGCTCAGTGGGTTAGACGCTTGCCCGCTCCCGGGTTCAGCCCCGGCAAAGGTCGAGATTAGCCTTCGGATTTTTCAGCCTGACAGATGGGAGGAACCGACATGGTAAAAGCGTCTAGTCGTTCGGATGGGACAATAAACCAAGCCCCATGTGCTACTGGCTGTGCACGTTAAAGATCCCTCGACAGTTGGAAATCGAAAAAGAGAAGGTTAATGCCGCTGTCTTGGCAAAATTTCCCTCATAGCACACTGATAGGCGTTGCCCATCTTCATTAGCCCATAACGTGCAGAAAAGTAGGACATAGACTTCATTCATTTTATTTCAGATCATTAATAGGCCATACGATACTTATGGCTACATACATATAAAAACAAAACTCTTTTGGTTCAGGACGATTGTTACTGACATGCAAATGATCATTGGATTGGAGTGGGACACTTAAGCCTTGGTAAGGCGTGTAGGATTCTGTTCAAGGGAAGTTGATAAACCAAGACTACAATTTGCTGTTTTCTCTCATATTAAATAGTCATCATCATTGAAATAATGTCTTAATAATTGGTCCCGGCATATAAACATAATCTCTTAACATCAAAAATGTGGTCTGTACACAATATAAATAGATAAACATTAAAACTTTATTAATATTATTTCTACTCAGAGATCTCCACACCAAATCATTAAGATACTATTTGAGTCATCAACATCTATTGATGCCGAAATTAGTCTATAAACTGAGACAAAGACGCTCGTAATTATTTGGTGTTCGACAATCAAATTTCATGATCACACTTAATCATTTAACGAGGTCCTCTTGACAAAAACCTCGCATACCTGTACAGTCCAACATTCACACTCTCGTAGTTGTGCTATACTTCCTTTGTTCTAGCTCATTAAAAATAAGTATTTCTGTTGTATGAGGGTGTTCAAAAACCATTAAAAATACGTTGATATAAGATATAATGGATGGTAATTAAACCAGACAACTCTTGAATAGTTCTGCAGTAGACCTACCATTTGTATAGTTTAGAAACTATAACATTATGTACAAAATTCGTAAAATATACTTGAAAATATTTCTTTAACTTATTTAAATAAGTTTTTATAATAAAGTAAGCGACAAAAGTCAAAGTTAATATGATAAAATTTCTATACTGTGATAGAACTTATTTTAAAGAAATTAACAAACATAATGAAGCAGTTTAAGGTAATTGTAAGAATAAATAAGTGGCATTTGGCTGGGCACGATCCAAAAGAGAAGTTTCAAATATAACAATCCGACTGATGCGATCCAGGGGTGAAGTTCCGAAGGTTACAATCCGACTGATACGATCCAGCGGTGAAGTTCCAAAGGTTACAATACGACTGATACGATCCAGTGGTGAAGTTCCAAAGGTTACAATCCGACTGATGCGATCCAGCGGTGAAGTTCCAAAGGTTACAATCCGACTGATACGATCCAGCGGTGAAGTTCCAAATGTTACAATAAGACTGATAAGATCCAGTGGTGAAGTTCCAAAGATTATAATCCGACTGATACGATCCAGCAGTGAAGTCCCAAAGGTTACAATTAGACTGATACGATCCAGCGGTGAAGTTCCAAATGTTACAATTAGACTGATACGATCCAGTGGTGAAGTTCCAAAGGTTACAATACGGCTGATACGATCCAGTGGTGAAGTTCCAAAGGTTACAATACGACTGATACGATCCAGCTGTGAAGTTCCAAAGGTTAAGTTCAAAAGGTTACAATACGACTGATGCGATCCAGCGGTGAGGTTCCTAAGGTTATAATCCGACTGATACGTTCCAGCGGTGAAGTTCCGAAGGTTACAACGCGCATTCTGCGTTCTACAAAAAATATGGTCTACATTCTAGTAAAGATAGCCTAAAAAGCAAGGTAATACACCAGGGGCGCAGATCGCTTATTCGATGTGGGGGGGGGGGGGGTGACCAGTGGCCTACCCAGGATTTACTCAAAAGGGGTCGGCATGACAACGTTTCAGTTGAGCTTGTGACACCGTATCTTTATAGCTCTCTGAAATATTATTGAAAGAAAAGCACCTCCTTGCATGTTACTGAATTTTCCAGTGATCAGTTGGTCAACATGCAAGGAGGTGCCTTTCTTTCAATAATAGTGGGTGCAAATTGTATAGGGTCTGATGGACATATTTTGAAAATTAGCCTTATTCATGGGCTCCCCGGTGCATTTCAATTTTACTGATCACATGACACGATTGGCGTATAATATGCGACCGACTTCGTGACGACGCGACGACGCTTCTAAAGAGTGAGTGCAGAAAACGAACTGTCCCCTTGTCGCCGAAGGCGCAAAATTTCGGAATTTGATGTTCTTGAATGCCAAATTGTGCCTTTTTACGCCTACAAAAAACACCCTACTCAAACCATTTTGAGGGGGGGGGGACACATGATATCATGTCCCCCTCCTGGATTTCTGACGGGGGGACGTGTCCCCCCCCCCCCTGAATCTGCACCCCTGTAATACACGCCTAGTGACAGTATTACATTTGAATAAATACTTCAGTCATACACTTAGAGTGTTTACAAGCCCAAAATTGAACGTGTTTTCAAAATCAATAACTGATACTAAATATTTTTGATTTATCTGATTTTCAATAGGGTTCATCCTTGGGTGATAACAAATACTCAAGTTTCATCAAAATCCATCAGAATTGTGCTTTCTAGATTGTTTTTAGGCTAAAATTGAACGCATTTTAAAAGAACAAGGGCAAAAACTCATACGAAACTTTTCGATTTTCAATTTTCAATTTTCAGCCTTAGGTGATTACAAACACTCACACAAAGTTACATCAAAATCTGTCAAGAATTGTGCCTTCTTGAGTGTTTATGAGCATTTGTGGACTGACGGCAATATACGCTCCACATTCCATGTAGGAGTATAAAAATACTTCAATTTTATGAGATTAGTCACTTCCACATTAGAAATGACCACGTGATTTTTAAGAATATATATACCTTCTGATTTGAATCCTATTTTGAACCACTTACAACGCCCTAGTTTCAGAACTCTAGAAGCATTATTATTACATTTGCTGGAATAGGTCAATCTGGGTATCATTTTCTTGAATATTTATAAGGTTTAATGTCTGTTAGAGTGTGTATATTGGTTTGCTGTAGTTGAAGAGCAGGGTAGAAGGATCACTAGATCCGGGAGCACGATGCGTTCATCCTGTGCACCCTTGTTGATATCTGATAAATATGAGCATTGTGTTAGTGAGAATCCAGGTATATTGACTCCAGAACCTTTTTCGAATATAAATTCTTGCTCAATGGTCGCCGGGTAAAATGAGTTACATCCCTTCACCAGAAAAAGCATCGGGACGTTTTGAACTTATATATAGAAGAGGTATGGCACTTGTTAAAAGGGATTACTTCGACATTCGTTTGACATAGCATAGTCTCAGAATTGTTTTTGCGTTACATTTTACCCAAACTTGCCCTAAACGCAAAATTATCTAACTACTAATGGGCGTGATTTGAAAAAATACATTTTTATTGAGTTTCTGGTTATAACGACACTGTCTTTTACAGGCCCATTTGGCACTCAAAGCATGTGTATGTGAATTGTCTTTATGCAAATGTAATCATTATTTCAATAGGATTTCCTACTAAGATTTGAAATTTCTTTACAAAGGTAACATAAATTACAATTATTGTTGAATAAAAACAACATATATCATATCTTTTTAATTCTAAACTATACGCAATAATAATACATCCATTTTAGGAAATAAAAAGATGATTCTTCCTTCCTTTTATGTTTGAATGAGGTACACTATCATTTCTTTACAATCTTTCTTCTGTGGTCTCATACCTACCAATAAAAAACGAAACAAATGTTAATCATTTATAAAATATACCATCATTACCATACCGCTTGTATTGGAGCTCCATTGTGTAAACAATTATCAATTTGAATTTCTGTTTGGATTTTGATCTATATACAAAATTTGTAATTGAATCAATCAATTTGCCTAAAATACCAATTATTTTGCCTAAACTATTTAATTGAAATAGTTTAAAATCAATCAAATTACATGTATATACATATACAAAAGTTGAATTAATGTTTTGTTATTTTTGCCAAAAGGACATGAAGATATATATATAGTTAGAAACATAGGTGGTTACACTAATTCAGTATGTCATATTAAATCTATTAGCAAATTTCGCCTGAAGGTAGATTCTACAAATTGAAATTGGAATTTAAAATTGAATTTCGAACAATCTAAATTGTTCATCAATTTCAAATTATCGCTTTCGTGAAGTATTGCTATTTCTATAGTAAAGTAAATGTATACAGAGACATAGAAAAATCATTCCGATATAAATTCCTAAATTTTACAGACCACACAAGTTTAGAATTTATATATACATGTATTCCAATGAAATATTTGAAATATAACCATTCAAGATTTTTATCAAAATGCATCTAATACCAATAAAAAAATGTTCACATCAGAAGCAACATTTCTTCGAATTAAGTCGTCATTTTTTTCAATTAACAAAAAATATTACAAACAAGAAATCAAATATGGCGACTAGAAAATGTCATATTCAGGAAATATATTACTAAATTTTAAACTAAAAAATAATGAATTAAAGGGCTTACGTAAAAGGCTTACTGTCTAAAAAATTTTCAAGTCTGCATCCAAGAAAATTGCCTGTTATTTTGCAGACATGACAACTAAAAGTGAACCCTGGGATGTCTGCAGTCTCATTGAACATACAACACAGGTGTAGAGGTCTGTACCCTATACTGATTTAGTTCATCCCATTAACAATACAGATGTAGAGGTCTGTACCCTGTACTGATTTAGTTCACCACATTAACAATACAGATGTAGATGTCTCTACCCTGTACTGATTTCAGCTCACCCCAAACTAATTATCACACCCTTTTTGTTTAAATTTCTAGAAAATCTCTAATCTCTGAACAAAATTCATCCTAAAACCTTTTATAATCTTGAAACTCCTGAACGTATTTTATTTTTAACTCAACACAATAGTTGAAGATGAATCAACTCTGATACTAGATCAATGCTATACCTTGGATAAAACAATGCCTTTAAACTAAACTTTCTTCATATTTCAAAATTTGATATCACAGGTGACTCTTAACCCAAATTGAGAGGCTTGGTTTGATAGTAATAAAAAATATGTAAAATCACAAAAAGTCATGCAAAATATTATCTCTATCGTCAAAATGGATCTGACATTTCCTCCTCTTTGTCTGTAAGATACCAGCAGTCTATTTAATTCTATCTACTTAGATATGAAGGCAGGTTAGGCTATCAGAGGCTATTGTATCTATCAAAAAAATCTCTACAGAGAGATAGCTTGTCAGGCATGGTAATATTTGCCCTCTGGCAGCATTGAATAAAAACTTAATAGCACAGTAACGTGAAATGAAATAAAATGAAATATTCAACCTTCAGCCATATATCTACAACAAATGCTCAATGAAGCTGAAAAGTAAAAATAGGTATTTTTGAACGAATAGAGCGACTTCCAGGCATTACATGTCAAACTGATTATGGGCCTAATCATTTTTTTTTAATTTTTTTTTTTAATCCATTGACCACATCACGAATTAATTTCTCCGCAATCTTTACTTCAATAACTTCTACATGGAGAAGCCAAACTTTTAAGAAACTATTGTAAATCTATTTCACTGGTTGATTGACTGACCAATTCTGGAAGTCATGAGTTGCGCCCCTTATTTATGATATTGATAAAATGTAGTGGTTTACTTTCCTTTTGACTAGTTCAAAATTTTCATGGTCATGCTATTTTGAGTTTTTGTACAGGAACCAAGTATTGGCCAGGCTTTCGTGTGAAAAATTGGAAAGTTTTCAATGAGATTTCTGGAAAAAGTTATAGAAGGTTGAATTTTGTGCTTTAACATGGAGACAGATGGCAAATGAATTACTGGTCCAAGTCCTTATATAACAGTTCAAGGGAGGGAACTGATCACAGACGTTATGTTTTTAACGGATAATGTTGGTCGTTCCGAAGCTAGCTGGACCCGAGAGAAAGAAGCCTTTAAATATATCAATTTTTAGCATCCAGAGGGCTCAATTTTCACTGGCTTCACTCACTCGAGCAACCAGGCTATATACATATGACCAAAAAAATTACACAACAATTTTTCCAATACATTTTAATATTAAAAGATAATGAAAAATCAGTTATTTCTTGTTGTATAAAGAGGACAGCGACACAATCACACATAATCCCACAATAACTATATACGGCCACCTAAAATAGATTTAAAAAAGATTAAATAATGCTTCAACTTCCGACCTCTACCAGGAAAATCAATTTTGGGTCTAAAAGAGTGATATCGTTATGTTTAAACCAAAAAAAGAAAAAGAAGTAACATACAATTCCTCTAGTCTAACTTCAGTGTACGAAACATCGTGTACAAATATACTCTGAGAATAAACTGAACAACAATTTCTGTAAGACTGGTTTCCACAACAGAAATAATCGTTTCTAAACCACAATTTTAATCTTCTTGGACAAAGAAAACCTGACTGCAATCTGCCTATAGAATCATTGTATTGAGGGCAATATTCACCCATGCCATCTGAAATAAAATTGAGTTTATCTTAGAATATTTTATTGTAGGGCCTGTACCAACTGATAATGTCCAAACCGACGCATAATGTCCAAACATCTTTATCAACGCATAATGTCCTAACTTCCATCAAATTTTTGTCCAAAAACAACTCATAATGTCCAAATCGACGCATAATGTCCAAAATTTTGCTAACGCATATTGTCCGAACTTTTTGACGCATAATGTCCAAACATTTTTATAACGCATATTGTCCAACCATTTTGACGCATAATGTCCAAACTTTTTGACGCATGCCAATAATGTCCATACTTATGTCATTGTTTCACCCTTGTTCCACGAATTTTTCCTTCCTATCAAGGTTGGAATTTTATTGGGGGACCCCATTCGTGAAATCATGCATGTTTGGTCTTTCAGCCCAGGTGTGGTTTAGTTTCTTGGATCCATTTGATTAAGGATCATCTAGAACCGTGCTAGAATCTATAAAAATGGTGATTTATGATAGTGATAAAGACGTACTTTCAAATCACTCTTTATTGACTATCAGACTCATTTTAATCAAAGGAACTAGATGAGAACGTACAGAAATTTTTCAAAAGTATACTGCCTGGAGAAATCCGTAAAATTATTACATGATAAATATCCGAAGTAGCACCAGAGTTCAGTGAACACATGTCTCGCCCGGCGTGTGTATTTTGAGTTATGTATATACTGTACCTAAAAAAACCCCAAAATTCATTACAGTTACTGAGAAATGCACTTGATATAATAAGGTGTACCCCCTATACACTACCCACACATCAAATCTGATGAAAAAACTCCTTCTGGTTACTGAGATATTGACCCATGTTGTCGCCGCTGTCGCCAGAAAAGTAATACCACATTGCGGTCGAGACAAAAATATTTAATTAGGCAATCAGTCTAATGATTGAAACGGGAAGAAATTAATTTGAAAATTGACCTGTCCCTTTTACTGTGAAGATAAATTAAATTCATTTGAAAGATATCCTCTTTTCTAAACATATTTCTACATTCCATATGCTCAGTTTGCGTGAAAAGTAGACATTAATATTTTACTGATCTCCTACATCAACTTATGAACTGAATGATGAACTCATATTAAAATCTGCCAAGTATAATCCTCTTTATTTAAAGAAAGAAAGTCACTTCTAAATGTTATGTAATTTATTTATGAATTTATTCCTGTTACATTTCTCCTGATATGAACCTCTTCTGGAGCCATATTCACGAAGCCCTCCAATATGGATTAGATTTCAGAAAAGCTTACATAAATCTTTAAATGAGAAAAAGATCAAGTTTACCTGCAGCTCAAGTTTTTATTAGCGGAATTTCAAGTTAAAAATCAACTAATTCCAACTTTTGGTCCGTATGCACCAATTGAAATTAGGCCTACCTGAATAACATTAACTTTTAATTTAATTCTATATTTTGTATACACCACATAAAATTGCCTTAAACGTATTTAAAAATTGGCTAATTTAGTGCTAAACTGAAAGTTCGACACCATTTTAATTCTATTCGTCAATCAAAATAAAAATTCCTTTTGTTACTCTTTCATGTTTCAAAATGTAAGGTTATTTCGACGATTTAGATAAACTTGAAGAAATCAACCGTGTTATTCTCATCAGTAGACATGTCAGGGATCGCCTGGACCCCTTCAGATGGTTTTCAGAGGAGGGATTTAAAGCAAGGTTTATACTGAGTAAGCCATCACTTATAGTTTGCAAAACATACTGGAAACACCAACTGAAAGGAATGCTGTATTGCTCCGTTTACTGCAAGTGTGTAGATGTTTGAGACTGAGACTCGTGTGGTTCATTTCAGTGTATAGCTGGAGATCTTATATATATACATGTGCATCAATCAACCAAAAGCAGGTGTTTTGAGCGTTTTGTAAATGGATTTATTACGTTTAGAACAACAAAAATTCGAACAATAGAAAGAATTAAAAGACATCTTTTGATCTTACTCTTGTTGATAATTGTCTGATGAGAGTCTCTAGAGTTTCGGACTACAAGAATCCACACTGCATACACCAATTATTAAAATGTGTCTTAATGACCAATCTTTTAGACTCTATTGTCATTTATATTGTGTATAGTGTGTTGTTCGAATGGAAAATAGAAGTTTAATTACAGTACAAATAAATATATTTAGTTAATTGTTAGTTATTGGTGCCTACAAAAAATAGACTTAAGCCTATCTTTAAATATATTAATTAAATATTTTTGAGGTTTAAATAAATTCTGTTCTTAATTTGATCTTATTTGGTACAGGTACGCCATTTTGTCTAATCTCAGGAAGGCAGAAAGTTGACTCTACGTCATTAGATAGCAAGAGAAAACATGGTGGAGAGTAGCGATCCTCATCTGATGATCGGGGACCAGTGACCAACCAGCTTCAAGCCCTATTATGATCTCAATCCAAACAAAGGTTTGGACTAAAATGAGTCTGATAGTCAAAAAAGAGTGATTTGAAAGTACGTCATTATCCCATTTTTATAGATTCTAGCACGGTTCTAGATGATGCTTAATAAAATGGATCCAAGAAACTAAACCACACCTGGGCTGAAAGACCAAACATGCATGATTTCACGAATGGGGTTCCCCAATAAAATTCCAACCTTCTATAGGAAGGAACTTCCTGATTTTCAAAATTCGTGGAACAAGGGTTAAACAATGAAATCAGCCTTGGACATAAGTATATGTGTCAACAGATATGGACATTATTGGTATGCTTCAAAAAGTTTGGACATTATGCGTCAAAAAGTTTGGACATTATGCGTCAAAAAGTTTGGACATTATGCGTCAAAAAGTTTGGACATTATGTGTTAAAAAAATGTTTGGACATTATGCGTCAAAAAGTTTGGACAATATGCGTTAGCAAAATTTTGGACATTATGCGTCGATTTGGACATTATGAGTTGTTTTTGGACAAAAATTTGATGGAAGTTAGGACATTATGCGTTGATAAAAATGTTTGGACATTATGCGTCGGTTTGGACATTATCAGTTGTAACAGGGCCAAAGGCAAATTGTCGGATTTGACATTAAATGAGTAGAAATAAAATTTTAAAAAAGTTGCAGCTTCGTCAGATTTCAAAGGCAGTTAAAAAGTATTTGTTGGCTTTTTTAAGATACCATACTTAGTCTATCTCACTGGTTGATTGACTGACCAATTAGTCTTGAAGTCACGATTGTGAACACCTTGGTTAAGGCATACTATCGGACATCAAAATTAATTTAAAATGTTGCTGGGCCGTCAGATTTCAACCGAATTCTATGTTATATAGAGTGTGGGGAGCGTGATTATTACGAGAATTATAGGGCGTAATTATGAAGAACGGGATCTATCAATTAAGTATCACCTAATTTCAAAAACTTAATATTTTTATCAACCCTAAACTGTCACAAGACATCAGTTGTGATCTGATATTCTCCAGTTTCTATCTAAGTTCGATAAACCAACCAAAAGCGAGAATAGCACAACACCTTACAAATCCTAATGTGATTCGAGTTTTAATTAGGACTTAAATCTACTTCGAGTCGTGTTAAAAAAACATGGAACATTTCAACCAATAAATTTATAAAAAGTATTGTCATTTTGTGGGATTTAATTAGAAGATTACTTATATCTTTAATCTGTAGTAGGGTTAATATTTAAAATCAAAATGCTGAAATACAGGCGTTTTAAAATAATGTTATAAAAAATGAGATGGTTCCAATAATTGGTTTCTGGATGTCAACAAATGTCCAGACAAAAATTTATGTGGCTGATTCATTTGCAATCAGATGGATGAAGTCGGCTTGAAAATTAAGTCTGTTGAAGTGGATTAGCTGTTCTTTCCCGACGTCAGTAAGCAGACGTCTCATGGAATTATTGATGCATGATATACCAAAGAGTACCTACACTGTGTGTGGTACCTGTCTGTTTTATTTCCCATATTTTGTTCGCCTTTTTCTTGGGTATACAGTCGGCTATACAGATATCCTCTGTGCACGTACACCTAACCAGAAACACAGTACTTCGTGTATTTGTGCATTCACGTTTCATCCGACGTTAACGTACCGGTATATGTTTCGGGCGTAAACTTTTTTAACACGATATAAAAGCTTACCTTTAGGTATTAACTTCATCACGTTAGCTTTTCAGTCCATCTATCTTATTTGATCCAATATAACATTCTACAATACCTAATTTTTTTTCTCCCTTCATTAATATACATTCTCCGGACATTATTATTTTCATAATCAACAATAATGACTTCAATGCTTTTAATGTCAATAGTAGAAATTATCTGAAAATAATAGCCTTAAAGACACACTGGTGTCGTATTTAACGAGAAATTCCAGTACTTTCCACACTACTTTTAGAATAAGGATAGAGTGCATTGATTGGTTAAATAGGACTTGAGGTCCATAGATTGACTCAACTACTTGAATGAAAACGCCTTATACGTGTACTATTTTGTAATATTGATTCAAAAAAAGTTCCAGCAAATGTTTTGGTATTGGACAAAAAAGATCATTCGCTTACTTTTATGTACGACAAATTCCGGTTATTGATTGCTTGATTGATACAGTACATTCATGTAGGATATCCTAGTAATGCAATCAATATCAAACGACAGTCACAATGGAAATGGTTCTATCGATAATAGTAAATATACCTTTTTTTCTATGCCTTGGGGGGTGTTTATTTCCGATACAAGACAGTTCTGATTGAATGATTTGTGGAATATGCCTTGAATCTATTCTCAATGACAATATTATCCTGTATATATCCATTTAAATTAAAAAATTAGTTGCTAATTTAATCCTGGAAAGAACATGGGATCCGCGTAGACCTTAGGAGCTGCTCGAATAAAACTAAAACGTTCTCACTGTAAACTGTATGGCGATGCCTGTCTTCATTAAGCCATTATATTCAGAAGATTGGAGCGTAAAACTCCGTTTCCACATTTTGGGGATAGAACCAAATGAAAATATCAATAACACGAAACAATGTGCGAGTGGTGCCATGGGTATTCCATCGATTATTTACGGGCGTTTTCAGGCAAATTTTCTGACCTCTGTATGAACTGATCTTTGACGTTCCAGGACTGAATAATTTTCGGTTGATTACACCCGCCACACTGGAAAAATGTCCGTTATGCGGTGTAAAGATTGTCATTAACGTGGTATATTTTGAAGAGCTTTAAAACAATTATTATTTAAATTCTTTATCAATATAGTTAATATTACATTATTAATACAAACATAACAAAAAAATATAGAGTATAATTTAATCTTTAATTTTTAAAATACTTCGTTTTTCTAAATCTTCCATTTCTTTTAAGATAAAAGCTACATTATATCGTAGTTTGTGAAATTGTGATATTGGTACCTGAAATTAAAATTATATTTTCATTCATTGAATTGAGACATGAACACGAAGTCTTGTTGATGGGGGTGGCAAGTTAACTCTGATATGAATATCGAAAACACAGCCCCAAACTATTTGAGTGAAGTCCCTAGACCATCGCAGCTAAGGTGCTTTAGCATTTGAAATCTCAACCCTTACAGTTACCCCATCAATCAATCCACCTGCCCAATTTTTGTATCCCAAGTTCCAAGAGGTTGGTGCCACAAAGGTACCCGATTTCCAAACAGATGTAAATTCAACTGTGTCATGGACCTAAATTAAAAAAGCAAATTACCAAAACTCTGCTTAAATACTTTAAAATCCTGCTGGCACTATCATTTATTTCGAAGCAGTTTCCAAATTTACATTAAATATGAAGTAAGAAGACTAAATATTCAAATATATAACTTACTTCAAATGATTGTATTGAACCATCACTGAGTGTCATTTCCATTTGAATTGATGGTTCTAAAACTCTATTTAATACACTGTAACACAGAAAGTATATAATTATTAAACAGTTAATCAAAATATAAATTGATCACCAATCAAGACTTTTTTCAAATATGACTAGGTAAAATTTCTATTTCATTTTCGACAAGGAATACAAGCAGAGAAAAGTTGATAACATGACTGATTCATGATTTATAATAATCCAATTATGGATGGCGAGATATTTTGACCTCAGAAAATACCTCATTAAATACAACAGCTTTTAGTCAATCTGAAATCTCTGTAATTCTGATAACTATTAAATCCCAATTACTTACCTAGTAGATATTGCAACATCCACTCTCCATTTTAAATTGTCTAATCTAGTCAACCTTGGTCTCTCCTCATTGGAAAAATTATCTATTTTTGGTCGTCTAAAAAAATAAAGTTAAACACAATTGTTGCCTGCATATTCAAGCCATATAACTGAATATATATGATATATTAAATATGTGAAAAGAAAAGGTTAAACATTTTTTACATATCTACAAAACAACTAGACTGCAACAGCCACCCTTTATGTATCAAAAGAGTATGTAATGCAGCGAATTGGTTGGATTATTACAATTAGTGAATTCAGTAAACCAGTAATTGGTAACATAGCACAGCTATATTGTTTACAGTTTTTCTGTCAAGTAACTCACTGCATTATACATGTACCTGTACCTATAAATGAATTGAGTATGACCATGGCTAGAGTGATATCTAGCTAATGTGTATTAGTGTGAATATAAATTCTTAATGGTTGATATTATACTACTATATCATACCTGGAGCCATAAACTACACTGGCTAAATCATTGTGAAAAATCTCAGGTATTCTGAAATAAACAAACAAAGATTATTCTTGTCAATATCATTATTCCTTAAGCAATCAATTGGTAGGTATATTGTTCATCACATCAGATATTCTTGCATTTATGACTCAACTATCTTCAGTGTATAATCCATTGATATTTTTCCATAGGCATTTTTCTTGTATAATACAGTCAGTGTTCTCAACACATATAGCCACATTGCTTCAATGATTAGTTTGCTATATTTGCTACCATGCAAACCAATCAATGTATTGTAATTTCTAACTGCCATCTTACAGTACCAAAGATTAAAACAACTTACTGTAGTTCATGTAAATCGTCAACAAACATCTACAAAACAAGTACACAATAATATAGTTTTTGTCAATTTGTATATATATTTGCATATGAAAAAAAAATGTATCTTTTTCGTTCAATTCATTGTCATTTCACAGTTTCTCTAAACTTCTTCAAGTTATTGTAATTTAAAGGTTTAATTATTGATGTTCCTAGGTACTGAAGAAAATATAACTTACCTCTTGTTTGAGTGAAGTATGTTTTAAAGCTGATTTTAATAAAGTCATAAAACCGGTATAGATTATAACTATGGTTTCTTCTGATAAACTTTCACTTTCTAATCTCTTTATATCTTCATATTCTATTTCATTTCCTTCTAAAGCTGCTACCAATACTGGAAATAAAAACATCAATGAAATATTAAATACATTTTGACCCATCTTAAATCATGGTTTATCATCATTTAGGTTACAATTTTTGTGATTTATATACCGGTTAGACCTAGACTCCTGATTCCTGTCTTTAGATTTCTGTGGTAAATAATCAAATAGATGGTTGTATGCTTAGGCATGCGTATGTGTTGATGGCAAGATTCTAGCACAGGTCAAGATAAGTAGAAGGTAAATACAGATTTTCAAATTTCTACTAGTCATTGATGGAGCTGACACAGATAACATGCACATTTAGGATCCCTTGTCAGTCTAATGGATCATGTCAATATTCATGTCAGAAATTGTCCACCATCTAACTTCATAACCCATGAACAGAACAGACACTACAATTTTTTTCATCATTGAACTGAAGCTATTTCAAGTTTTATCAATAAGAATAAATGCTCAATATTTTGATTAATTCTAATTACATTTTAAAATTTTTCGGAATAAATCTTGTTCTATTTTGCTGATTGGTTTTATCATGGATTTGATTTCTTTTGGAACTCGCACACCAAAGAAAGGAGTTCTGTCTGGCGCCACACTTTTACCAGAACCTTTCACTTGAATAATTGACATATCGAAGTACTTGATTAACTTTTGTCACTTTATTACAAAATATCTACACAGTTTCGCAATATTAGTCTAGAGAAAGCCTGCAATATACAATGATGAATGAATAACATCAATTTTCTTTAAGCCAAGTTAGGCTAAGTTTGAGTGGGAAGTAAACAGCACAAAGTGGGTCTATATGAGTGAAAATTGAAAATTATAGCGAAATTTTGTTAATAACACAAGTTTTTATTTATTCATCGGGATGTCACATAACGTTGATCATTATTCAGAAAAAAATTCCCTATTATTCTCCAAATCATTATCACGAGACACAGCCCACTTTCTCAATCCGGAAGTTTACATATTTTGCAGTACTGTACCGCAGCAAACAAAAATAGTAATTCATCTATATTTTACAATTAAAACCTTCTTATTAGATTTATAATTATTCCCAAGTTGTAGCAACGTAAAATGCCGTCTTTTATAGTGGCTATATCAAATTTTAATGACGGATATCTATACTTTTTGTCAACAAAAAATCCAAGATGGCGGACTCCATAAAAACGAAGAGGTACTTTCGTCAGTTTTTATTAGTTTTTCTTTCATGTTTATTTCTTTTGAATTTGATTTCGACGACATGCTAACGATCAGGCTCTTAAGCACGGATAGACTAGTGTTTATAGTTGATTGATTTGCAAGAATCATAAAAATTTAACATTATTACACTTGATCCTGGAAAAGGGAGGCAATTCTTGGAAGACGACGCGGTTTTCAGACGACACATAATGTCTGTGATTATTATGCAAATGGTCATACACTCCATACGCAATTCGCTTAACATGTAGATAAAATCAAAATCTTAAAATAAATGTTGAAAACTAGGTATGTCACCATATCTCAGACCTTCATCAGCTCATTCTTTTTCTATCTTCGTGTAATACATTTTTTACTTTGATTAGTTTGATTTACATATGAGCCTACTGACACCCTCCCTTTCCTTGACTTTTGTTACCTATCTCTTGCTACCACTTTAACAAATAATTCAAACTTAGCTAGGACAGGTAATTGTCAATGATTGATATTGATATTGTATGTTTGTGGTACCGGAACCGGTACATTTTATATTGTTGTCATGTCAAATTCATAATTCTTTCATTATTGTTTCAGTTTACCTTTAACAGGTAGTTCCAGAAGTGTTATGAAGACAATGATATTATTTTCAATAGCTATGTGTGTTTTACCAATTACAACATATTTTATGTCTAAAGCTGTTATATTTGAAGGTAAAAATTTCCTTGTTTTTATATTACTATGATTTTTAGTTGCTTATCTTCAATTATAAAATTCAATATATCTACATTTCCTGAACCAATAATGATTAAATGGCTCATTTTACATCTCAATAATAAACCTTGATTACAGTTTTATGAAATGATAAAACTTATAGTTACATTATTTTGATGGTTTAATAATTGATAGAGGTTAATTACAGTAATACATTGTTTTATAAAATGGTAAAGCTTGATTATAGTTATCCATCAGTTTATAAAATGGTAAAGCTTGATTACAGTTATCCAACAGTTTATTAAATGACAAAGCTTGATTACAGTTATCCATCAGTTTATAAAATGATAAAGCTTGATTACTTATCCATCAGTTTTTTAAATGATAAAGCTTGATTATAGTTATCCATCAGTTTATTAAATGATAAAGCTTGATTATAGTTATCCATCAGTTTATTGAATGGTAAAGCTTGATTATAGTTATCCAACAGTTTATTAAATGATAAAGCTTGATTACTTATCCATCAGTATATTTAATGATAAAGCTTGATTATAGTTATCCATTATGATAATCTCTAGTAATTACTTCCTTATGATGTTTCTTATGACAGTTTTGTTTTTATTTTCAGGAATATTAGGACTGCCTCATCAAAGTAGTTATTTTTATGCAGCAATTTCCTCAATTGTTGTGGTACATATAATATTAGGACTGTTTATATACGTGGCTTTCACAGAGGACAGTAAACCTATAGCAGAGTTCAATAAGAGAGACTAACACTACACAATATCATGATATAATATAATGAACAAATTACATATGCAACTTGTTTAATACATATTTGATTGTAAATATATATCATTTCAATAACAATTTAATGGTTGACATCTTATCTCATGTTTAGGATATTTAATAATATAAAACAAGGAAATATATTCCTGTATGAACAATGAAAGTGAACTCGTTGAATAAGAACAGGACCGGTTTCACAAAATTTTAACAAAAATACAATCAAGATTTTAAGAAATACAGTAATCTGATTGGTTAATAAAAACTCAATTTCAGTGATTGATCCATCTGACCATTGGAACACTAAACAGAAAGCCAACATTGGAAATTTTCACTATTACTATATATCTATTGCTCATTCATGTTTTGGAGTTCTATTTTCATTAGCAACAGATACAAGCAAATTATGTAAACTAAGTAAAGTGAAAGAGTGGCTTTAGGAAGATTCTTTTTCACATAAAACTTTATTAACTGGCTGTACAGTATACAGGTGTACAAAAGTGGTGTTGAATGAATTTTATTTGGTTTTATATAAATTAGATTATGCTACACCCTCATACTGATCATGTTATATGAAATGTTATGTATTTGAAATACATTCCTGTTTTATTGCAATATATAGCACAGGCATGTTTTAATTATATATCATCTTACCTTCCAGTGTGTATAGGAAAATAAACTGTAGACAGAACCTTTTGGATTAAGCTCATAATTAGAAATGCGTTTTGTTAATATTTGTAAGATAAACTGACCATTTCTAATGTTATTTGAATGAGCATAATAAGTTTATGAAGTTTTTAGCTTACAAACTTTATTCAGAAATTTTATTGCATATAAGATGATTATTATTTTGTCAGAAATCATGTCACTTCATTTCTATTACCATAGTTTTTTGAAGGGTTAACAAAGTGTGTGTGACAGGTGGTTGAGATATTGTACATTATTTATTGATTCATTATATTTATTTTTTATTTTCAACATAATGAGTGTTTTTATTACCATCTCTCCAATACAGGTCTATATTGAACTTGGCCTAAATGAATCTTCAGCAGTGAAAGAATCTGGTGACAAACTATACTTCAGCTAGATTATTCAATAAATCCACAAATAATAACTTCGTATTGAGAATGAAAAATTTCGTAAAAAAATCACGTGTAAAGCACAGGATATACCGTGATTCTATATATGATAATCTTCAGTCATAAGACTAACTGATGAATATAATATATTTTATTGAGTCCATTCTAAGATTCAGAAATCCTATAAGAGCAGTAAGCGGTGTTGTAGAGATTGTGTGAGAAAACAAACTCCTAAACGGACTTCATCACCCATTCATAGAACTACGTTTTTGCACCACAATGTGTGAATATGAAAATACCTCAATCAAAAAGACCTGAGACACTAATTAGGATCTGAACCGGTATCCAAAATGATGCTGTGTAAAGTGTAAGAGGCTTTAAGGCTTGACCCCCAACATCAAATGGGTCCAAGTAACAAGAACTTTCATAAAAAGACTTCTCTAAACGTAGTCTCAGGTCGAATTTCGAAATGCTATCAAACATTTCATCGGCAATAGACTATGATTAATAGTCCTTGACGTCAAATTTGATCGGCAGAGGTCACAGATTTCAATTCTAACACACTGTTAGAATGGTTGCTGTGGGTTTCGATCACACTGCTACTTTCTGTATCAAAATCTTCACCGGACCCCGAAACTCCACTGATTGCAGGTCGACGTCTGCACAGTCTTTCTTTCATATGATTAAACTGCTTCTGTTGATGTCTAATAAATTCTCTATAAACAAGGTATAACAATCCCAAGATAAGACCGGATATTATAACCACACTGAGTACAATAAGAACGTAATTGACCGCCGTATAATGTATCATAGGCGCCATTATCTCCAATTTCTCGCAGATTAGGCAAAGATATTTTAGGTATTCTGTGGAAAAAAAATTCTTCTCACCACTTGATCAAAATTGTACAAGATGAAAAGACATTAAATTGTTCATATTGCACACGAACTCATAGTATCAGAATAAGTTTTTGTGGGCAACAACCACAACTCTCCACGAAAGCAATCAGGGGCATGAAAACGTTAATCGACAAATTATCACTTTTGCGGGATTTAATTACTTGCATAACGGAGCACAATCATA
Organism: Nipponacmea schrenckii; assembly: GCA_030562195.1. Lineage (NCBI taxonomy): Eukaryota > Metazoa > Mollusca > Gastropoda > Lottiidae > Nipponacmea > Nipponacmea schrenckii. The sequence goes on from CM060202.1 coordinate 15,503,486, forward strand.
CATTATTTTTGAAAACTGCGAGGCGCCAGTAAGATACTAGTAGCAAGATAAGTCGGTTGAATGTTGACATGTCATTTGATGGCATCAAATTTTTAACCCTTCCAAACAAGCTTAAATTTTCCGCTGAAGACTCATGAAATAAAATCACATTTTTATCAACTAAATGTTACACGTTTTAAAGTACAGAATTTCTCCAATTACTCTTATACTGAATAAATCTAGATTATATAGTTTCCCAAAGTATACAACGTTTAAAATGTTTCTGCAACATTCCGTGTCTTTGTATCCTGATATTAATGATTCAATAAATCCTATATTACTATTATCCACCCCATGAGATAAGAATATTTTATTATCTAGATTACTGGTTATTAAAGGGATAAAATCGTTAAATGAAACCTTACCAAATGATTTCAGGTGTCCCATGTAAAGTTTATACTGCCATTATTTTTCATGGAGACACATTGTTATAATCGTTTAAACATTATGACACCATATTCTCTTTAAGCGACAATGTTAAGCTGTCTGAAAGTAACGTCACGACAGTCAACGCATCCACCAAAGTTTTTTTTGTTTTCCACCGAGAAATACTTCATCGAAACAATGGTTATTTTCGGCAATTGTGAAAGCATATTAATCGCACTCTTAATTAAATACATTCCGAAATGATCTCAGCTGCTCGCAAATCAGTCAAAATTTTCAAATAAACGAGTGCCAGGCAATAGCCGTACCCTTCGTCACATCTAATGGTTATTCGTATAGAAACTATTACGAATAGTTAATTTGAGGATTGTGTCACTTCAGGTTGCTGATAAAACTACGAGAAACACTTGAGATAGAGTTGGTCAATAGAGACTGAACGAATTATTTGCTATCATGTCAACAGTGGCGATATATCCTCGGGCCTGTTAAAATCTTGTTTTCTAAATGCTCAAAATACAATTCAGGAATTACATCTTTGGCTTCTGGGGAACACTTCCTATTTTTGCATCGCACACTTCTTCGTTGGCCCAATTAGGAGCAGAAAAGTAAGACTTGAAACGCCATTCATTTTATTTGATATTGCGACAGTGTAAAGCAAAGTAATTTCTTCTGTTAGGTATAGTAGCACCCATCGATGGCATATCCTAAGACAATAACTTCTAGTTGAAGTATCAGGTGTAATTTTCCTTGGAGATTTCTACAAAAAAGCGACAAGTAAATATAGCATTCAAATCATGATGTTTTTTGTGTTATTATGTAGCCGACATAAAACAAGTGGTTGCCTAGCAAGTACATTTGTCCCGTCTCTCTCGCCCAAATAAAACCAACAACCAAGTTGATTGATAATGGCCATTTATTTAAATGACAAAAATAAATATATATAAATGTGCAAAACCATTGCATATAACAATTGTAGAAACAGCAAATAAAACAATAATACAAAACATATATACCCTAGCAAGTACATTTTCTGTTTTAACACAAGCAGAAACTGTAACATTATTTGGGCCTAATCCAAGATCTCATCAATATAAATGTTCACACTAAATTTCATTGAAATCAGATGAAAACTCTTATCTCTATTGCTTTCACAAGTCTATCTCGACGCGTTTTGTTGTAGGTCAATGGCAATAACTATAATTTATCCAAAATCTCGTCAAAACAAATGTTCACACTAATTCTAATTCAGATGAAAACTGTTGTCTCTATCGTGTCTATTTTGAAGTTGTTTGACTAAGTCAAGGGCAATAACTAAAAAACTGTTCACCGAAATATCGTCACTATCAGACTTGTCCAAGATCTCATCAACATAAAATCACATTTCAATTCATTTAAATCCAATGAAAACTGTTGTCTCTATCGTGTTCACAAGTCTATTTTGTCTATTCCATCCCTAAGTCAAGGGCAATAACTCAAAAGCCGATCATCGATAAAATCGAACTTGTGCAAATTGTTAACATTATTTAGGTTTAATCCAAGTTCTCATCAATATAAATGTTCACACCAAATTTCTTTCAAATCAGATGAAACCTATATAGTCTCTGTTGCATTTACTAGCAAATTTTTATGTGTTTGGGCTAAGTCAGGGGCAATTACTCAAATATAATTCATCGAAAAATTGACAATTTCGAATTTGTCCGAGATCCCATCAATATTTAATGATCACAGCAAGTTTCAAATCCGATGAAGACTGTAGACTCTATCGCGTTCACAAGCAATTGTGGACGGATCGACGGAAAGGGGTGACGACAATATACGACCACATTATAATGTGGGCGTAAAAAAAGCAATATACATGTAGTTAAAGACAGCTGCTTACTTATTAGTTTTACCATGTAGATTATAAATGAATGTTATACATTATGACCATCTTGAATTTGGAAGTAAAAATCTGTTATCTTTATTAACTCCAGCTTTGTCGACTATCAGAATTTACAATTTTTAGAATTTGAGGCGGTCGCTTACAACGAGCGGTCGCAGAATGGGCGTGGTCGCATGAAGGACTTTTACTGTATATTCTAAAGGCTTCATGCAATCATCAGGAATTATGACAGGAACCGGTTTTTCACGCTGAAAGAAATATTATTTATGAATCATTCATCATTAATTATAGTCTAGCTTTAAAGGGTTTGTGAAGAGGTTATATAAGTTGTTTATGTATCAATTTGCACAATTTCAATTGAATGAAAGGACATCTACCAGAAGCTAATGATGATGTCTATGCAGTAATAAGTGGAATTGCTAGAACCACACACGTCAGAATGAAAATTGGAATGGTGTAAACTGAATCTTTCAGTGTCCCTGATATACAAGTAAAAAACCTCTTTACAATTCCTTGTTACTTTACAATTTCGTGACTTTCTGTAAAGATAAAAAATCTTCAAGCCAAACAGAAAGTAGGCCTACACCTTTTATAACCATTGCTTCTAAAATATTTTTACAAATTATTACAAATATGCTTTTTGTACCTTTCCACAAACTATCATCATTCAACAAAGCTGGAAGAGCGTGGGTACGATTTTTACGAAACATAAAAAATTCCACTTTTGCACAAATAGATAGCTAAAAATAGACTTTATGCCGAAGTACCTCCAGGTTTAAGGATGGCTTCATGTATGTCAAGCAGATGCAAAACATCTATCAGAAACTCATTTTTTAAGTAACTCTACGAATAAAAGATACACGATCCAGGATCGAATGTAATGTACTTAATTTCATGCAAAAAATCTCCCAAACAATATGTGGGAGAAACAAAGAACAAATTGCGCACTCGTTTTAATACTCACAGATCAGATATTAATTACAAAAAGACTGTTCTAACCATTTCAATCTTGACGACCATTCACTTGACGATCTCACCCTAACCCCAATGGAACGCAAAGAAATCGACTTGCCCGAAGATGAAACTACCAAATTCCGTCAATCTAGGAAAGCCCATTGGATTGAGACATTTAAAACAGCAAGACCTATAGGACTTAATATTCACCATAGTGCGGGCCTTTGTTGCAAGAAAAATCTTTCATCATTTACCGATAATTCTTGTCAACCTCTCAGACAAATTGGCTGCCATTATAAATGTGGGCGTATTACGATGGCCATCGCTATTTTGAACATTCTAAGAACAAAGTTCACCATCTATTTCTCTTAAAACTTCTTCTTCAGTTTCATTGTTTCAAATATCAAACCAAGCACATACAGTGTTTATTCTGATTGGATCAAAATTCAAACAAACCAATTAAAAGTTCAGAATTTCAAACCAGCAAAATCTGAACTGAACTATCTGAGCACAAATCACTACCATCCAATCCTCGTCCACTACAGTGAGCTTTATCTGAACACTTTTCACCCACACTATTGTTTCAACATATTCAAGTCGTTACCTTAGCAGTATAGGCAGTTTAAACCGCCATTAAGGATATCAACAAGAAATAAGTTATATGGAGATGTTTTGGTAAGTATTATTTAGTAAAGGGTCGTTTTGTTTTATATTTATTCCAAAATCATTCTTTATGTAAAATATGAACCCCGAAAACCAAACCATCAATTTTTAAACGCCAAAACTAATTTAAGAGTTAATTATAAATAAAGCATATTATAGAAACATTTTCAGGTGTAACTTTTGATCATTTGTTTACTGACCCTTTTCTTAAGTTTTCAAAACGTCGAGATATTGTTTTTAATGTTTAAATGACGTTACTGGTTTTCAATTCATATATTTCTTTCTATGTCAACCTAACTGGAGCAAAACAGGAAGACTACAATGAAGATCCAGTGGATAATTCAAGTAAAAAAAAAAGAAAAGAATTAGAATACACAGAATAATGAACAACAAATATCAATTGAGAATTGTAAGTTTTCTTTTATTTTAATTCTGTGAGGAATTTACAAATGGGATTAAAATGTCCTTTTCTTTTCAAATCTAATTTTATTGAATCTTGAAGCTTTACAATTGCCGACATACATCAAAATGTGGATAGTATATTTTTATATCCAGTGATTTTAATTGCCAATTCCAGATGGAAACGACGTCATCTACATTAGTACCAACCAACAGTTTTAAGCAAAGATCTTTTGAACGTAAAATTTATCATCTGACAAAACTTTTGACTGTTGCCCGATTGTTAACTCAGAATTCTAGAAAGTAAACAGAATTCTAGAAACGTAGAGAAATAAAGTCAGGTAAGAAGTGATATTCTTTAATTTTTAAATAATTACACAATATACATATTCCAATACCAATAAATTGGTTTGATACTGAATTTTTCAGTATTATCAATCATTGTTAAAACATTATACACTCACATCAGTACTGAAAAATTTGCACTAAAAATCATTATACAATATACTTTGCCAAGGTCTATTGTAGGCTACATGGTAACACAAATGCTAATGCATGTACTTCAAGGAGTTTTCTTGATGTCAGTTTTAACCTCAAATACCTAAAGCACACTTTCTACATCCAGACAGGAATGTATTTGTGATTCTACTACTACTACCTGCTAAAATGTCCCTTTCAATTATTAGAAGCATGCTCGATTCTATTTCAGCCAGAATTCGTAAATTTCAAATAACTTTCATATAGAAATTATAGGCATAAAATAAGCATATTTTGATATCTCCATCTTTTCCTTCTAAGAGCTTTTAAACTTCTTAAGAGGAACAATTGAAGCTTCCATGATTATTATTATTATAATGTATGTCCTACGTTACCTACACAATTTTATTTTGTTATACATAATCAAAAGTTCGCGTATTCTAATAACTTAACATAGTTAAAGATTATGTCATGTGGCTTGAGCACTGCCTCCTGTCTGTTAGACATCTAAGATATAAGTTAACAAAACTAGTTTCAGAGTAGTTTTCTTCCATTTCCGGATTCTAAGTTAATACCATAGTTTTTGAAGTAAATACCATAGATTTTGAAGTAAATACCATAGTTTTTGAAGTAAATACCATAGTTTGCATGTTATACCATAGTTTTGTAAGTTAATATCATAATCTGGAAGTTATACCCTAGTTTTCTAAGTAAATATCATAGTTAATCAGCTGAAACCATCGTTGACTCCTTAGTTTCTCAGTTGACTCCTTAGTTTCTCAGTTGACTCCTTAGTTTCTCAGTTGACTCTTTAGTTTCTCAGTTGACTCTTTAGTTTCTCAGTTGATACAATAGTTTAAAAAAATTCCCGTTTTGAATCAGTTGAAATTTAATTTTTATTCGAAGTTATTTCTTGTAATTTTCATATAAAAAGTTTAAATTTAGCTCTTAAATAATGGTTTCTAGAATAAGAAATAAGTAACTCCGGGCTTGTTGCTTTTAAAATTGACTGCGTTGGTGAATTCTTACAATTTGGTCCTGGAAAATAAATTAAAATTAATAACTATTGGTATGTTTTTTTTAAAATATACTGGTTTTGTAAATGTCTCATTTCTGTGTAAAACATTGAAGGGCGTTCCTTTTATGTTGTGAGCGGAATTATCTCTTTGGCCCAATTTTATGAAAACTTCACATCAAAATCTAGCCAAATGTGTCCCTGAACATATTTAAAAGTTTTAACTTAACCTGAACAGATTTAAGCGAAATAAACGTGTAATTAAAAATTATTACTTTCCATTTATCATTCACCCTTTTAAAACAAATTAATTTTGAAGTAGATACAATTAAGTAGGATGTTTAAGAAATATATTATTTTTTTTGACATGTTACCCCTTTTAATTTAGCTTGTACTTACGACATATTTTTTTGAATTCTGTCGTCCCAGTGATAGAATGGAATGAAAATAAAGAGAATAGTTTATATTTCACTATAGAAGAAATTGAGATACAACAGAGTTTTTCCTTTGATTTCCTTCATATAACAAAGGTTTTTATTTTGTCTTGAAGAATTTCAATTTATTTCAGGTTTAAAAAAAGATTTTATGTTATTGAGCTGACTGTATCTAAGATTCATACCTTTAGAACTGAATAGGTTTAGAAGTAGTTGACGTTTAGCTTTAGGAGAAAGTATTGCACAATCCTAAACAAATAAAAACAACCTTATTAATTAACATCATTGCTGATAAACAAAGTTTTAAAAATAAATGTAACCAAAAATATAGCTTTGATCATTGATCAAGAAGGGAAGAAAGAAGATTCTGGTTGAGATTAAACCAGGCAGGTGTGTGGACTAGGTCTTAGTCTACGATATCTAGGACAGTCTATAAGGATCATAAAATAACAATAACGAAGCCCAAAGAGGCAAAGGAGCTAAGTCAACAAGCTCCGGATCTTGGTATCTAGAGATGGTTAATAAGACCTCCTGGCCTTGATCTTTGAAGTTAGCAACATCAGCTATTGCTAGTAAGCAATTGGTTCTACTACCAAGGACTTGGTCCTAAAAGCTGTACATCTCCCTAAAAGTTCTGTCTTTAACGCAGCTGAGCTACTTCAAATCCTAGTTGACCCCATCTAATCCCTCTGTATTCGTGTTCGAAATGAAAATTATTATTATCACCAAGTTGTTTTTAGAAGTCCTTTTCTAAATTTTCAGAATAAAATAGACAGGACTGGCAACGTGGTTTATATCTTGAATGTCTTCCCTTCATTTGGTTACAATTTTTTTTTTAAATGTATCATTTAGTTTGGCGGTTTGAACAGAAAATGCTGTTACCGGTACTGTATTAAAACAGGTTTTGTGCAATACTTTTTGAAATTATACAAGTCACTACACTTGATCATCTGGTACTTTAAAAGGTGTTTCTCAGAGCAGTCTAGTCTCAGGCACATAAAATCCTTCTTTGAGAATTTTTTTTTATTCCATTTTACAATACAAAGTAAAAATATTTTAAAATAAAATATTTATCTTTATCATTGTTGTACAAAGGAACATCTGAGGAATGATTCTAGTCTGTCACAACTTCTAGAGTAAAGATACTGTCTTTCTCCTTATTATGAACTTTTATTTCATTCAAACACTGGTAGATAGAAAAGTTAAGGAATGAATAGGAATCCAGGTTATTTTTTCTTTAATTGTATTAAATTTTGCAACAAAAGAAATTACATTATATAGTTAAAATTTAGATCCCCTCCTCACCATTTATTGAGATTATTGATAAGAAATACATCTCACATCTAAACATATGTCTAAAATCAAGGCAATAAATCAATTTATTTGTATATTTTTAGGTAATATATTTTAGATAAAAATAAAAAAATCTACTGACAGGTTTATTTTGGAAAACTTGAAAGTAACTTTTGATCATTGATCACGAAGGGAAGAAAGTAGATTCTGGTTGAGATTAATCCAGGCAGGTGTGTGGACTAGGTCTTAGTCTACGATATCTAGGACAGTCTATAAGGATCATAAAATAACAATAAAGAAGTCCAAACGAGGCATAGGAGCTAAGTCAACAAGCTCCGGGTCTTGGTATCTAGAGATATCTAAGACAGTCATAATGACAAATTTTTATCACCATGTTGTTTTTGAAAGTCCTTTTTAAATTTTCAGAATGAAATAGACAGGACTGGCAACTTGGTTTATATCTTGAATGTCTTCCCTTCATTTGGTTACAAATTATCTTAAAAAATATATATCATTTAAAGTGGCGATTAGAATAATAAATGTTGTTAAGGTATTAACAAGGGGTTTCATGATCCATAAAATTTAGGTAAGTTTTTAAGATAGTTTTGTCGTATAACAAATAAGTTAAAAGATTCAGATAAGTTCAGGGACGCATTTCTGTAGGTTTTGGTACAAGGTATTCATAAATTGAAGAAAAAATTATTTCTAAATATTGAGATTTTTACCACCTTCTTATGATGATGAATTTATTACTAAGCATCTTTGCTCAATACCATTAATTCGGCCAAGGTTTTGAACAATGTAAGCACTAAACCATTTACTCCTTGTTTATTCAAAGCTTGGTGAGCACCACGAGCAAAAAACCCAAGAATCCATTGATTCAGCAGTGTTCTAAAATTCTAGTAAACCATTTCTAAGATCAATGTGACAAGTGGTCCATATCAGTAATGAAGTATTAGGTAAAGGAGTTCCAGTAAATCGACTTTTATAATAACAGGCATTATTCACAGTTGCTATTACTATAATTATTGTAAGTTTGCTCCACATTGATAGTCCTTAGTATATGCTCCACATTGATAGTCCTTAGTATATCTCAAGTCTGTATGTAAATTGAGGAGGTGGTGTAACAAATTACACATGTGCGCATTAATTTATTTATTTACATCGCAGTTTATTTTAAAGTCCTGCAATATTATTATAGGCCTATGTCCACACTTCGTCCGACGAAGAACAAGTTGCCAAGACAGAAACACATTGATTTTTAGTGCTAAAATCGTTAATTAAAAGATTGTCTCTACCGTACTTTGGCCTACATGTAAACTATTTATGTCTTTCTTTAATATATGGTTTCTTTTGATTTTTATTTTATCTGCTTAGAATTTCTCTATATAATAGAAATGAACCAAATGTGAATGAACAAAAAACAATGATTTGAACTCGCAATCAAAGCTGCTGGTGGGCCCATGTCACCTTGCTTCGGAAGGCTATCTTAAATTTTGGCATATAAAACACGCATTCGATGATTCCATATGATTTTTAAAAAATTGTCTCAATAAACATACATTTGTATACATCATTCGTAATCGCATTGCATGTATTAGCGAAAATATCCCAAAACCAGTTTTGTTCGGCAGCAATTTCGGATTTCATATCCTTTGAATGTTAAGACTACCTTATGATACCTTCTATAAAAATAGCGATGGCCATCGTAATACGCCCACATTTTCGGTAAATGAAAGATAGTTCTTTATTTTTAATTAAAGTTCATCCTTGGGTGATTAGGACAACTGACAATATATTTCATCAAAATCCATCAAGAAAATCAGCTCTCTATCGTGTCCACAAGGTACCTAAGAATAAGTCATATTTAATAATTTTCGATTAGTTTGTTTTTCAATATGGTTTATCCTCGAGTGATTACAACCACTCACACCAAGTTTCGTCAAAATCCATCTAGAAACCAGCTCTCTATCGTGTCCACAAAGAATTCAAGAACAGAGGCACACACGTTTTCAAGAACAAGAGCAATAACTCGTATTAAATATTTTTCGATTGGTCTGATTTGGTTATATTAAACTCAGAAAATAATTTTTCGATTGGTCTGATTTTTAATAGGGTTCATCCTTGGGTGATTACGAAGAAATTTTGTCAAAATCCATCAAGAAATCAGCTAACTACCATATTACTTCGGTGGTGAATGGAATCTTACCATTCGTTCTGTCAACCAAACTTTCAGGCATTCTGCTCCATAGCCCCTTAAATTCTTTTAAACATAGCTTGCCAGGCAAGGTAACATACGCCCACACAGCATTGTTAAATCATTTTTTTTCCTTTAATTGATAGCATCTATATATACAATCAAACCCTTCATCTAAGTCGTCAAATGTCTTGTCAATTCCAAAGCTCACTACAAGTTTCATCGAAATACATTTAGAATTGTAGCTTTTATTGCACCCATAATCAAAATTTTGACCTAATTTTTACGTCAAGGGCAATAATTCAAAAAGCGTTCATCGAAAAAGCGTCAATTTCGAACTTGACCGCCGTCTCATCAATTCTAATGTTCACACCAAGTTTTATTCAAATCAACTGAAAATTGTAGCTTCTGTTGTGTCTTCATTAGTTTAAGATACGAACACCAAAATCTCTACATTTTATTAGTTATAAATACAATTATACCAATATGGATATCACAGATTCTTTTCTAAAAACAGATTTGTATTTAAATACTTGAAATATAATCATATAATCATGTAACACGAAATGAAACAATAACATCGTGATCAAGACCTCACCAACATAATATCCACCAACAGGGATGTATCAAATTTCTTATTTCAAGGTTACCTGTATTATTTTAATAATGCTTAAGTAAGCTTCAAATTTAATTACAAATGGAACTTAGAACATATATCAATATATATTACAAAGAACACAATCTTAAAGAGACAATTTGAATTGGTTTAATCCTGCTGCCTTCTATTTTTGGCAATAAGTAAAAGTACTAAAGAAACAGAAATAAAATGGTGTCTATTTATAAACATATATCAGTCAAGTTTAACATGCATATCAAAAAGAATAGTTAGATTTCACTTTATATGTACAAGTATAACACATACAGCTTTCCAATCCAAAATTACAGGAACCACAAATGTCAGAACATTGAAATTATGAAATTAAAATTTTTTAGTTCCATGATACACAATGACTAGAAAATGTTTTAAGAATCCTTTCAAGGCATTATGTACGAATTGCTGTACATGGTACTTCGAAAAGCTACGGACAACACAATATGTAGACTAGAGACTGTATAGAACACTAATTGTCCATGGTATATGGTTAATGCTGTAGGCCTTTATTGTCCAAGTTAGAAATTAAGGAGTACTAGATATATACAAGAAATTATAGTAGCAAATGATAAATTATATAAATACTTGTAGAATAATCCAGATTATCTTTGTAAATGTATATAAATATATAAAGTGTCTGTCATTAATGAAATATTATTAGAATATCTTAACAATATATATATATTGACCAGGAAAATACATATTAATATACATTTCCTGTTTATTACTATTAAATCTACAGCAAAGCATGTCATTGTTATTGTCTGATATGACTTAATATAGATTACACTACTGGTTGAGGTGTAAAACTAGTAAATGGAGTTGCATCAGGAACTATGGATCTAGATTTTCTCAAACCACTTGTCATCAATCTTGATGGAGCTGCAACCAGATTATTTTCATCATATACAGCTGTAATATAATAAATGAGATGAAATTGTTTTGTTGGGCTATCGAGAGAAGATATGTAACTTGGAACTTTTTACTTTGTGACCATAGCTAGTGCTTCTATAAAGTTGTTTTCATAACCATCTTAATCTGTATACTATTAACATGTATAATGAAGTTTAAAATCTTACCACAGCTATCAAAATTATCAGTTGAAGTATTAACATTATAAGGTGAACCTGTATTGTGGTTGTAATGCCTATCATAGGTTGTTCTCTTCTCACATAAAAATCTATTTCCATTAGTTAATGGAACTGAAAAACAATATTCTTAGCTTATTCTTTGAAGGAATATGTCAGCTTTCCCTAACCTTTTTCAAAATTACAATCTGCTCTCTGGTTCATATACAATTTAATGAAAAATGTTATGTGGAAGTTAACAATGTGGTCACTTCCAGGCTGTAGGCTGTATCAGAGATTCTGAATTCATTGCAGTTTCTGTGCGTCTATTTGAAAAAGTGATGCAGTGAAAGTTGAAAGTACTTACTTGTTCCATAAACAGGTATATGTTTACGGCCATTAGTACCATATCTAGATGTAGAAAGTTTTAATATTTCCTGTTGTAATGGTGGTTGGTAAGTGGATCTTTGGAATGTATTTAATGTATGTGGGGGTTTATCCAATAGTGATGAACCCATAGAATCAGTCTGTACTATTTCATAACCTAAAATTTCAATTTGAAGTAGTATCATTTTTTAAATTCTAAAATGATCCTCTAAACAGAGCCTGAATAAACACCGAAAAAAGGAGACACCAATAATTCTATAAGGCTGGAACAATTGATTAAAATGTGTCTGTAGCTAAAAGAAAGAGGAGGGTTATTGATTATGTCTTTGTTCAAAGGCTTTGCTCATAGTGCAACCTTTTGGCTGAGATTTTGTCCTGAAAGAGATTTTGACCTAAATGTGTTTTTGTCTTAAAGGGGATTTTGTCTGTCAAATTGTCACCTGCTTAACAGACATGGGGATAATCTGGTCAACTTTTTGATTGTATCATATCAACATCCATTGCAAGCTCGTAACTCCTGTTGTACATTTAAGCAGCATAATCCAGACAGTTAAAAACATCATATAATAAAGAAAAGACTCTCTACCTTGTGGCATACCAAGGTAATCTGACTGATATGTAGAACGACACAATCTTCTATGAATGTCATTTAACTTAGCATCAGTGGCATTTTCTCTAGCCATATTTGCTGGTGGAGGTTTTAGATTGGTGGGGAATCTCCAAGTCAGAAATTGCTGAAACAGAAATGTTATTTATGAAGCTTGAACCAGAAGCAGAAATTTAATTATCATAAGTAAAAATATATAATATATATGAATTTAATTGATCTGGTCATTTCTTTGGGTTCTTTAAAATAAACAGTCAAGAGATCTTTCATGTGCACTGCCTGTTTATTGTCCCATCTGATAGATAAAGTGCATTTTCCATGTTAGACCTGCATCACTGACACTCACAGGAACCACAGATGTTAGATGAGAATAAAGGATGAAAATACAGCTATACTGGTTCTGAATGCAAATACAACGGCTATATGTTTTACAATGGAGATGACAAAGTTTGTCAAACAAACCTTAGATGGATGTGGCTTATTGCTTCTATTACCAGATGCGGTACCAGTTCTATAGTAATGATTTGGATTTGGAGTCTTTCGAGCATATTCTTCATCATAATGTGTGCTATTGTTCATAGGTTTTTGTGGTGCAAAAGATGTTCCTGTGGTCATTGGTCTGGTTGCTGTGGTAACTGGGTGCTGTTTATAAGGATATTGTTTTTTATATGTTGTTGCATAGGGGGATTTAAACCCATCAGAACCAATATCATTTTCTGGAAAAAAAATATTTGTCAATGATTAACAAAATTACAACCATTCAATTTCTTTTTCAAATGTAGAGGAATTGGAAATAAATATAAATCCTGAGAAGTTGTTCAGGTAGATAAAACTGTTCTGCTTATAAATTATTACTTTACTTTATTCTAGAAAGCTGACATCTTTAAAAAAGCAAGAAAAAAAAACCCCAAAAATATGCTTCCACTGACTTTAAATTCTGTCCATGATCTAAGTATCTTAAGAAAGGTAGGCTATCCATTCATAGGTGAATATTCTTCAGAGTACACTAAATCTTCTTAATTTTTCAAATATTTCTTTGAGAGCCTACTGTTCTACTTATAAAGCAAATTATTAGCTAACTTTATCCTAGAAAGCCAATGTTTTACAAAAGAGACAAAGAAAAAACAAAGATCTATACCTGTTTCAAACATGATGGACAAGTAACAGTGGCTTTGAATAATAATAGACTTTCACTGTCTTTATTCCAAACTCAACTGATCAAAGTACTTGAACATATTGTGTGTAACTAGGTAGAGAGAGATTAACACCCTAACACCCAATACTAATCACATAATCCAAACAATAGTAGTAATGAACACTTGATAACACCTACATGTATTTCATTTTCTCAATATGATTTGCTTTCATTATCATTACTTATTCATGGTTTGAAAAGAAATTTTCTGTCCTATTGTCCTGAACATGATCCAATTAATAGTAGTGTAGTATGACATGGAATAATGGTCATCAAAAATGGACAATGTGACTAAGAACTGATTTTGAAATAATAATATGATAAGTCAATTTTCATGATTTGCTACCTATAAGGTGTTATGTTTTTTTAATCATTTTGCAAAATGCCTTGGTCTGGAGGAAAGATTCTTTCTACCTAATGCTGCTCCTACTAAAGAAGGACAACTGATGTCCTACTGTAGTAGAAATAGCAATGGGTAGAGGTTTCAGCACTAAGGGCATCTGATGTTATCCAGCTTGTTTTTATGCAGAGAGTGAGTTACTCTTTTTTTTTTATCCACTGATTTGACTACTGCCCTTGGTCTAAATATCTTAAGGACAGTAAGCTATCCCTATATATGTTAAAGAAGTAGCTAAAAGATATTTGTACCCCCTACATCATTTAAGAAATATTTAAAATGTGAGTTTTATACTTTTTACCCCAAATATGCTTCAGATTGCACCATATTATTTTAATGTTGAAAAAATCTTTATTGGGGAGAGTCTACTCAAATTCACTCAATGTCAGACTGGCCCTCAGATTCCAGGTGACTGGCTGCTGACCCCCAGTTCCAGGAGACTGGCTGCTGACCCCCAGTTCCAGGTGACTGGCTGCTCAGCCCCAATTCCAGGTGACTGGCCCTCAGATCCCCGATGCTTGCAAACTCTCAGTTCCAGGTGACTGGCCACTATCCCACAGTTCCAGATAACAGGTCCAGGCCGCTGCCCAACAGATTCAGGTGACAGGTAGCAACTGAGAAAATGCCAAAAACACATCATACCAGTACCCTACCTAAAACTGGCATAGCAGTGTGGGGTCTCTTCTGTATCTTTTCTTCTGCCTTTCCCACAGCTTTCAAGGCATCTGCACATTTTTTCCTGTCTGCACCACATGCTCTTAGATAAGCATACTCAAGATGTTTCTTAAATCTTGGTCCCAGGTTTGTGTAATCAATCTAAAAGCATAGAATGATAAGGCTTACATATTGAAGCAAATTGAAACTTAAAACAATTAAAGGGACATAACCCCAATTTTTATACAGAGCTTAATATTTGACGTAAAAATTTCATGATACAGTTCTTAATAACATTGGTTTTATGTCTTTTAATTATTCATTTTATCGGAATTAAATAAACTTTTGTCACTTAACTGCAGTACCGGTACATATTTTTTTCCAACTGCTGCTGTTATCAGAATTGTAGCTCTACTTATTAAATGTATTTTGCCAATCATTTTCGTATAAATTTCAATATCATTATCAACTTAAAGAATTACCTATTGGGAATCTTAGATTTATTGGCATTAATGCAAATGCCACTAAATAAAGGTGTTTTACTATTTTGTTCTCTGTTTGGTGTTTTCAATTTCATACGTATACAGTGTGCAATTTCAATGAAATAAATGGGCTATTTAACTGTGGTCTTAAAAAAAAAAGTAAAATGGTCAAAAACAAGATTATGAAACATAAAAATTGAATTCAAAAGCTCAAGTGAGTCTGAATTTGTTAAAAGATCCGAACTGTGGTGCACCAGGGTAGAAATTACTTACCGTGTCGCAGTTATCATCGTTATTTTCGGCGCTTGCCAACGACTGCCGATCATAAACAAACGCCATCTTGCATCATTAACCATACATATTCAAGACGGTATGGGATGTATTCTTGTGATATTTGCAATAAATTCATTTTCCAAATTGAGTTTTCTTTAAAGCATGTAAGATAAAGCTTAGGTTTTAAATAGTGATTTTTAAAATTGTTCATTGACTATTAATTATAAAATACTTTATTTTTATCTAAGTCCGTACCGACTTGAGTTTAATAGCAAATTGTGTGCTACTGACCAGTGTAATTTACGGTCGCGGATCTTACTCAGTCGAAAATTGTTAGATTAATTTTTGCATCATAGGGTCACCACTGATATCAAATGTATTTGTATATGTCACTGGTTTTTTATCTCTTACGCCCACACTATTTCCCTGTCTTCGACGTGGATAGTTAGGGATTTTTCATTGGATATTCTGTTAGAACGCTCAATGGAGTTGGCAATAGTAAAACATATTCAATCTTCAATTTTTTTACAACTAATTTGCAACTTCCAAAAGTTTTGTAATTTTTTTTCCCATCATCCAAATGGATGTGGATTTACAAAAGGAGGATCTGAGCTTATGTTATATTCAGGTGGTTCCCATATATTATTGTTACGACCATCACCGGTTTTCAAAGTTTCTGTCTCTCTACTTCTGTCGAAATAGCGTTTCTGTCTTTCTTGTCGTTTGTGGAATTGTTCACCGGTTTTAGTGGTTGATTGGTGGTTTTGAACTGTCTTGTGATCTGCCAATCTGATTGAATTCGATGTCTGTCCAAGCCTATCTGATCTGTGAGGTCTATCCCTTAGTTTAAATTTTTATTTTCATCGTGTCTGTGATGTTTTCTTCTTGATTAGTTTTTTTTAATACTTTACTGTAGCAATTTCATAGTTTTCATAAAATTTTACTTCTCAAGAATGATCAATTTAAGTTTATATGCATCAGTGAACTTACCTGATTTCATGAAGTAACAAAGTCTCTTGAAATCTTGAAACTCGCAAAACTAATTCATTTTTTTTTTAAAACGCTTTATCAATTTATTAAGCGTTTTTTTTATACGCCCACATGGAAATGTGGACGTATATAGCCGTCGCCCCTGTCCGTCGGTCCGTCGGTCCTTCCACATTTGTTTATCCACGATAAAGGCTACACTTTTTATCCGATCTTAATGAAACTTGGTATACATGTTTATATTGATGATATCTCGGTCAAGTTCAAAAATGGAAATTATCGAATGAACGGTTTTTGAGTTATTGCACTTGACTTAGTAAAAACGCGTCAAATTTGGGTTGTATCCATGATAGAGGCTACAGTTTTTATCCAATCTTAATGAAACTTGGTATGCATGTATGGAAATTATCGAATGAACAGATTTTTATACGCCCACTTGAATATGCGGACGTACGTTGTCGTTGCCCCTGTCCGTCGGTCTGCCGGTCTGTCGGTCCGTCAACATTTGTTGTAGACACTATAGAAGCTACAATTTTCTATGGATTTTAATGAAACTTGGTATGAGCATTTGTATTGATAAGATGGCAGTCAAGTTTGATTTGGACGATTTTGCGATAAACGGTTTTGGAGTTATTGCTCCTGCCTCTATATTTGTTGTAGACAAAATAGAAGCTACAATTTTCAATGGATTTAAATGAAAGTTAGTGTGAGCATTGGAATTGATAAGACGACGGTCAAGTTCGAATTTGAAGATTTTTAGATGAACAGTTTTTTAGTTATTGCCCTTGACTAAGTAAGATTGCGTCAAAATTTTATTGTGGGTTCAATAGAAGCTATAATTTTCAATGGATTTTGATGAAACTTGGTGTGAGCATTGGAATTGATAAGACAACAGTCGAGTTTGAATTTGGCAATTTTTTTGATGAACAGTTTTTGAGTTATTGCTCTTGACTTAGTAAAATCAAAATTTTAGTTTCGATGCAATAAATCCTCCAATTTTCAGAGGATTTTGATGAAACTTGGTGTGAGCATTGGAATTGATTTGATCTCAGTCAAGTTTGACTTTGACAGTTTTTCAATGAACTGTTTTAAGTTATTGCCCTTGACTTAGTAAAATTGCGTCAAAATTCTATTGTGGTTGCAATAAGAAGCTTTAATTTTCAAAGGATTTTGATGGAACTTGGTGTAAGCATCAGAATTGATAAGGCATTAGTCAAGTTTGAATTTCCGACTTTTTTTAACGAATAGTTTTTGAATTATTGCCCTTGACTTAGTAAAATTGCGTCAAAAATATTTGTTGGTGCAAAATAAGCTACAATTTTTAAATAGATTTGATGAAACTTGGTATGAGTATTGAAATAGATAAAATTGTGGTCAAGTTTTCATTTTCCATGAACAGTTTTTGAGTTTTTGCCCCTGACTTCAATATTCATTCAGTGATGTTTTTTGAGTTATTGCTCTATTTATTTTTCAAATTCAATGCTGTCAGTGGGCGTATGTTACCTTGCCTGGCAAGCTATCTTCAATAATAAAATGCATTTTTATGTATAATTAATTAGTTATTTATGGCAGCAGGTATATTTACTGATGAATAGAGCTCTTACTGGCCGATTCAAAATTTTCAGATCATCCCCAGAATGTAACATCATCATCTGGGCATAATGACAAATATGTCAGATTGATAGACCTACTTTTCGAATATATAATACATATATATAAATTAGATGAAGACGCGACATTATATAGGATGTTTATGAGGCGAATCAAAGAAAAAAAGCACTCTTTCTTCAAATATAGACAAATCAAGTGGACAAGATCGAACTTATAAAAAGCTCAGCTTTGAAAAGGTATTATCGTCTACCGGGTTGTTGTTTAGTTACGAAACTGGTTTTTCTGGTTCTATGTTTTGTTGTTGTCAGAGACAAGGTACTTTCATAACCAAGTCTTAACATATTTCAATTTGATCGACATTTTTACAAGTATGACACAAGTAGGTCTGTTTGGGCTGTCGAGACTTTTCGGATCTGATTGTCTATGTTTCAAAAGGGAGCGAATATCGACTAACATGCGTTCAGGACATTATTAAATGTATTATACTTCAACGGATACCCGAACCTTATAAAACATATTTTAATTTTTTAATATAAATTTTCAGTTAATTTCCATTGTACAATAGTATAAAAGTTCAATGATCTATGCACTGATATTTCACACCTGGAACTAGTAAAGATTGTAACTAAGACCGACAATTAGTATAACATACGAATATCTACATGTATTATTAATTGGTTTTTAACAATATTCAAGTTAAATCGAAACTATAAAACCCATGATATATTGGTGTATGATAAAACATGTTTTGAATTCAGGTTGTATAGGTAAACTCGTCTATTCATACTCGCGTTATCTATTGAAGTTCCGCAAACATAATAGATAACCTAAATCTTATATTGAAACATAAATGGGTCGTATAATATCATATTGTATAGATATAGTGTATGATATTTTTTTAAGTCGTTAAGACAACCACTTGTACGGAATGCATTATTGTAACATATCAACCGTATCGTTTATTTTACCTGGGCGCTGTTATCGCATGTAGAGAAATATATAGCCCATTTCCTTTGCGGTCGATGTGGCTCACCTAAATATGGTTACGTTTATATATAGAGAGGTTTTTGTCGGATTTTTCATTTTAAGCCTTGCCCTTTCAGTGGTCTGAATAGTGTCGTTATGCCCGAAAAGGTGTATCTTTTCAGTGGGCGTTTAAACCACACCTAAAGGGACTAAATTTATGCTTACGTCACTTCTTGAATGATTTATTGTGTTATCAAACCAATGGTGAATAAACATATTTCTTTTTAATATGTCTGAGGTAAAGATATTCTGTAACTTGACACATTACATTATTTAATTATTACATGTTCACTTGAATACAAACTAAAAGGACTTTTACACCAAACTTTCTCACCTGTTGCTGTAGTATTCTTATTACACCAATCATTCTACAATTAAATTCATTAAACAGTAAAATAATTTCCGCTTGAATGCGATTTTTAATCGTACCCTGTATAAAATAATTCATAACCCAAGTTGTGAAGCTTGGTAAGTTTTGGTATATTTCTTCCGCAAGATATAAAATATACAATACCGGTATTCTAAATTCTATTTATTTAAAAATTATTATGATATTTACTTATAATTGTCACATAAACACTGTTCTATTCAATTACACCCTTTATGGTCAAAAATATACACTATTTTATTTTATTACATTTCTGATATACAGCACACATTTGTAAATATAAGACCAATATTTAGCATACTGATGCGGTAATCAATCTCTTTAAAAAAAAATCTTTCTTTTAATACGCCCAAATGGAATTTAGAGCGTAAATTGTCGCCACCCGTGTTCGTCCGTCCACCCTCCGTCAATAATTGCTCATAAACAGTCTAGAAGCTAGAAGGCACAATTCTTGACGTAACTTTGGTTAGTGTGTTCATAATCACCCTAGAACCTTTTCACCATCTCCTTCTCGAACAACATCTTCACAAAATTTTAAATCTTCTCGACGCAATATAGGCCACGATCCTTAGTCACTGCCAAGATTCTTGGATATTGGGGCCTAATCTGTACCGATTGGACAAATCAAAAGTAAATCAAAACACCCAAATTGAATCTTACCCGGGTGCCAAAATAGAACATATAATCAAAATTCTTAAAAAACATTAACAACAACCAGCCTTGAACAGCAATGATCCAGACCATATTATTTTTCATGTAGGCCTCAACAACAGAAGTGAATTAGCAGAAAATATGGTGAATAAAATGAACAGGTGAATAAAATGACCAATCTTGTTTTTAGCATCTTCCATATTTCCCAATTCCCATATCTTTCTAACCCATATACCTACTGCTCATACTTTTCAACTGAAGAATAAGGTAGACAATAAAAATTCTTGATGGATTTTGACGGAACAAAATATTACAAAACAAACCAGAGGATTCCAGTCATAAACAATTTCCACTATCACAACGAGAATTAAAAAGATCGAGTAATTCAAACTATCTGTGACTGAGTATTATCGCCATGTCATTCAACCTGACCAGATTTCGCGAATTATACCAAAAACACAACAATTAAGAAATTAGAACCAATCCATCTACCAAACTATCAACAATAATCTAGTTTGCGATATTAGCATCCCCTTGAGCCGAACGTTAACATCTCATCTAACAACCAACCATGCCTGACGCGCTAAAAAGATATTTCCTAGTTTATCTATGTCGATTACAAACTAGTTTTTTTTTCTGCAGGAAGGCAGAATTGAATATCATAGAAACTAGTAAAGAAATGATTTAGACGACTATGGACAATATGGAAAACTGAGACTGCTTTTTATGTATTGAACGTTGTTGAATCGAGATTGTTCTCCTTGTTAATAAGCAACTGCGCTTTTGACCGAATTAAAGTGTTATACAACGTCTTTTTGACGTATATTATATTAAAATATTAAAGGACTGCAAGGCATGTTGGAACTTGAAATTGCATAACCCATTTAATTTAACCTGAGCCTACACAAAAACGAAATAAACAAGGGATGGTGCTTTGTCATCTTCATTTGTTGACACGAAAGGGTTACCACCTATTTATTTCAAAAGATATTTTCCAAATGTATTCTGTAAAGGGTTCGGTGTTCTGTAACTTGACACACCTGGGTTTGACTTAGTTTTTAATGCATAGATATGCTTGACTACATTTACGCATTTCCTCATTTAATATCCTGGTTCACGCGAGGAAAAATATTGCACGGAGTGGGTTAGCGTGATCTAGTGTAGTGAGATATTACAGACATGACATATCCGGAGTAAGATATCTTTTGTTCGAAAATCTTAGGTCTACAATGTTTGAAGTATTTCAACAAGACACAAACGCCAAAATGCACTGAAAAGAGTCTCATAATGAACCAAATTTTAATGTGAGTTTTAGATCATCAGTGGACTTACCTGATGACAACAATACGACAGAATCACTATAAAAAAGTAATAATTATTCAACAATATTTGAATAGGATGACAAAAAAATGATGGATAATGGAGTAAATAATTTGTCAAAGAAATCCTAAAAAGAGCAAATACTAAAATGAAAAATAAAATTAGCAAACCCTAATTTGATTTTCATTATGCAAAGTCGACGTAGTCAACTAAATCGCATCAGCTGTTACATCAGATACCCTATTGATTTTGGTGATAATCGGATAATTTTTCACCGAAATATTGCATCTGACTTAGTGGTTTTCACTCCATTAGCTATAGGTTGCAACTTGTGCTCACTCAAAAGGCTACAATTTTTTGTGGATTCTTTTGATTTTTTGTGTGGGTCTGTATCACTATAAAGATAATCCCTATTGATTTTCCTGATGAATGGGTAATTTCTCACCTAAATATCGCATCTGACTTAGCGTTTTTCACTTCATTAGCTATAGGGTGCAACTCGTGCTCACTCTACACGCTACAATTCTTTATGGATTCTTCTGATTTTTTGTTGTTGGTCAGTGTCATTATGACAGTTGTGGTACCGTGTTGTTCAGGAAAACGAAGTCAATTTCAGTTATTGGGAAACAATTGAAAATTATATACATACATGTAGTTTATATTACATTTTTTAGTCTTCATATCTTATTTCAGATACACTTATTGACACTGTGTTCTCTTGGTTATAAACGGAATTAAACTTCATTCTGGAATACTTAAGAGCGTTGGCCCTCGAGGAAAGTTGGGGGGGGGGGGGTATTTGGCGTTGATATGCATGACATGTGCATTACATTTGCTGTGATGTTCTCGTGCATTGAGAATTATGCTCCAGAGCAATCTTTTCACAAACAGACTATACATATCGTCCTTGGGTGTTTGCTGTCTGAATCAACGTTCCGTTTAAAAGGATAATAGGTCTTAGCATGAAAATAAAGTTACAGAATCGCTTAAAATCTGGAAAACTCACGAAACAAAGTCATTTTTGAAAACGCTTAATCGAGTGATTAAGCGTTTTTCAATAATCAAATGCATCTTTATGGATAATCAATTATCATCTCTTTAATTGCATAATTAGGTCTATAAACATTGCATATAGCAGCTGATGTTCATACACAAATCTATGCCATTGTAGAACATATTGCGAATTCACCTAATTAAGCCTAACTATTCGCGGAAGGGCAAATTTTAATTTTTTTTTTTTTTTTGACTAGTCTGCTCAAATGTATATAGGGCTGTATACTATGTATATGTAGCCTATAGGCCTACTTGTTGGGTGAATGTCTGAGCTCGATTTTAAAAATGCCTTAATGCCTATATTAGCCTATTGCAGAATTTAATAAATTTGATTAACCCTGAAGTCCTTTTTAAACATGAACCCTGATTTTGTTATATAGGATATATCATTCATATATAAAAATGCATTATTTACGAAGTACTAGAGTTCAGTTGGTTCCGTAAAAGGTAGCCATTTAACCCACCACCACTTTTATCAAGGGGCTAATAATATTAATATTATAACCTATTAAATAGGATTTTTTTGAAGTAAGCTATCTATAATAAATAATCTTCACTACTTTCAAAATTCTGCGGTCGGCGTGAATATATTTTAGTGCTATTTATAAGACTCATGCTTCCAAGTATCAACCAAACGCCTTTTCAGACACGGCCACGCTATCCTGATCCATCGCTCGAGACTTTCCTTTAATGAAGTACGGAAGTAAAATATCGATCCATTTCTATTTATAAGACGTTACCAGTCTTCTTCCGTTGTAGTCTCGATTATAGGTTCTCGGTTTTATTTCTAAATAGAAACGGAGAGAGATTTTTTAGTCTGGATTACTGTGGCTACTGATGGCCTTAATAGCTAAACTGTGTCATGGACTAGTATTATAACTGGTAGGTCATGTGATATAATTTTCTCGTCGTAAAGACATTTCTGTAAAATTTAATGTATTACAACACAAGACTGTCGACATTGACAACAAAACAATCTGTGGAAAGGAAGTTGAACGCGATAAATAAAAGTGAATGAAGTTTGATCGAGATATAAACTCGAATCAAATGAGATACAATTGGGTAACAGACTAATAGGCTTATACAGAACAGAAACAGTGAGTATATTATTGAGAGTGTTTCGTTGAACATGATTAACAAATCCTTGGACGCCAAGGGAAAAATATCGTAATAGATTCTTATGAGCCAAAGGGAAAAGGAATAAAACTTCTACTGGAGTATAATCTTTTGCTGATTAAAAGAAATAATTAGTGTAATATTTATACCTCAGAAATATTATTTTAATATACTAAGACTAATAAACTTCCAGTATATTTTATAGGGCCTACTATTGTTGCTATAATATAATATAGGCAATCAGAAACTGACCCTTTTTTTTCATATTTTCCAACATTGTAAATATTATAGGCCTAAGCTTACAATTAATAAACCATCATTTCTCTATGACAGGTCTATAAGTAAACTCAGTCATATTGAATATTAAATTTTTAATGGATTTAAATGTCAATAGAGGCTACACCTACATAGGTATAGAAGCTATATATAATGTGGCTCTGTAATTCCATCTAACCTGAATTTATTATAAATATCAAGATGAGCTTCCATTTTGCTATAAATAGTTCCATAAAAATCTCTAATTACTAGAGACATATTGATGATCAATGTTAAATAAATGTATAAATTTTAATGATTTTTTCTTTTCGTTACTTTAGGGCCTGCTTATTAAAATTAGGTAACAGACATTGTATCTTTTAAGATATTTTTTTTATCTAATTTTTCTAGGAAATAAAATTGGATTTGAAAGATGGTGCTTGTACTGATATTTTCCTAGCATAATGAAAAATGATGGCATATTTTCTAAATGAAAGTAAACTCGCATGATTATGTTTACTGACAAAAACCTAAAAAAATGTCATATAATTTGAATTATGTCAACTCATCAGGTATGATTTAGATAAAAAATCTTCATCAGAACAGCTAGGTTAGTGGCAGGATCAAAGTAAGTCAACTCACTGAACAGTAGTGAGAAGTCAAAAATATGATTCTACAGTATCGAACCTCATAATCTAATCAATTTAAGATCAAATGTTTTGCTGCTGACACATCACTTTAAACAATACACCAATTTTAAAAGATTTTGCAACAGCAGGTCACCAACTGCTCAATAATCAATCACTTTTAGCTTACATTTAATTTTAACTACAGAAAGAATATAGGTTATTGACTTCACACTACAAGTAGTATAGCAAGGTCTCTGTACAAAATCTCTTCATAAAATCTACTTCAAGCCAAATAATAGTTTGAAATTAAGATTAAATGAAGATTTGTTTTCAATAATTTGAAAAGAATGTTAATATCCTTGTGAAGATCTAATACAAGACATCTTGTCAGTTGGCTATCCCTTGACAGTTATAATGGGTAGTTCATTGTTGACATGGCCTGGTTATTTATATGCTTGAATTCAGTTGTTGACAAGTGCGTATGTATAGCCCCCACTGTAGGAAATGAACAGGAACTGACTTGAAATTTTTTATGTGTAAACGAGGTCATACGTTATCTATCAATGTCGTGTAAGGTTATAGTTAAACACCATATCTACTCAGGAAGAGAAGCGTACAGGATATAATATAAATTAAGGTAACTTACTATATAATGTTCTTTTACACTGTACATTACAAGATCACAGGATATAACTGTACATAGCAGGTACATGAGTAGGTTTTAACATTATAATGCAAATATTTATCATAGTTAGATTTTGTCACAAAACTTTTGAATCATGTAGGACTATGTGTTGGCTATGGTGGTTAAAATGAAACATCCCGTCCTTGGCAGGTCTACACAATTTTTTGTTAATATAGGAAATACATTGTAAGAAGTTAAGATTTATTGATTAGTACTAAATTTAACTTTTGATTTAGTTTCAATGGACAGGACATAATCAAATAAAAGAAATTTTAAGTTTTTATTAACAAAATGTTTTGTTGAAGAATAAGCTATATATTAGATATATAGTGTTATATCCAAGCTTTCATTTAATACTTATGTATAAAAGATGCTACATGTTTAGCTAAGTGAGTCTTTCTTTAATGTTTTCTTGCTGTGAATATAGGTTTTTGTCTCATGATAATATGGAAGCCGAATGCAAGTGCATAAATGCATAATCGTAATGCATGCAGCGTTGATGTCTTTAAAGACATTTTGTTTACTGTTAATGCAATGACATTAAAGGGCAAGAAATTTTTGATTTTTTTAATATAATTTAAATTCTAAGTATTTGTGGATTATAGTGAATATTGCTGATGGTTAAAATTTTATAATAAATTTAAATTTTGAATAGATAAAAAATTAACTCATGATTCGAAAGGTGATTATCACATAATTATCAGAATTGTATATAGGGGCCTAATGTGAAGTATTGGGAGAAAGTATGATGTTGGAAACCACTCAATTTGTAAAAAAATAATATTTATTATAATTATAAAATTTGACCTGAAGCATGATGCTTTTTGTAATAACCTTTAGGGAAAGTCATTAGACAAATTTTCCTTGAAGGTAGCCCGTTTCCTAGTAGTGATAGATGCTATTCTTGACCTCCTAATTGTGGGATTCCCCTGTTATTGTCAGAGGATATATCTCAGTATTTGACAGTATTCTCCTGAAACATGACACATTAAAAAGATTCAGAAAGGACAACACACTAAAACCATATATTTATTATTTTGAATTTTTTACGCAAGAAAGGGAAATATCTTTAATATTAGAATGTGTATACTGATTGAGGAAACGGAAATTATTGAAGATGTTAAAGGAAGTAAACATTGTATATATCATATTGCTTTTAAACACTTGTTATGTATTGTGTTTTACTGTTAATTGTGAAATATCTACCTCCTAATTCTACCATAAACTGTGTATAACAACTGATACTTTTCTTTAGATATTAAACTACTGATAGATACTGTGATATGCATATAAAATACATTTATATCAGACAGATATACTATATAATGTATAACTGTAAATATGATATGTATATATACTGTGTATAATTGTGTATTACAATTGATACTGGTTCTTTAGATACTTAACTGATAAATACTGTGTTATAATTATATTATATATGCAACTGTACACTGTAAATATGATTTATCCATACACTTTATATATATAATTGATACATATACTGTAAATATATAATATACTGTTTACACTGTAAATATATGATATAATGTAAATATGTATCTTGTAAATATATGAACAAAATATACCATACATATACAATAGATATTAAATACCCATATAGTTAATGTATTACTGGTAACCAGGACCTGTATCTATGGTGGTCAACATCTGCAGTAGCTGGTAAAAAAAAAACAAGTTTACTGACTTGCACACAAAGTTGTTTAAATTGATAAAATGATGTAAAATATGCAAGATCTTGAAGGTATTTGAATAATGTGTGCTCACTTAGGCATAACTTCTTAACTGTGAACACATGAACATAAACATAACCATAACATCAACATGACAACCTGAGACCCCTATGTCCAAAATGATATATCTCTAGTAACTCTAAACATAAGAAATCTCTGACTTGACTGTTTCTGCTTTTTTTGTGTGAAGTTTTGGACCTTTTTTTAAATGATTACCCAATGTTCCTCATTAGTGTGAAGACATTTGACAAATTATACTGATTTTTGAAAGACCCCTTAAAATGCTATTCCAGAAAATTAAAACTTATATAGATTCAATATCGGTAGATAGGTCTAATTATAATTCTATTTCTGTCACTAAAAGAATAATTTTACTAAGGCCTCAGATGGCCTAGCATTCTCTTGGCTATACTAAAGTACATTTCACTAGTAACGCCTGATGTACATGAGTACCATAATTTATTAACTGCCCACATTGAAAATTACATGAGGAAATCAATATTAAGAATAACCTGTATTTTTACTATGAATGTACTTAAAGCCTTCATTCTGTTCTACATAAATTATAATATATATTCAAACAAAACAACTTAATGCTACTAGCTCTATGGATGGTAATATCACCAACAGATCCATATAACGACAGCCATTATATCTGAATAATCAGTAGTGACACCGAGTTTTATCAAATATATTTGATAAGCAGTTATAATTTATTGCATCATATATTAAATTTTATTTGTTACACACACATTTAAATAAATAAGAAGGTATCTTTTATAATAACACAAATGATATCAGGAATCACACTATTTACAATAAAATATCCATATTCTCAGTGCCTTATAAAGAATCACTTTCCTGCAAATCACACAATATCACAGAATCAAATAACACAAGACCATCCTGGATATAGAACATCAGCCTTGATTTACCTTAATACAACAATTGGTTCTCTAACCAACAAGAATTTATGTCAGCAGTAATAGATTAGAAATAATATATTATGAAATAAAATTCACACTTAAATTGTCCTTTAGAAACTTTAACAAGAAATACTTTAATTAACAAACCTAAACCTTGATTTCGATCTCTAATAAACCATATACCAAATTGTCCAACTTTAATCTTTTTTGCTGCCTTGGTTAAATCATCTTGTTTAAATTCACAGCTGCCAGTGGAGTTGTATGATCTTGTCTGGCAAGCTATGTTTTGACCAATTACTTTCCTGTAGAGATATGAATTGGAAATTTATTTTTAAAACATGAAAAAATTAGTTTGTAAAATATGACTTTTTGTTTTTTTGTGGATCATAAATAACTTTAAGTTGTAAATTTTAATGTATTTTATATTTATAGGTAGCAATAAAACAACCAGTAAAGAATAATTCATAATTAAGAATGTTCAACATTGAAAATAATAACAGTCAACCATAGATAGCTTAAGATGTTATCTTTGTATTAAGTCCTAGCCAGAAGAGTTATTTATAGTAACTTTGAGTACCCTTGTTTGATGATGATGAATGAAAATGAAGAAAGTGACGATTATGAAAACAATTTTGTGTTAGATTTGTCTCTTAAGAAGAGACGAGAGCCTGAGGAACATGAAATAGAGGATGTTTATGTTTGTGGTGATGTCAACGACAGTGAAGAGTACTTTAGCTCTGAAGAACATAGGCGCAATGAGGGTGGCGGAACATATAAAAAACATCTCTTAAAAAGATATTGTAAGTTCCTTTTTTATTTCTTGTAACATTGCTGTTTTGCAATGTTATATAACTCAAGTTTAGAGTTTCTATTTGTTTGAATGGATTTGACAACATTAATATTTTGATATGATGTGTAGTTTACATATCAATAAGCTTTGATAAAAACAAATTTTAAGATCAAAATTAGTAGTTCATTCTTTGTTTCATTGTCTTACATAATAAAAAAAACTTTATATCTTTTTTATTGTGGCCATTCTTCCTGTCATAAGTTCAAGAATATATTTTTGACAGTTGTTATATATTATTATGATTTAGAATCGGAAGTTCTCTTTATACACATGTACTTGTTTAAAAGATTTATAGTTATCCCCAGCGTTTATTTATTCTTGTCACATTTGTGCTGAATTACTTCTATACTCAACGTTTGAAAAAGTTTGTTTATATTTGAGGGTCCCTAGTTCCTCAATGTTTTGAATTACAACCTGTTTTCAGGGGTCAGTTCTCATTCCAAGACAGTACATAAGAATCACTGTGGATTGAGATGTCTGAATTATTATGTAAGACCGTTTATCAAAAGAGCGTTATTAGGTACACTAACTCTCATACATCATCAATAACCCCGAGGGATGTGTAATAGTCTTGTGACCTTGAACAAGACATCTTTCCTCATTATTCTAGTGGAAATGAAAATTGGAGGAAATGGTCCAGCAATCTAGGATACAAAGTGGTTTGGTCAAATTTGTCATAAAGAAATATGGCTGTTTGATTCTTTTCATCAGACCAATTTCTATCTTCAAAATCTGTCTTTAAATTACTGCAAGATCATTGTCTTCATGATTTATTAGCACATGATGGAGAGATTCAAAAATATTCGTAATTTCAAATCTGTCAAAACTTGTCAGAATTTTTTTCAGGCGTGATTTTCACCTTTATAGCACATTTTTATACGCCCACATGAAATGGGGGGCGTATATTGTCGTCATCCACATCCGTTCGTCCGTCCGTCCACAATTGCTCGTAAACACTCTACACGGTGTAATTCTTGACGGATTTAGATGAAACTTAGTATGAGTGTTTATGATCACGCAAGGATGAACCCTATTGAAAATCAGCGAAATCGGAAAAAAAATAGTATGAGTTCGTGCCCTTGTTCTTGAATGGCTCGTAAACACTCTACAACGTGCAATTCTTGACCGATTTTGATGAAACTTGGTGTGAGAGTATGTTATAACTCTAGGATGAACCCTATCGAAAATCAGCGAAATTTAAAAACATTTAGTATGAGTTATTGCCCTTGTTCTTGAAACGCGTTCAATTTTAGCTTGTAAACACTCTTGAGAGAACAATTTTTAATGGATTTCAATGAAACTTGGTCTGAGTATTTGTTATCACCCAAGGATGAAGCCTATTGAAAGCCAGTCAAATCGAAAAAAAATTAATATCAGTTATTGCCCTTGTTTTTGAAAACGCGTTCAATTTTTAGCTTGTAAACACTCTACAAGTCACAATTCTTGAGCGATTTTGACATAACTTGGCATGAGTATTTGTAATCACCTAAGGATGAACCCTATTGAAATTCAGATAAATCGAAAAATATTTAGTGTCAGTTATTGCGCCTGTTTTCAAAAACGCTTTCAACTTTTGGCTTGTGAACACTCTAAACATTCATTTTTGTCAAAACTCGCTGAAATTGTTTAATATCAACCAAGAATGAGCCTTATTAAGAATTAAAAATATCAAAATATTATTAAGGGTGAACCCTATTGTAAATCATAAAAATACCGAAAAATATTTAATGAGTTGTTATAAGGTACTATTCTTGACAGTTTTTAATGAAACTAGAGATCCTAGAAAAAAATATATGGGGGAAGGTTGAATATTTCATTCGACTTATTGTAACCTTAATGAAAAGTTTTTATTTGGAATAAATGCTGCCAGTGGGCGTATATTACCTTGTCTGGCAAGCTATCTTATTGTTTTATGAACTTCCATAAACTTGAAGGGTAACTTTTTACCCTTGTCAGAGTAATACATTGTCTCACTAATTTGGTATATATGTGACATAAGGTTTTTTATAAAAAATGCGTGCACCTGATCTAACTTTTCAACATCGGAGTGATAGCTATTAATGTATCCAATCTCTTAATTTGACCTGTTTGGGCTTTAGATTTTCTTCTTTATATGTTACAAAAAGACCATACTTGATAGTAAGGTAGCAACGATAACAGTTTTTAGATATCATGATTAATTGCGATATAAAAAAAATGAAAATATTGTGATACTGGAAATAAAAACATTGATATCATATAATATATGATAATATACATATTATCTGCATCAGGTTCATTGGGACTCCATATCTCCATGTAAAGCAGTATTCTTAGGAACTGTCGGTCACTCAAACCCCATCTGGCTATTGCTGCGACAAAACATCTGATCTATCTATATCATAAAAAATTACTCTTAATTACCCATTGGTCAAATTTTCTATTAAGATTTGAACAAATTAAGGGATTGATATGAAAATATTCATGACAAATTGTTATCATATCTGATTAGTATATTTTTCATGGTATTTATTTTTTTGCGATAATTTGAGTTTTGAACGATACGATATGATATTGATTTGGATAATCGCGATATGGAGATTAATCCTAATATCGTAGCCACCTGACTTGATACACAACCTTTCTGAGACACTGGCTTTGAAATTTGAAGTATTGGTAAAAGGTGTTGTTTCTTGCCAGTATGTGGATTCCATTTTCAAATTATAAGTTTTTTTTAATTAAAATGACTCGATAAAAAAAAATGGCTAATAGTGTCATGAAGGACCATATCCACTCTTAGCCGTTGCACTGAGTATGTTATTTTATTCTGTTTTTTTGTGTGATGTTTTTCGGAAATAAGTACTAATAAGAGAGCATTTATATTTAAATATCCTGTTTTCGTGAAATAGGTGCTAATAAACTTGGTATTTATCTTCGTCAACGCACACCTTGTTGTTTAACACAATATAGGTAAGAAATTATTGTTTGTGTACTTTGTGCTAATTTATTTTAGCTCCATTAAGGGGTATTATGGTTTAACAAAATTTTTCTCAAATTTACCGGAAATATACACATAAATCTGTTTTTAAACCTTTTCAAACAAATAAAATTTGATCAAATACAAAGATAAAGATATATTTTAGAAATTTTTTCCAGTCAAATTGGTAACGTTTTTTTTTTATTATTAAAATTTGCATACTGCCCTTTAAATAACTTTGAAAGAAATAACTGTACTTGTCAAATTCCAAAGAATAAAACAAGATAAATTTCACATAATTTTGAAAACCTTTCACAAATACACACAAATACAATAATTATTATGTTTGAAATGTACATATTAAGATTTTAATGTGAAAGAAGGTGATGCTGCAAAATTTCTGTCATTGTTTAGTGTAAAACCTTTCAGCATCCTTCTTCAAATTTGTCACTACAGTAGAATTATCAGCACTACATGTACACAAATGATCTCACTGGGTCTTTAAAGTCCATCTGATCATGAATGCCTAGTGAAAATGCTGATTATGTTTTGACATCAAATTGCAGAACTTCCAGTTTCTAGAATGTAAAAAAACTGAAAATATATTTTTATACGCCCACATGAAAATGTGGACGTATATTGCCATCACCCCTGTCCGTCGGTCGGTCCGTCGGTCGGTCCGTCCGTCCTTCGGTCGGTCCGTCCGTCCGTCAACAATTACTTGTGTATGTGATACAGGCCAGAGTTTTTATCCGATTTGAATGAAACTTGGTATGTGTATTCAACTTGATAATATCTCAGACAAGTTCGAAAATGGCACGATTCCATATGTTGGTTTATGAGTTATGGCCCTTGATTAAATGAAAAAACGTTAAAATGTACTTGTGTATGCAATAGAAGCTATATATAGAAGCTATAGTTTTCATCCGATATGAATGAAACTTGGTATGTGTATTCATCTTGATAATGTCTCGCCAGATGCCTGTTTATGAGTTATTGCCCTTGATTAAATGAGAAAATGTTAAAATTTACTTGTGTACGCAATAGAAGCTGTAGTTTTTATCTGATTTGAATGAAACTTGGTATGTGTATTCATCTTGATAATATCTCAGACAAGTTCGAAAATGGCACGATTCCATATGTTGGTTTATGAGTTATGGCCCTTGATTAAATGAAAAAACGTTAAAATTACTTGTGTATGCAATAAAAAAGAAGCTATAGTTTTCATCCGATTTGAATGAAACTTGGTATGTGTATTCATCTTGATAATGTCTCGGACAAAAAGGGCCTGTTTTATGAGTTATTGCCCTTGATTAAATGAGAAAATGTTAAAATTTACTTGTGTACGCAATAGAAGCTGTAGTTTTTATCTGATTTGAATGAAACTTGGTATGTGTATTCATCTTGATAATGTCTCGGACAAAAATGCCTTGTGTTTATGAGTTATTGCCCTTGATTAAATGAGAAAATGTTAAAATTTACTTGTGTACGCAATAGAAGCTGTAGTTTTTATCCGATTTGAATGAAACTTGGTATGTGTTATTCATCTTAATAACATCTCGGACAATTAAAAAATGGTGCGATTCCAGATGTTGGTTTATGAGTTATTGCCCTGGATTAAATGAAAAAACATGGAATATTCTGTTTGCTGAAGTGGTCGTATGTTACCTTGCCTGGCAAGCTATCTTATATTTTGGTGTATCACTGTCAGTCTGGTCTGGTAGAAAGTGACAATTGTGTAGTCAAGGTAATACTTATGATGGATTCTGTATTCTGTATTATAAAATATAGTTTCATATTATGAAAGACAATATTGTCATGATATAAAAGTTTTGTTTTAACAATAAATAAATGACAGGTTCTCTCAAAAAAAAACACGTAGCTTTTAATTTAGCAAAGATTTCAAATTCTAATTAAGAAATTAAAAGTGTGAATTTCCTGAGAGAATTGTAGTGAGAAATCTTATTAATAAAGTTAGTCTTATGGTATAAAATAATGGGCTATAAAAATCGATAGTGAAACCTACGTATTTTGTTAATGACGACGAGATATTTAAGTTCAGAGGTTGTCAGATGTATTTCCTGATATAAAGCTTGTGGAGACGTAAGAAAGTCAATCATCTCTGTTTTCTCTGATATAATTGATGGTTATATAAATATATAGGGGAAGATTGTTGACTACTTACATACATAATTATTGATTTTTACTTCAATAGACTTAATTCTAAACCCTGTCCCACATAACATTAGTCAAGTTAGGTACCGTACGGTGACAGTATCATAAACTCAACAGATTGAATTTGTTTTTTAGATGATTTTAATTTTGTACTCTACTCTACTGTGTAAAGCTGGAAAAAGTATGTAGGTCATTAGTGACATTAGAGTATACTATATTAATTAGAACTATGCCAGTAACAAGACAACAGCTTGCAATGAAAATATTGTAATAACTTTATAAGAGTACAGTTTACCCACTTTTGCTGAACTGGACCGTAAAACGCAGGATCGGTCAGTAATTGACGGTAAAATCGTCTACTTAGGCTCTATAAATCTCTATAAATCTATATCTATAAAATAGTTATCTGTAAATGGTTGTCGGTAAAACAGTTTCTGATTGTTACAGATTTATGATATTGTTGTCTTTTTAAATGTGATTTACTTCCCCTTTTTGATTCTCCGTTATTGAAGTCATTTTCCTGTTCCTTCTCTCGATTGTCAGGAATAGTTTTTCGTATTAATGACCAGTCCAAAAACCGCTCTTTCATTTCTCGAACCAATCCAAGGCAAAAGATCTATTACCAAATTGTTATCAAATTATCAAATTGTCTAGGTTTTTTTTAGTAACCGTTAAGTGCTGTTTTTACAATTGTTTTGGTTTTTCTCGGTTGTTCAAATTGTGTAATAAAGTCCTATTCCACATTTTGGTAAATTGATTTCATAGCCCAGCCCACTTAGCTTAGGCTCTATAGATCTATAGAAAGGCCATATCTATAAAATAATTATCTGCTCTGTAATTAGTTGGTCGGTAAAAATAGTTTCAGATATTAAACTGTCTGTGTTTTTCTTGGTTGTTCAAATTGTGAAATAAAGTCCTATTTAATTCCACATTTTGGTAAACTGATTACATAGCCTACTTAGCTTAGGCTCTATAAATTCATATCTATAAAATAAGTATCTGCTCTGTAAATAGTTGGTCGGTAAAATAGTTCAAAAGCTGAAGGAGCCTTCTTCAGTAAATTTTAGAGGTTACAATCACCCAGTCAGAATGGTCAGGCTACGCCCCTGCTCTTACCAGGGAGTCAATCTGAAGAAGCAACTATGTTCAATTTTCTATGTCTCACAGAAAGCTTATGATTTAAATATTTAAAGGATATGTGAAGAGATTTTCAAAAAAGGCTTGAAACCACCTATTTGAAAAGTAAAATCATTCATCTATCGATTGCAACCAATAAAAAAAATTAGAAATAATTCTAAAATAGCTAAAAATCCTTTTAAAAACACAGGTCTGAAATATGCAAAAATGAAAGGTCGTTTCCGTGACCTTTTGTAAATGACGTCAGAGATGCCCAATCTAATTCACCCGCCATATTGTTTACATTGACGTTATGCCGCAGTGTGTGGCCTATGGCTGTAATAATCGCGGAGGAAAGGGCTCTGGTGTTCATATGTTCCGCTTTCCTAAAGATGAACATCTTGTGAAAACTTGGATTGTCAAACTGAAGCGGAAGAATTTTTCCCCCACTAAATATTCCAGGCTGTGTTCCGATCATTTTGCAGACGATGCCACATGCCACATGAACACCTAGGGGAAAAAAGAAACATAATTCAATTATATTCGGCCTAAGCTAATCTAAACGATCCATCGTTTCCATTTTTCTGAATTTCGTTTTGATCACTACACTGCAACACTAGACCCTCCTCGGCCTATCAGTGAGAAAAAGGCCTACGTCCATAATGATAAATTCGGCTCTAAATTACAGTTTCTCCAGAAAATTATTCACTTATGCCTCTTTAAATAATGTATAACATGTCCCGAAACAAAATTGTGGGATGTGAATAAGATCTTTTAAAGACTTTAGTGGCGAGTTCCCCATTTTAGAACAAATTATGTAACGCCATTTATTTGTGGCAGTGGCTCTTTTCCACAGCGTGGTAACATTTTATATTAGCACACAACAGCACACACACGCAGATTGCAAACGAAAGCAATTATCCCGCTATATAAGCCTAGTCGAGATTTCCACTGCAATATTGCAATGATTTGATTTTAAAAGTGCCAGCTAGGTGTGAAAACGGTAGCCTAGTAGGCCTATTCAAATTATCCTAAAGGCAGTAAAGCCAAAGGAGAAATTTCGAATATGCCTGATGCAATTTACGTAGGCCTACATTTCTGGTACTTCTGAAGGCTCTTTACAAATATTCAAGATCAAAATCAACCCATGAAAATGCCGACTGTACTCTTCTAACTTCAAAATTTTATGAAAATCGCAACAAGGCCTAGCCTAATTATATTTACCACGACGTGGTTTTTAGCCACTGCACTGAACGGCAACTGTCGTAATGAAGATAAAAAAAAAGAACCTATAGGCCTACTACGAATTTGAATCAGCAAAGGCCTCTTCCGATCAATTTTATTGTTGAGAGCCAATTTAAAAGAGTTTGTGAAAAGTTTTTGCCTACCATGTCGTATTTCCAAGACGGGGATCAT
The DNA here is from genome assembly GCA_030562195.1 of Nipponacmea schrenckii. Taxonomy (NCBI): domain Eukaryota; kingdom Metazoa; phylum Mollusca; class Gastropoda; family Lottiidae; genus Nipponacmea; species Nipponacmea schrenckii. Next base: position 15,539,848 of record CM060202.1, read on the forward strand.
CCTCTTCTTCCGTATCTGTGTCAAGTTCTGATGGATCGGAAGAATCCGACTGGGGGGAGTCTGAAAGCTTGGCAGTTTCGTCAGATATGGAGCGTTTTAATGGTTCGAATTGATATGGCTTAATTTCTAATGACTCTATACCAGCTGATAAATCCTCCATTGCCCACATATGATCAGAAATTAAAGCGCTAAACTCCCGAAGGTTATAATAATATTAGCTAGGCTTAGTTCTCCATTTGTTTTTATTTTAGTTGGGCATCTCTGACGTCATGCGGTCACGTGATCGCCTAGCTCATTAACGTTCGACTCATGCTAAAGAAGCCTACTTTGAAAGCCTTTTTTTCTACTCTAAACGTTTTTTGAAAAAAAAAAATTTGTTGGAATTGATAGATATGTTAGTTTACTTTTAAAAATAAATGCTTTTGATCAAATTCAACGATTTTCATATTTCTTTTCACATATCCTTTAATAATATAAGTCAGAGGAAAAAATGTCTAGTCATTCAGATGGGATCATAAATGATGAACCCATGTGCTACAGGCTGTACATGTTAAATATCCCTCAACAGCTAAGAAATGAAAGAGAGTGTGCTAATGCCACTTTCCTGACATAATTTTCCTCATTGTTTACTGAATGGTGTTTCGTGTCCTTATTAGCACCTTCAGGTTGAAAGTAGTAAGGTGTAAAACACTGTTATATTTCATGATGGAATAAGCCTTGATCAATCTATAAAAAGTTGTTTATGATATAGAGCAAAATAGATATCCCTATACAATAGTGTCAATGGTCTATCCTTTCTAAGATTTCTAGGTCAAATTGGTATAAAAAGAACTTGGCTAGCTCAACCTTATTTCTCTTTTCACTAAGCTAATAACATGAATACATATCCTGTAAAGTCAAGTCCAAAACAGGTTTTTTTAAATCTTAACATATTCTTTTTAGACCTTGTTGAAGTTTCCTTTTATAGCCCACTAAAGTTATGAGGATAAATTGTAACTTCCTCAGTGAGAAGAAATATATACGACCTCAATACATAAATACCAACGTTGACAATAGAGAATAAAATATATACATAAAGTGTCATTTCGTAAGGAAGTAAACTTTCCTTATTTAAATTGTTTAATGGTAACTTGCCTTCTCATGTAGCTTGGTGAAGTAAACAATGTATTTAAAAGTGATATAGTTTAGTTTTATAACCTGAGAGGTTGATGAACGATGCTGTTTTGAATAAAATATGTTGCAAACTTCCTTGCCCTGGCACTTGTTGTTTATTTTAAGCATTCAAATTGTTTAAGCTTGACTTAAATAGGAACAAGAAATTGCTTGAAATTTGCTATTTGAAGAAATTTCATAGTCACATTTTTAGATGAAACTTCATAGGAAAGAGTGGGTACATTAAAACTTTAAGTTTCTGGTAAGGAAACAGTTGACCTATCATAAGATATTTTGTGGTTATATAGTTTTAAACTGGCAAAATGTACAAACTTGATACTGCTGTCATCTGCTAATGGCAAAACAAATGCTTTTAGAGTGGATGCTCTCTGTCTATGCCTAGTACTTGGGTCTTTGTGTTCTTCGAATCTTATTTATTACCATTTATCATGACAAGTTATACTGTAAAATCAAGTAATCCAGTAAGTCATATAAATATTATATTATACATCAATTGATATCATTGGATCACTTTTTAGTACTCAAATGTGAAATCTGGTTTTAACGCAATTCGAAATGGGCAAATTAACATTTCAGTTTTTTTTTATTTCAAGCCTCTGTTTTAATTGGCAAGTCATTGTCTGCATATCAGTGGGAAAAAATAACATTTAAATGTATGGAATCAACATTTTAAAAATTGGTTGTGCGTAACAGTTGATAAAGAGCTCATATGAATAATAATCTTTTGACTGATCTAAATGTAGGACAGGTTTTCATTGAAGGTTATTATAGTTAGTATTATAAACAATTTCCTTTAGGTAGGTGTAATAAGGGACCCACCCTTAAACCTAAATAATACTTTACAATGTGTACAATAACATGTTTATGCAACCGAATTCTAAATAAAGTTTTTGGACTTCCTTTCAATCTATGACGTCTTGACCGATTTTTTGATAAGAGACTTTGCTCTGCAATTATCAGTAAGAAAAAGATTTTGAGTTCATTGTTGAACATAATTACACTAATACAAGTGCTTATTGCTCTGTTATATGTCAGTCAAGACAACTTGGTTAAAACTTTTTGAAATTCAGCCTTGGATTTTCTCCACTGGTATTGATACTAAATTCTTTACTCCTTATCCATCCTAGCCACCCTAGCCAATCTTTAAAAATTGAGGAATCTTTCTAAATTTTTGGTAGGCCTAATTTGGCAGTACACAACACCCCTGATTTCTACCTTAAAGTTCAAACAGCATAGAACATCTTAAGATATGAACGTTGAAAATTGGTGAAAAGTTTGCCCATAAGTCGTAATTATTCTTGTTGCAATGATCCAAAAGCATTATAAATGAAAGGTCACATGCAAATGTAAGCCCTTACTATTCTATTATTACAGCTTTATGGAACTTGTTGTTTGATTATATTAATACTATTGTAATGTGACTGTTTGGACGCCTGGTTCTATTAGATTTGTTTTTCATTAAACACAACTAATTTGTGTGATTCAGCGCTGTGGACTACTTTATCGTGCACTGATAATCTAAGTACAGGTCAAATACCTGCACAAGAACTTACATAACGTCTGTACATGCAGCATGTGTCTAAACACACGTGACATTTATATAACATTTGATTTATAAGGTGCAATGTTTTTAAATGTAAATTGTGATCACAATAGGAAGTGAACAACTAGCGATAACTTGATTTTTTGTAAAAAAAAATTGTACCGTATCATATCTCTTTAGGAATCAATACAAAAAATATTGATGTCTGCCTGTAATAAATTTGCGTATCATAATATTTAAATAAATATTGTAAGCAGTGCAAAACATTGAAGTTGAGTAGAAATGCACTAGTAAAGATGGAAGATATATTAGAAATCTGCTATAAGAGGATGAAAATTTATAAAAATTTGGTATAAAACCTTTCTGAATATTTCCAAGCAGTTCTTTTGTATGAAGCAAATATTATTAATTTTTTGATATTTCATATGATCTAGCTTCAATGATGATTTGAGTCCAGTCTTGGAATACAAATGAAAAAGACAATTATTGGAGGGGTATGGCAAATTTTTGGTCATTTGGAAATTTCTGTCACTGTTAAAGGACAAAATGTACAATTGAAAAGTCTCTACTTTTTTTAAAATCAGACTTTTAGTAAGTTTTCAGTTAATACTTTCAGATATGTTCAGGAACACTTTTTAGATTTTTTTGTATAATTTTCTTCAATTTGATGAAACTGCCGCTTTAAGTGAAAGTACTGTATCAGTAATTAAAGATAGCTTGTCAGGCAAGCTAATATACGCCTACTGGCAGCATTGATTTTGAATAAAAACTTTTCAGTACAGTAACAATAAGAAATATTCAACCTTCCGCCATATACTTTTTTCTAGGGTCTTTAGTTTCATTAAAATCTGTCAAGAATTTGTACCTAATAACAAAAACTCATTTAATATTTTTCAGTATTTTTATGATTTGCAATAGTGTTCACCCTTGATAATATTTTGATATTTTTTAAATTTTTAATAGGGCTCTTCCTTGGGTGATATTAAACAATTTCAGCGAGTTTTGTCAAAAATGAATGTTTAGGTGTTCACAAGCCAAAAGTTGAAAGCCTTGAAACAAGGGCAATAACTGACACTAATATTTTTCGATTTATCTGATTTTCATTAGGGTTCATCCTTGGGAGAAAACAAATACTCAAGCCAAGTTTTATCAAAATCCTTTAAGAATTGTTCTTTCTAGAGTGTTTACAAGCTAAAATTGACCATGTTTCAAGAACAAGGGCAATAACTCATACTAAATGTTTCGATTTCGCTGATTTTCGATAGGGTTCATCCTTGAGTTATAACTCACTCTCACACAAAGTTTCATCAAAATCGGTCAAGAATTGCACATTGTAGAGTGTTTACATTCAATTGTGGACTGACGGACCGACAGACAGACAGACATGGGTGACGACAATATACGCCTTCCATTTCATGTGGGCGTATAAAAATCGAACACATTTTATAAAGCAAGGGTAATAATTCGTATTAAATATATTTTGATATACAGTAAAACCTGGATTATCCGGAACCTGGATGTACCGGAATCCTGTTCAAACCGGCACAATTCTACGGTCCCTATATTTTTCCTCTATTGCTTAACTAAATTTAACCTCTGTAAACCGGCAACCTCTATACATCGGCACTGGCATCAATCGTCGGTCCCGAATGACAGAATGAACTATATTTCACCTGCACAAACCGGCATCAAAAGCTATTCACCGACATCGGTCAAGTGATTTCGTGTTAAATAAAACAATGATTAGACCATTATACAATAGATATCCTAATTAGATGTCAATTGATAATAAAAAAGAATGAATGTGGATTATAACAAAAATTGAATTGTTGATTGTCTCAGGCGGCGGCTATTGTTCACGTGATACGCTTCCATTTTGACGCTTTGATATCGAAAGTAGCCTGTTATGCAGGTAATAAATGATTGTTTACATGCTACATGCAAATTATAAAGCGTTTTTAAGAAACGAAGTTCTGATACTATTAAATTTAGACTAAAAATCTACTGATAATACAAAACAAATTTTGCAACGATGTCTATGCTATTTATAAATCACACAGAATTGACGATTATCATAAACTATCGTGAAGACTTCAAAATTTCGTTTATGGTAAAATTAAGGCTAATCATAAAAGCGAAAGTAGATTGTACCGGATGTTGTTATAAAAACATTATTGGGTGAAAAATGGATCAAATTATCATCTTAATCGGGGGATTAATTAATCAGACAATGATAATGTTATTACGGGGTGAGATTAACGCGTGTCACCGGCAAATAAAATACAAGTAAAGAATATGGTAAAGAGTTTTGACATTGAAAACGGTAGGCCACGTGAAAATTATGGTTACGAAAAGAAAAAGATCGGTAAATTTGAGTCAGCATGCAAAAGCGGTAGAAACCCGACGAAATCGGTAGATTACACATGTATGCCTTTATCTTCAACTGTTTTTTTCCACATCCGGAAATCACGATTATCTCCCCTTCTGTTACATAAAACCTGGCCTGACCAGAACCTGTCTAAACTGGCATTTTCGGGCGGTCCCGACGCATGCCGGATAATCCAGGTTTTACTGTATTTGATTTTCAATAGGGTTCATCCTTGAGTGATATTAAACAATTTCAGCAAGTCAAAATCGGTCAATAATTGTGCTTTGTAGAGTGTTTACAAGCCACAAATTGAACGCGTTTTCTAAAACAGGGGGCAATAACCGGTACTAAATATTTTTCAATTTAACTGAACTTCAATAGGGTTCATCCCTAGGTGATTACAAATACTCATGCCAAGTTATGTCAAAATCGCTCAAGAATTGTGACTTGTAGAGTGTTTACTATCCAGTCAAGAACAAGGGCAAGAACTCATACAAAATTTTTTCCGGTTTCGCTGATTTTCAATAGGGTTCATCTTTGCGGGATCAAAAACACTCATATCAAGTTTCATCTAAATCCGTCAAGAATTGTACCTTGTAGAGTGTTTACGATCAAAAAAGTATAAAAAGTGTACCAGTACATTGACTTATATTTAAAGGGATAATAGGCGTTAGAACGAACATAAAATTTTAAGTTCACTCAAATTTGGACAATAACAGTATATATCCATCAGTGGACTTACCTATACATCAAAATCCCTCTAAAATCCGATAAATCCCCAAAATAAAGTAGTTAATCATAAAACGCTTGAGCCATCCATCAAGCGATTTTCAAATAGTGTAAATATAAAGGGAAGTAACTCTAACATGTGGGTTTTCACGCGTCCTTGACCCCTACTGTTGAATTCCACAATGATGTTTTAGCGTTGATTTACCAGACGCTTTTATTCTCAAACTGAATGGAATCGTCGCTGGCTCACTTTTTTTTAAAATTCCGAATATTTTTTTATTGTGGCTTTTTAAAATTTGGTAAAGTGTGGGATGCATACTTATTTAACTAATAGTCAATATTAAACACAAATATAAGCCGTAGGACGAGTGTATTCTAACGCCTATTATCCCTTTAACAGACTTATCATTGATTTGTAAAACAATAATCAATACAGCATGTTATAAAGAAAATCTGATCCTTAAACTTGAAATATGAAATAGTTATTAATGTACTCTTGTGAACACCTGGTTCCACTAAACAACTAGTTTGATCAGCCTTCAAACTTTTCAGAATCTACAACTTTGAAACTTTTAACTTTAAATCTTTATCATGATATGTCAAAATAAAAATTTATATCCACGAGTAAAATGGAAGAAGAAAGTTTATATTATCTGTTGTTTGTATTTTACAGTAACAAATTGTGATTCAAGTACATTACCAGTGGCAGACAATGGAGGAGAAGGAATGTGGGTTATGTCCCCTGATTCTAAAGAAAATTATCAAAAACTACGTTCTGCCGATCCATCACAATGTTATCAACGAGAATCAGGTAATAGCATAAGGATAATTAATTAAAACAGTGACTAATGTTGGTTTTTGATCTGTAAATATTCCCTTCCTCTTCTGACATAATATTCAAGAAAGATGGCCATGTCCCATGGACAGTTTATTTGTGTATGTGGGACACTAATTCCATCAATTAATATGATTCCAACTTTCTGTTGGGCATCTAATCTTTGGTTACTTAAACAATGTGTTTTCATTTACAGTTGACTGCCATCTGGGTATATACCACTCTTCACATTGCCATTTTTTAAAATTGAATTGTCAAATAAGAAAGATTTCTGGTAGATATCGATTCGAATTTGTACTTCAATTTCCTGAAAGCACTTTGGATTTGAAATGATTTTGACCTACATCTAATGTAAAAGTTTTGCCTTTAGGAGAATATCATTAATTTAACAGTTACATGTATTCTTATATTCGTTTGTTTAGTTTGTACTTGTAAAAAGTATAAGTTCTTGTATTTGTGTAGTTTTCATAGTGCTTTAAGAAGAACATTATTATAACAGAGTCAGTTTTCTAAATTGTAAGAATTAGATATTTCACCAAATGAAGATTTTTGTTTGAATTCTGCACATTTGGGTGATCATCGAAAGCAAGTGGTTATATTGTCAATAGGTGCTATGTTTGACTAATTATGAAACCTTATTTTCTTGTGCACATTCACCTATAACTATTTATGGGCATATCTTTTGAAATTTTTGGTACCAATAAAACCTAACTTTTTCTTGATTTGTTTCATGATACAAGGAATCTGTGGAGTTTGCTAGATCTAACAGTAATCCATAACCAATATCATTAATTTTAACTTAACACAAAGGGTAGTTGTTATTAAATTAAATATAGACTTAATGGCCGCACAAGATAGACTAAAATTGTTTATGATATGGATTCACTAATGACTGATATTATATTTTATATTCTAGTTTCTTCTCCTGAAAGTCCAGCTGATAGTGGTGTATCAGATGTAGAAAGTGGTTCAGATGATATACGCCTCAAACATCATTCCAGTTCAGGTATTTTAACTCTTTATTTTCAACATATTTTAATAATGTCCATATTATGAATATTATGGTTTTATTTTTAACACAAAGTTCTAGCTTGACAAAGTAATACCCAAAGTTGAGTTTGACGAGTAGCCTATAGTGTATTTAACACTAAACATAACAAAACACACACAAATTATATTCTTTATTGTATATTATATTCAAGTAACTTCCTGAAAACTCACTCCAGAGAATGTGGCACTTTAATGAATGCAAGTAAATGATTAAAGTCTCAATGAAATTTTAACATTTCATTGAAGTGAAACCTTTAAACAAATAAGTTGAAAATAAGCTGCCAATTATAAATGTCATCTCCTTCATCATCTTTTGGTCATTAATGTCAGAATTTTATAATATACAGTCGTATATATGTTATAACTTAAGTTGCAACCATCAGTCTGCCTAAATGTACAGTAAGAATTTACAATTCAATTCCCTGAGATTCTCATCAGCAACCATATGTGACATAATTTTGAGTTAAAAGCAAATATAGATTAATATGTTCTTATGGCTGATTTTATTTTGTTTAAGCCAACATGTGAACTATGTAATATATATTATCCTAATTGTTCCTCTTTTTCAGTTTTTTTCAATGCTCAAAGGCACCATGTTCCATCATTGGTATCAGTACCATTCCTTCCACCATTTTGTCAACCACCACCTGCTCACCAACCTCTTCCTGCTCACTTTAACTCTGCAACACATATAGCCATGAGACCAGGTTAGTTTTACAGACTATACCAATCGATAGAAAATTAACATATTTTATTCCACAGAAAAGGGATGTTAATTTTAAATTTTGAGCCGAGATACAATTTTATTTCTGCATCTAATATTAGGTGCAGAAGGGTACGATTCATTTCATTTTCCTGCAACTCATAGGGACAAGACTAATGAATTTATGATTCATAAATAAAATGATCAAAGTTTGCAATTTATTGTTCTATTACAGATCGTCATATATTTGAAGCATTAAATCCTGTAGATATGCCATCGTTTATTCCACCAAAAGACCAAAATGTATTTCATCCTCATGTTCGGCATCCACATCCTACTCAGATACATCACCCTCAACAACAACCTCCACCACCTTTATTAAAACTCAAGTTAAAGAGAGGTGAGTTGTCCAATCGTCTGTTGTGTGTTATTGCTTTTTGTCTTCTGTTGTTCTTTTGTTGTCTGTCTTTTTTCTGTTGTTTGCTTGTTGTCTCCTGCTTGTTATCTGTTGTTTGCTTGTTTTCTTCTGTTTGCTATCTGTTGTTTGCTTGTTTTCTGCTGTTTGCTATCTGTTGTTTGCTTGTTTTCTGCTGTTTATTATCTGTTGTTTGCTTGTTTTCTGCTGCTTGTTTGCTTGTTTTCTGCTGTTTGCTATCTGTGTTTGCTTGTTTTCTGCTGCTTGCTATCTGGTGTTTTCTGCTGTTTGGTGTCTGGTGTTTACATGATGTCTATTGTTTGTTATTTACTTGTTGTCTTTTTTTTTGTTTGTGAGTTGCTTAGTTGCACCAAGTAAACAAATTAACAATTAAAGTAGATACTGATACACCAATATTTCCTTTTAGTGTCATTGTCGAATGAACTGAGTGTTCCCTTTGGCAATTAGACTTTTGCTGCTAATATTATTGTCGATGATGAGAGGGCTTTGTAAATGAAATTGACAAACATATTGATGTTGAAATAAAAATGAAAGATTCATTCATATTTTGCAAGGATGCCATCAGCTTTCCAATATACAATACCGTTCATAAGAATTCATTGTCACTGTGTATATAATGGGGGTTGAAACAAGTTCCTCAGGTCAACGTACAGTGTGACTAGAGGTTGATTTGTTGTGTAGATGCTAGTGAACACTTTATTTATGAATAATTTTAAAGATGTTTGTATTCTAGGTCGTAAACCGAAATCCAACAATTTACAATTTGATCCTGGTAGTCCAATGTTACCAAGACGAAAGAGAGAAGGTAAGAGACCAAATGTTTGTTATTGTCATTATTAAAATCTAAACAAAATATTATTTATTTTCCGGTTTGTCACAAGTATCAACTCCCTTGGAAGCAGCACTAATGGGGGTACAGGGGAAGCATTTGATTCACTGGAAAAAAGGTTTTCATCCCAGTTGTTTTTAACAAATTTGAAAATTTGTACGAGAACCCTCTCAGATGAGGCCTGATGCCTCCACAGAATCTACTTACTGGTTACCTTTGTTCTCAGCAGATGTACTGTAGTAGAAATTTCCTCAAATAAAGAACATTTTATGATCCTTCTAAAAGAAGAATAAGAAATCAGTCATAACCTTTAAAACTACCTGGACAACAATTATAGAACAACTTGACCTGGTCCTGCAAGATTATTAATATAAGTGATATCAAGGGTTGTTTGGAATTCAAGGAGCTAGGAAATCAAAGATTAATGTCTTTCTTACATATTTGTTCTTATTAGGTAACACTACATACTTATGGGAATTTTTACTCCAATTACTTCAAAATCCTGAAACTTGTCCAAGAATCATCAAATGGACGAGTCGAGAAAAGGGAATATTTAAGTTAGTAGATTCAAAGGCTGTCTCAAGGTTATGGGGTTTACATAAAAATAAACCAGATATGAACTATGAAACTATGGGTAGAGCTATGAGGTAGGTCACACTTTCTGTTGCATTAAAGGATTAAAGAAAACTGTTGGATTGATAGTGCTTTATACTTTTAAGACAGTAGACCTATGAGTTTAATGTTGTTGTGGTGATCATCCCAATCATGTTCTGTTGTAAGACTATGAAGTTGACCATTTTATGTTATAAAAGGAAGGAAATGAGATGAAGGATCCGCACCCAAATGGGCCATATAACACCATATAAAGCATTTTGTCATGTTGAGTATTGATTAAGGAAATAGTCCTGGCATGATTTTCCTATTTGCACACTGTATAATGTTTGTCAGCAGACTTGGTGTCCCTAGATTGTTTAGTCCTATATTATTGATGGCAGAATTAGGAATGGACAGCATCTGTTCAGATCTCTCCTAGTCGAGTGAGTATTTATTACTAATAAAGGGAAATAACTCTATTTAAGAGTCAAAATATTTATCTTTTTCAGATATTACTACAACAGAGGTATTTTAAATAAAGTAGATGGACAACGATTAGTATATCAGTTTGCTGAAGTTCCCAAGTCTATTGTGGAACTTGACTGTTCCTAGGTTGCCAGTGTCATTTCAGATGAAAAACATTGAAATATCATACATAATGGATTTCATTTCATAAATACAAACTAAATGTGACTGTGAGAAGTGAATTTTCTCTTAAACACTATAATATTAAGAAATTTGTATATTTGGTTATAACAAATCACTGATTCGTGGTGCAAGAAACTTCATCGAAATTCCAATCTCGGAATATTTCAGGACATTCTTATTAGAGTGCTAAAAAAATAATGTTAAAGGATCTGAATTTCAGATGAAGAATAAGATTAGTGTACTATTAAATATAATTGGAAATTTATCTAGTTCAGATAAAGAGAGGATATTGTTTATATTTTCCTGTTATTGTTATCTTGTTATTGTTATCTTCTTACAAACATTGTTATTGATATCATTCAAGTCATCTTCATTATCCAAGGTCTGTTCTATGGCCTCTTTCTTTGGTGTTACTTGGATTTCTAGAACAAAGCGCTCTATGGAGTGCACATTGTTCCTGATATGTAGATGACCACAAAGTGGTTTAAGACAATATTGTTTTAATTATTATTTCGCTTTCAGACTAAGGTACATTGCATTTTATTGCACCATCTCACATAATAAAAATTACATATTGACAATGAAGAAATTATCTCAAGTTGAATATATTCAATATGTGTATCCTTGGCTTGTGAAGATGACTTTATAGAATGAAGTATGATTATACTAATGTGATGTTGAAAACAATACAGCTGCCTTTTTTTATAATCAGAATCATTGTCAGTCAAAGATAAATCTGCACACCTAAATCGTCAACAAAATAAGTCCACTTTTGATAGGTAGATCAAGTAATATTTTCAACTGTGCATGCCAAACGAACATAATGTAATTGGGCCCTTTGTGATACAGGCCAGGGAAAAGAGACCTCTGTTAAAGAGTGTAAGATTCGACTGTTTTGTTGATTCCCTGGGTGTGCATTAATATCTTTGAGTCACTATTACATGTATATTGATATCAAGATTTTAAATAATATTGACCTGTTTTACAACGATCCTGATCACTATTAATTAATCACAATCTATTGTAAAACAGACAACATAATCTGTGGCCTTACAGTTACTGTAAATGTATAATGAATAATATTGATCATGGTACTTGATTATGTTTAGACTTCTATAGTGAGGACAAAAAACCATGTAAAAGATTAAAAAAGTATTGTCATCTATTAATGTACTAAACCAGCTTCACTGATTTCAACTACCCTTATCACTTTTTAATTTGTAAATCTGACTGTCAGTGCTACAATCTTAGTAATGACATCCTCATAAATGATGTCAGAATTATTCAGTGATGACATCCTTATAAGTAATGTCAGATTTATTCAGTAATGATGTCAGATTTATTCAGTATTGTCAGATTCACTTAGTCATAGTATTCTTATAAGTGATGTCAGATTCACTGAGAAATGACAGCCTTATAAGTAATGTCAGATTCACTCAGTAATAGTATCCTTATAAGTGATGTCAGATTGACTCAGTAATAGCCTCCTTGTAAGTTATGTCAGATTCACTCAGTAATAGCATCCTTGTAAGTTATGTCAGATTCCTTATAAGTGATGTCAGATTAACTCAGTAATAGCCTCCTTGTAGTGATGCCAGATTCACTCAGTAATAGCATCATTGTAAGTTATGTCAGATTCCTTATAAGTGATGTCAGATTGACTCAGTAATAGCCTCCTTGTAAGTGATGCCAGATTCACTCAGTAATAGCATCATTGTAAGTTATGTCAGATTCCTTATAAGTGATGTCAGATTGACTCAGTAATAGCCTCCTTGTAAGTGATGCCAGATTCACTCAGTAATGATATCCTTGTCAATTCAAGAAAGTCATATAAGGTAGTTGAACAAAATTTTCATTTTCTACGATAATCATAAATACATCAAAACTTTCACCCCATGTCTCTTTATTTTTGATAAAGAAATCAATGAGGGGTAGTAATTTGACTCAGTGACTCACGATTTATAAAGACAACGAAACTTCAATGTTCATGTTTTTTTAATTTGCCTTTATTCAGAATTAATCACATGTTTTTCACTCTCACAAACTCAAAACAAGTGTTTTAAGTTAGACAAATTACTTGGATCTCTAAACTATTTTAGAAGTATTGTCTCAAGTTAGACAATTCACTGGGAACTCTGAACTATTTAAGACAAGTGTTGTCTCAAGTTAGACAATTCACTTGAAACTCTGAACCATTTAAAACATGTATTGTCGCAAGTTAGACAATTCACTTAGAACTCTGAACTATTTAAAACAAGTATTGTCTCAAGTTGGACAATTCACTTAGAACTCTGTACTATTTAAGACAAGTATTGTCTAAAGTTGGCATATTTCAGAATAAATATCATTTGCTCTTCTTAAATAACCTTAATATTGTTAAGCTGTGTAAAGCTGCCTTTATTTCACTGAGATATTATTGTTGACAACTGTATGGGCCTATTTTGTAATTGTCTGTTTGTGTTAGTTTAGTATGTATATAATCAACTAGTGCTAGATATGTGGTCATTGAAATCCACCATCATATAAAATATGTTATGTTTAAAGATTTATATATATAAGAGTTTTTCATAATAATGAGTCACTTGGGCAAGTGGACAATTAAAGTTAAAGGGTGTTAAATGCAAACTTTGTAGGTGACATGTATTTTTTTTAAGGTTACCAACCAATTATTACATCCTTCCATGAAAGTCATGTAAGGCATTCTAGAATATTCATCAGATAACAATTTTACGCATAATTATGAGCTCCCTTTGCCAATTGAAAGAAAAAATTTCCTCAAATCATGGTCATTAATTGAACAGTGGAGGCTTAATAGTCTGAACTATATTAATGAAATATTTAATTTGTTAAAATCTTTTGGTTAGAACAAAGAGTGGTATATGGAAAACTTGTAAAGTGACTGATGATTATGGAAAACTCTGTTTTTATTTTTTTTAATAATTTGACAAATTCATAATATTATGAATGACAAAATGAATTATTATTATTATTATTATATAGTTGTCGACTGCATAAGATTGTTTTGTTATGTTTCTGACCTTTTTATACATTGTTTTCACCAATGTCCTTAGGTTGGTTGGTCCATCTGTCTGTCCGTCAGTCTGTCTACAACTGCTTGCAAGCACTCTTGAAGGCACAATTTTTGACAGAAATTAGGAGACTTAGTTTGTTTTCAACCGCGAATAACCCAATTACAAACTAAGATCAGCATAGAAAAATATTTATCATGAGTTACTGTCTCTGTTCTTGAAAAGGGGTTCAATTTGTAGCTCAATATAATGCTAGAGGGTGCAGTTTACGATGAATATTGTTTGTTATCAACTAAAAATGTTAAAGAGAATTATTGTGTGGTTTAAGGTTGAATATTTTATGCTGTTGATTTTTACTGTCTATATTTACAATCTAAGGTGCCAGTGGGCTGGGGGTATATATTACCATGCCTATCAACCTATCTTTTGTTTTTTGTTTTAAGTCTTGCAATTGTGTTATCATTCCACTTAATAGTTTGGTTTCTTTTTTTTGAAAAAGTTTGACATTCTATGAGTCCCATTTAAAGGAATTGTACAAGGTTTTCTAAGCATTTTATGTGTATTGGGGACACTGATTGTATAATATTAACTATTCAGATAAATTTATATTAGTGATGTCATCAAACCAAACATTTAATTTTAGTGAAGTAGCAACAACCACTGATGTCAGACTGAATGGTACATATCTTTGTTATCAGTGTACCAATACACATAATTTTATAGTTTAGAAAATTTCTTTAGATCCCATTAAAGAGTCTACATAGCTGATAAAGCTTAGAGGGTCTGATTAATTGTCTATTTTTAATATTTAATAACTAACTCGAAGAAATAGATATAGTCTGATACTGCTGAGATATAGAAATTATTGGTACATTATCTTAGATGTTAATTAAGACACTAATAAGGTTGTCATTATAACAAATAGGCCAGTTCACATGTTTTATAAGTATTATAAGAACAATATATTATTATCAGTAGGTAGGATATATAATGGTTATATTTCATGGTAAATTTAAGAGACCACTAATAACTGGCAAACAGATTTCAGTTTGTTCTATTGCGTTTTTACCTTGATGGTTTAACCGTAGTTGTTTATGTCATACTAAGAATTTTATGAAAAATACAATAATAATTTTTATTACTTAAGTACAGATATATAAAACATATAAACTATACCGGTATTGTACAAAGTTATAAAAACAGAATATGTTAGTGTAAATAGTTCTATTTTTTGTGTTCATTTTCGACTTTCTGTATAGGCTTTACTTTTAAACTATATTTTTGTTAAGGGATTTTGCATGCTGGCCAGTAAACAGCAAATCTCTTTAATCTGAAATGTATTTTTTTATTTTTAATCAAATAGTTTTAATTTAGATTCTAGCCAGTACAATTGTTTTTTTAGAATTTAATTTTCACTCTGGAAATCAATTTACAAATTAATCTTAGATACACAGATCAAATCATAGCTAGAAATATAACATGTTATACTATACTAAAGTTCATAGAGAGTAATATAACATATTATACTATACATGACAGTTCATAGAGAGTAATATAACATGTTATACTACACATGACCGTTCATAGATAGTAATACATGTTATACTACACATGACAGTTCATAGAGAGTAATATAACATGTTTTACTATACTTGACAGTTCATAGATAGTAATACATGTTATACTATACTTGACAGTTTATAGAGAGTAATATAACATGTAATACTATATTTGACAGTTCATAGAGAGTAATATAACATGTTATTCTATACTTGACAGTTCGTAGAGAGTAATATAACATGTTATACTATACTTGACAGTTCATAGAGAGTAATATAACACGTAATACTATTTTCGACAGTTCATAGAGAGTAATATAACATGTTATACTATACTTGACAGTTCATAGAGAGTAATATAACATGTTATACTAAGCTTGACAGTTCATAACCAGTATCATAACATGTTATACTATACTTCTCATATCATAGCTGTAATATAACCTGTGATAATACACTAGGCAGTTCATTGCCAGTATTATAGCATGTTATAATACACTAGATTTACAAGACAGTTCATAGTCAGTAATATAACATATTGTAATATACTTGCCAATTGATTTCCAGAAATATAACCTGTTCTAATACTTAGACAGTTCATAGTCAGTAGTATAATATATGATAATACATTTGACAAATGATAGCCAGTAATATAACATTTTATAACACTTTTATCACCCCAAAGCCAGTAATGTAGCCTTTATGATAAATGCACAGATCATAGCCAGTAATGGAACATGTTATAATACACTTGCCAGAAAATTGCAAACAATATGAAATGTTTTAATACACGCGACTGATAATAACCTAGTTATTATGTTACATTAACAATTGACGAATCTGTCCAATAATATAACCTGCCACAAATCAATCAGTTTTGTCAATTGTAATCAGATTTGCTAATTTAAAAAATTAATTAATGTTGATTTTTAAAAAAAATATACTACCCAAGTTATTTATCACAAATGTAATCAGCATTTGTTTATTTGTAATACGTAAAATACATAATTTTCATGTTTTTTTTTTAATGTAAAGTTAGCTTATATTTGAGTCTAAATTTCAAAAAAAGCTAGAGGGTTGAGAAATGTCTTCAGAAAAGAATGAAGTTTTACGTTGCCTATATTGTGATTTCGCTGATGTCTTTGTATCATGTCATGTTCTTCATTTTATTACTAATTGATGAAAATTATTTTTATGAATAAAAATTTATATGTTCAAGACAGTGTGGTTTTTAGCTTATGTTATAGCTCATACGTTATTATATTAAATATGCTTTAAATCTTTCTGAATATGGCAAAGTCTTTCAATTACAACAGATTTCTTAAACTGAATTTCGAGCTTTTGTGGTCAGCAATTTCGTTGATGTATTAGATGGTCATGATAATTTGACCCCTAAGATATTTTCTAAAAAAATTTATAACTCTTGCCCCCGAATAAAAATACTAAAAAATAAAAGATTTTTAGGATTTTCCCTTGATTTCAACATTGTAAAAGAATTTGGGTTGGTCTTTGATGTTCATTTAGTTGTATCTTTATAGCTTTGCAAATTTTCCCGAAAACAATATAATGGTCTAAGAGCGAGTTCGAAATTATTCGAAAGAGTCAATCTTGTATAAGAGCTCATAAATATTGATAGCGAATAAAGCAATAATAAAAGGTATAATTCAAATCTTCGAATTTTATACAAACATTATTATTTATGTGATTAACTACAACTTCTTTGAGTAGGAAATCAATTATGTTTGAATTTTCAATGTGCAATTGTCACGCTATGTTTTTGTGTCCAATGCTGATTAACATGGTAATCAACAACTTCGATTCTTTTTCTAACTTATAAAAATCCATTGTTTGCCTGGAATATGTGTCAAGAATAAAACTCATAAAGAAATTAATCCCGCTGAACTTGAGTCAAGTCAGTTAGTTTTAGAGAACAGTTGAGACACAGACCTGTATTTGAAGATTGGAACAATGTCCATGAGCTTTTCGAGATAAAACTCGTATTTGACGATTGTATTGTAAATGTACTTCACTTTACGATAAAAAAAAATGCGATTCTACAAGAGTGCGTTGAATGGAGTTCTATTGTTTTTACAAATGAATTCAGCGTTCACAGGTACAGTATATATTTTTAGACTACTTCATGTAAAGTGTAGAGTAGAGATTAATGTGAAACAAGGCCATACAGCATTTTCTGACATGATAATTATGTCAATGCTTAATATTATCCTATAATATTTGTTAGTTAATTCCTATGTTTTAGTTTTATTGATAATATGAATCAATATAATTATGCTGTTGATATTGTAAAACGTTCAATGAGTTCAGGCGACAACATAAATTGAAAACCTTTGGATAGCAGTTTCAATCCTTTTTTCAAAGTTGTCTCTTCTTTCCTTGATTAAGCGGCACTTGTGTTAAAAAAGGTTAAAATTTATTTCGATTATAGAAGTTGATTGTGGTGATCCACCAGACATTCTGAACACATACCGTGTAGTGAATGTTTCAACAAGTAATCGCTCTACTACAGAGGGGTCTGTATGGTATTATCAGTGTTTTGAACGGTTTCAAAATGTATCTGGTGACGCATTTCGGATATGTAATTCATCTGGATTTTGGGAAGGAGATAATATAGAATGTGAAGGTAAATTTATATCTGTATCTATTAATTTAAAGTACATCCCGGAAGAATAAGATATATTTAGCAATTTTAAAGTTGTTTGTCATTATTCAAGGCGTTAAATACTATGAATAATAAAACCTATGGAATATAGTTCATGTGCCACTGTTTGTGCACACATAAGACATCTGCAAATCTAAAATGTTAACTCATACTACCGTGTACTGCCCTGACAAAATTCCCCTCATCTAATAAGGTTATATGAAAAATAATTCATCATGTTTTACATCCGGTGCTGGGAATTTGTTTTGTAGAAATCGTTCATTCATTTGGAAATCGTATTGTATCTTTCAGCATTGTCCTGTGCCCCGTTAAAAAGACCAGATCACGGTGCTGTTATGTTCCTGTCTTTAGATGTTGGTTCTCAGGCTACCTATTTCTGTTTCCAAGGTTATAAGTTAGGAATTGGTGATTTTAATAGAACGTGTCTACCGGATGGTACATACAGTGGTTCACCACCAGAATGTGACAGTAAGTTACGATGCTGTCGACTAATATTTGCATTATCGATCAAGATAATAAATAGACTTCCAGGGCCTTGTAATCAATCTCCTAATTTCCAGACTTAAAATAGCCCCCTATTTCAAAACAATTATGAGTCTGAAAATGTAACATATATTCTGCAAAATGATGACAAGATTTAAAGTGTAGATAACTCTAAAAGATCAAATATAACATTCGTCCGTGTTTTAATTTATAGTTATAAAATGTCCAGAACCTCAGTATATAGAGAATAGTTTTATGAATAAAGAAACTAATGAGTATAACACCTGGGTGATATACACCTGTTTTCCTGGTTATTATAAAACATTGGGTGATCTAGAGAGAAGGTGCACTGCTAGCGGTGTATGGAGTGGTGACCAACCTTATTGTGCTGGTGAGACTTTACTGTATCTTTTTCTCACTTATTAGTTGACGAACTTATTTATCACCTGTTTTTTTTTACCCAGTTAGTTTCTTCTTAAAGAGCAATAAGAGCTACAAGAGTCATAATAAGGATCACGAATGTAAGACTCCCGGATGTTTAGACTCGATATTATATTAGAATGTCATTGGAGTCGAGACATAAAAACATTAAATCTGATCAGACTAAAGTTCAAAATATCAGAGAAACACTAGAATAGTTAGCGCTTTTAGAATCAGATTGTGATTGCTTGCATCTTGTACTAAATACAATCACTGTTAATCATAAATTATAAAGTAAATGTCACAAAGACTATTTAACGCAATTTGTATTGTGATGGTACAATGTCCAGAAACGTCGGACGCATGGAAGGAAAAAGAAAATAAGGCATAGTGTGTCCGATATTGATGCCTAACCAACCTAATGAATTTCCAATCAACATATTGATCGTCTTTTATAATTTCAGAAATATATTGTCCCTTTCCCACGAAACCATTAAGGTCGACACCACAATTTACATCAATAAAATGGAAGGGTACTTTATCATATACGTGTGACTATGGCACGTCTTTAGCTAGCGGTAACCTTACTAGACATTGTTCAGACGATGCTACATGGGATGGTGAGGAGCCAGTTTGTGAAGGTACGAAAAGTACTGTGTAGGTTTACAACGTGCATGACATTCATCTGCAATTAGTGTCAATGTTTAATCGTGGCACTATCAGATTGATGACCTCTTAATTTAATTTTAGGTTTATTTCTCGACTAATAATCAACAAGTGATTTCGTTCGTTCTTTCGACATTCGGGTAAATTTGTAATAGGACAAAATGGCTTTTTCATAAAGAATAGCAACCCTTTCTGAAGGTTTCCACGTGGTTAAATATGATTAGAAATTAGAAGTGCTTTGGTATAAGAGCTGGATAAAATATTGGCAAAGAATTGACCCATGTTAGATTAAGCATGATGCCTAGTCCTTCGTTACATGGTTGACTTTAATGTCCTTTGAATTTAATGTTTATGATGTTTTAATTTTATCAGAAATTCGATGTAGCACTCCACCAGAAGTATCTAATGCCACAACAAACCACAAGGCACCGATATCAAATTATGGAACTATCATTTACTATTCTTGTAACCATGGTTACCTAAATAATGGAGGTAAAATCTATTCTGAATGTGGACGAGAAGGTGAATGGTCTGAAGTAGATCTAGATTGTGTTGGTAAGTTTTAAGGAGGTATCCCAGATTTACCATGTAGCATTTCAAATATCTATTTGATCATTTCTAAAATATCATGATGATCCCAACCTGAGTATTTTTAATGAACTTAGAAATTCCCACCAAACCCAAGTTAATTTGGTTTATAAAATATCGGAGGTAGCCAATCGTTGAAGTCCCAACCTTACACCTTCCACGGGAAGATGCCAGTAATATATTTTCTTTATATGATTTACAGGTGTTTATTGTGGTAAAGCACCATTATTTATTGGAGCTAAAAACAATGCGTCTGGTGAGATGTATAACGATATAGCTATATATGAATGTTTTATACAACTGGATGATCATATTAAAACGTGGATTAAAACATGTAACCGATATGGTGTTTGGACGGGCAAGGAACCGGAATGTACAGGTAAAAAAATCCACCAATTATTATTATAAAGCGACTCCTGAATCAAGATCTTTCTATATTACATATAATAAATTATACAAATATTAGTGATCTATTACGCATCTTTTCATTTGGAGTAAAAAACAAATAGGAATAGCTTCTTTAGCGTCCAAGTATTCTTGCTTACAGATGGATGGTATGACAAGAAGTTTGAACCAGAACCTGTAGAGGCACCAGGATCTGTTGGAATTGGTATAACTGTTTTCGCAATATTTGTTACATTGATCATTTGTATCATCATATTGGATGTTGCCACACTGAAACCACATTTCGTCTACCTGAGACGAAACCTAAAGGACTTCAGAAAAACTGTAAGAAAACAGTGTAGAATCCTAAAAGCTCATCCTAAGTTCATCGACTTTACGTATAAAATTAGAATGAAGAAATGGGATGAGAAGAGATTGACTAAAATCCGACCAGAATTATCGGCACCTAGTGTTCTCGGTGAGGTAACTGACTGAATTCCTATTTATGTCTTATAGATTTATCGTTGCATTTGTATCACGTACCTTTATGTCGCATTTCATTTTTATTAGTCTACGTAATCTAAAAAATCAAATAATTAGATTAATTCAATCTTTTCCTCTATTGCCTTTTCCTAAAAAATGCTACTGCAATACATTACGCTTTTATTCGTTATGCGACACTTTTCGCTATAGTTTGCCCGAAGCCTAATTAAGATAAGATCCTAACCCATCTAATCATCATTAATTTGTTAAATTTGTGGATCACTTAATTGTTACGAATTTCATTATCACTGACAGTTGGTGTTTACTTCTTTGTCATTAAAAGTGTATAGATTCGTCATTAGTTTGACCAAACTACCTCTCTGAAAAAAACTTAATTATATTTTATCCAACCTGTAATAATGTTCACCGTCGAAATTTAAGCCTCCTAGGACTATCCGAATTAACCCTCGAAAACAACCAATTTTGCCTTTAATATGACCTGACTATTACTTCCGAAAATGACCCATTCTGAAAGTGCTTGTTTTTTGTCCGTGTCGATGTCAAGATATGATTTGAATCACTGACACCTGCAATATAGGTCTACTACAAGAATGATTAGATAAACAGGTGTTTACAAAATAACGACCACTTTTACTATTGAATGCGATTGATCTTTGTGTCAAGTGCACAGAATTGTATTCTTGGGGAGGCTGGATTAAGAGCAGCTTATTTGTAAGTATGGAGTTGAGTAAGACTTCTCTTGCGCGGTTCTCTTGCGCGGTTAAAAATATGCTGTATTTAGTCTCTAAACCATAGCTTCTACCACACAGAAGTCTGAATAAATAACAGTATATATATATATTTAATTTAATTGCTCGTTTGTTTCGTTTCCTCTTTTTTGCGATCAGCTTGTTCTTGTTCATACTTAGTAGCCTTACCAAATATTACCAAAGCCAAGAACATAACAAATTTAACAGTAACAGTAATAAGCATTAACAACATGAGTGAGCTCGGCCCATCAGAACCAAACAGCTTACCACCAACATATGGGAATATTATTTCTCCTATACCTGAAGCTACCAGACAACATGATATGGCACAACCCGTGACGGGAAGGTATTGATCGCTCCACGCTAACACTCCGGGTAAAAATACAGCCGAGAACATTCCTAGAGTCACTGATCCGATCCAAAGAAACACTGCTTCTTGTTCTGCAGCTATATACAAAAATACAACAGCCACAAGCTGTCCTATACAATTAACTATTAGAATGATAAATATTCCCATTAATTTTGATAAAATTACATTCACTATACGTCCTACTATAAAAGCTCCCCAAAAGATTGACGTCATTGTCGCCATTGTTTGTTTTGACAATTTTAGTTCGCTCATGACCCCAAATGGAAGCAATAGATCACCATACGCTAATAAATATCCAAACACCGGAATATGGTATAATATCAGCAAAATAAGAAACACCATTGATTTTGGTGTCAGTTTACCATAGGGTCCATTGTTATCAAATTCCTTATAATGTATTTGATCATTCCTGTTTTGATAGTAATAGTACATGAAGGCTATTGCTGGAGGTAGTGTTACAGATCCGAGAATTAAATACGCGTAATGGACCTGAATATCCGCCGCAGTCAGTTGGTCAACTTCAGTTATATTCATGGTACTGTTTACACAAACTGAAGTTGCTGCAATACAGCCGTGGGGTTGCTCTTTTTCTGCTAAGAATGGCTTTGCTACAAACGGTGCCACAAACGATCCAATAGCAGCGGATAAGGAAACAAATTGGAAAGCCATTCCTTTATCCTCTTCCCAAATTATTCTACATACTGCTAATATTCCTGAAAGGAAAAGAAATATTTTTTTTCATTGAATATACTGGTTGGAACAATAATTTGGATTCAAATTAGCAATAATTGGGATCTAAATTGCAAACCATTTTAAACCATTGAAATCTTATTGGCATCCATTGCAACATAATTGGCAATTTAGCAACTTGGAATTTTATTGGCATTTTGGAATATGTACCTACCATAATCGACGAATCCTTTTAATATACCTTGGAGTAGAGACATTAAAATCAAAAAGGTAAAACTAGTAGTGATTGGTAAAACTATGTTTACAATGCTGCCCAGAAATAGAGATATTGCTAAGAATAATCTCATGTTAATGGACGATTGTGCCAAAACTGATAGAAGACAACCAACAATAAATCCAACACCCTGTACAATAAATAAATCTGTCATTGTAGCCATGTCTACATCGACCAACACTTGTAAATCTAAGAGTACAGGTCCTAAAATACCATTGTCTATACCCTGAAAAGATGAGAAAATATAAGAAAAAGCCCAATGTATAGTTATTATGATACAATATATGTGTTCATCACCGTCAGATTACTAGAACTGGGATTACAAATAAGGGAATATGCATATTAAGTTGGGAGAAAAGAATTCAAACTTGGATTTAAAAGGCACCATGTGCGCAAGCCAACCACAGGCCACTGCACTCCTTTGTAGAAAAATTAAAATGATTTGGTGAAGAAAGATTTAGTAAGATATATACATGTAATTATGTCAGTAGAAAATATTATATTATATCTGTTGCAAAATTTGCAATTTTAGTTTTGCTGATATTTACAACAGGTTTAAGAATGTAATAACTTACAATTATAACAAAACCATAAAATAACCATGCTGTCTCCATCAGCTTTGATTTATCTTTAATATCAAACATTGTTAGTTTTCTAGAAGAATAAAAATTAAACATATGTGCGATACGTATCTATAACAAATCTTAAAGTAAAGTTATTTGAAGTCATAATAATATAAGCCTTGTGTACCTTTACTAATAGGTCCAAAGTGTTTGGTTTAATTAATATGTCCAAGAATAAAAATGATTGATTGTAAATATTTTTACAGACTTGAATTTATGTCCAAAATGCAATTTCTGGAAGGGAAACCTAATATTTCTGTGGCCAAGAAAAAACAAGATGTATAATTATAATCTACGGTGTCTTCATCATATGAACTTTTCTAATCTCATTTTATAAATTATTAATTTCCTTTTGTCAGTTATACAGGTTATCACATATTGTATTGGACTTCTTGCACTATCATAATGAATATATGATATATTCTAAACATATTGACGATTCACTTACAGTTTATTATTGTTCAACATGATATAAAAGTAATTATGGAAAGGTCAGGAGACAAGTGACTAGGACTAGAATTCATTGAATATTTTAGAATAATGAAGCTTATTAATAAAATTGACATTAATTATTAATACCACGCAAACTGTTTGATTCAATGTGCTAACTGGTTGACATTTATGTTTCTTCCAATATATATCTAAATAGTAACAAAACATGAGTTAGTAGGTTTTAGGTTTTGCAGTCTTCGCACTCAAATGTTTCAAGAGTTTCAAGCTGATCTAATTGAACTTGAGAACGCCTTGAGAACAGTACTTGCCAAATATCAGTAGAGACACAGGCTGAATGTCACATCGGATATATCGTTCGGTGGCTCACAACTTTTATTATGAATTAAAAAACCTTAATTTTGAATAAAAAACTTAAATTGAAACTAATTAGTGGAAATTAAAGTTTTTGATTCAAAATCATTTTTCACCTAGGTGAAAATTATAGTTTTTAATTAAAAATAAAAATGTAAAATTTGTGAGCCACCGTTTATCGCTCTACAATTAATTCATTTTTTAACAGTAAAAATATAACCTTTTTAAATATGAATATTCAAAATGCAAAATGCAAAACATCAATAAGCAAACGTTGATAAAAATGTGTGTAGATGGAATGGCAACAGACGGTAAATAACATATTCGATTTAGTTATGCACAATCAGATGGAAAAGTGAGTAATTATGTCTCAGTGTGAATCCTAAACACTATTTGCATAACACTTTGATGTGCATAATAATGTTTTTTTATGTAGCTGCCGTATTAATACCTTCATTGGTTTCTAGGAACAGCAAACAGTTACTGTAATACCCTTAGTGT
Organism: Nipponacmea schrenckii; assembly: GCA_030562195.1. Taxonomy (NCBI): domain Eukaryota; kingdom Metazoa; phylum Mollusca; class Gastropoda; family Lottiidae; genus Nipponacmea; species Nipponacmea schrenckii. The sequence continues at coordinate 15,565,080 of CM060202.1, forward strand.
TGTTAATTTGAGCTATATATTCTCACATCTCTTCAAAAACTATTCATTTAAGATAATAAAGATCTATTAAAATCCTGCCAAGATGTTGTAATAGAAATGTATTCAACGGAATAAGAAATGTACAAATAGAAACATCTAAGGGCAAGTTTTTCACACCTTCATTCGGAATTTTTTTTTTATTGCAGAGTGGGAACGGATTTATGTTTGTAATAACATAATTATTTCATTTATATTCAAGAGAATATTTATTTTATTATTAACGACCACCTGATGTTAATGGCCAATATGACAAGGTCGGTTAATTTTACTAACTGACGAGATAGTTATTTTTGATATTTGATGTTGTTTTTTAGATCAGCCTACCGAGGAATTATGGTCTATTGCAGACGAATATTAATTGATGGGAATACGCATTTGTTGCATATGTCGTCAACACTGAGGCCACGTAAAGGCAGATTTAGATAAACATGTCTATGATCCATGAAAATGCAAGTATCTTGCGCAGTTTCATATTGATATGACTGATGACATGATATCTGATAATAACAAGGTTCTTCTTTTACGTTTATCAGAGAACCAAACGGTTGATAGTTTATTAGTGAAATACCTTAGAAAACTAGTTAAATTACTAGTAATAACATATTGTTAACTCAAAAGTGTTAAAATTATTGAAATCTCGGAGAAAAAGTGTTTTTATCTTTTGCCCAATAACGAGATACATATCGTATCGTGACCCTTGTATCGCGATACGTTTCGTATCGTGGCATCATTATTCAAAATTGGCAATAGTATAATTTATTATTAATTAATTTATTCGAATGAAATTGATCACTGAGAACATTTCACTTAGATGTTCAGCAATATGTTGAGAATTCCAAGGGTGTCCAATTACTATCCTAGTGTTGCTGAACTAAATACAAGATCGATATGTTACGGATTTGAAAATGATGTTGATTAGTTTATCTTACAGAAATGGCTAGAATTAATGGCAACTACATGTAAGGAATGGTAACAATGTTCCTAACATGTTATGTGTGTGTGTATACAGTTCCAATTTTTGTTGCCGAATTTATGGTCTGATGGTTACTCGACAGGTTAAATAAAATATTATCAGTGTGTACTATACTAGATTGTTCATCAGAAGCTTTACATCGTTATTACTCTTCCCTTCAGGTGGGTGTAAAAGTGTAAGATTCAACAAAACTTAATCCATATCCTACCAATACGAGTTGGCCGACGTTTAAAAATTGTCTCTTACATACTGGCATATTCGCTGTGCGTATTCATAGCGAATCCATAACGAATTGCAATGAAACATGATGCTATATTAATACAATGTAGCGTATTCCAATGCTTTACGAATACGAATTAAGCGGAAGTAAAAAAATATTTTGGTAGTACTCATAGGTTAAAAATGGGAGTATGGCCCAAAAAACAATTTATTTAAACAATCTCGTATTCGATGTACTGCAGCTTAATTGTCAATGACTGTGTTACTGAGCATTTAACAATATTCACTGGTACAGTTATTATTTATATAATTGGTAGTTATTAAGTTAAGAATTAAGTAATAATTGAAGAGTGAATATTTCATATTTTCATAACATCTTCATACAGTTAAGTCAGTTAATACAAATCCTACAGGAAAGAGATTCCTAACGAGATCACAAAACTTAAGAAAACTTCCATAACAAGGTATTTCCTCCATTCCCTGGGACGTTCACTGTTTGGTCACCACATTAGTTAGAGCAATCATTACATTTCTATGGGCACGCTTTCACTGGCCTTTCATTCTGTTACTTTCATATAACAATGACCTTTAGTTGGACACAACTTGTCCTTCCACACACTTCTTCCGCTTTAAAAATTTGAAGTGTATAATTTTTGGCATGCGTGTTCACTACAAAATTAATATTCTAATATTCAAAACCAATATCATTTTACATCAAAAATTTAACTTTCGGTTGAATCTTGTGGGATTCGAAGAATTAAAGTGTAAAATGAATCGAAGTTTAAACCCTGTCCTACCATGAGGATTAAATCAGAGTTGTCCGAAAAATCATAATCAAAATTATTTCTTGAAAGCTGGCATACCCTGAATCATTGATGTTTTTTTCATAACTATACCTCCTAGATTAAAGTTTCCATTTGTTATAATTACTATTATTGCATACATGTGTACAGGGCATGAAAAAACGTGAGATTTGTTTTGAAAATCAGAAGAATATTTTAAGGCATGTAAAATCATGAATTTTGAAAACATGGATGCAATGTTGATCCCAACCATCTAAATAAAAAAGTAAATGTTATGTCCAAAGGTGAAAATTATGACTTTTCTCCATTATTACTTGCACAGAATGACAGGAAAAGTAATTGTCCTGAAGCAAGCTAACGAAATTTGCGACTTACATTTTGACACTCTTCTTCAAATAATACTGCAAAATTATTTATTCCTTATCGCGTTATATGCTGTACACAAGCTTGGGATTAAACACAGTCAACTTAAAGATTTTCTTAAAGAATACGCAGAAATTAAAACGTTCAAAATCGGACAAAATGAGTCCCTGTTATCAGTTGAAGTGCCTGGCGTCAAAACGATAAAACTAAATACCCCTTTGCTGTTATTGTCTTGACTTGACAACTTCGTTTTTCAAGTTTCGCTACTAATCGTGCCTTTCAGGTTGAAGACGAGCAGAATAATCTTGATATTAAATAGTTCGAAATTCTCTTCCATATGAATCCTTTTGAGAAGTGAGTCTATTAAAGGGATTCTGCGTCTTAACATGAACATAAAATTTTACTTCTCAATAGTGGCCAATGTGAGTATATATTCATGAGTGAACTTACCTGGTGTCATAAAGTAACAGAATCCCTTAAAGTCATTTTTTAAAAAACTGCAATCAGTTTATTAAGCGTTTTTCAATAATCAAATGCATCTTTATGGTTAATTACATAGGTTTTTTTTATATTTATTTATTTTTTATGTTTTTTATGGCAGTAGGTATGTTATTTTACTGATGAATAGAGCTCTTATTGACTAGTTTAAAACTTTCAAATTTTATATTCATTCTAAGACCTATTATACCTTTAAGTACAAAAAGACGAGAAAACATTCAAAAATAACTAAACCTTTGTGAGAATCTTACCTCTTATATTTCACTTCCGTTTAAAAACCTCGTTCACAGCTTAAACGACTAGTTTACAGACCGTTGTATAAAGAGCACCATATTCTCAAATTCTCTTGGCGCAGTTGCTTATTCATCTTTCTATCTGTTTTAAACGTTCACCTTCTATGGATCAATTATTAAACGCGTTATTTTTATGAAAGTTTTAAAGCTATTTCATAAACAACCTTGATATAAAAAAATCCTTCGATTTTCACACTATATACGCTTTTTATTTTTCAAAGTAGGGCCTACACATTTCCAAAGATCATATATCTGTCTATCCTCATAAAACAATTGTTCTGTATATTCAATCATTTATATTTATCTGAACTGCTGTTATCAAATGCCAGATATAAAGGAAGCATTCAGTGAATATATAAATTTAAAGATTGAAATTCTTAAAATTTCATTATCCAACCAGAAATATCAAGTAGAACCTGTTACATCTGTTGCTTGTTGCCTATTAATAACGTCCATAAAAGTATAATATAAATATAATGGTTGAATATACATAAAATCAATACTGACATTTAATACATAATTAACTCTCGGGTTATTGTATTGTTGTACAAGTTTATAGTTGTGATAACTAATATTTCATATCTTGAAATCTTATATATTTATGGAAAAACGTGATTTATTATTAAATATATATTCAATATAATCAAAAGAAAATAAATATTTCGATGACATCATTCGATGCCTTAAAAATGAACAATGACGAGGATATACACGGATTATGATGTACAGGACGACCAAAGATTATCGGTAATCAGCTAGCGGTCGAACTTAGTAACGGAAATATAAGCGTGAGGCTTCTTTATGACATACATACTCTGACCTCTGTGTACTTCGATATGACGCTTAGCATTGTGCCGTAATATAGCCTACTGGTAGCTAGAGTACGATATGAATACCATGATTTAAAAAACTGAACCAGTTCTACTTTGATTCAATCCCAGTTTGTAACATAAAGGACAACAATGCTACAACAGCAATTAGAAAAATTGGTATGGATTCGGAAACAAGATAATTTTGAAAGTCGGGACTATTCCTTAAATGTTATTTAATGTTAATGTTATTAATTTCAAAAAAGCAATAAAACTCAATGTGACGGACACAACTGGATATTTTTGTTTATTTTATGATAGAAAAGTTCTCAACAGTAAAAATGTAAGCAGTCCTATCCATAAAAAAAAATGTTTTTTCCATTTAATAGCTGAAAACGTGCTAAAGTATCCCTCACACTAAAGATCACTAACTGATTTCTGACACATGGAGAGTTTGGTCTGGTCTACCATAGAATTATTTGAAGAATCAATCCTGACAACACGAGGCGGTGGAGGATTGAGGGATGGTATTAACGGATTTGGATTTCTGTGAAACTATTCCCTAAGAGCAGAACAAACGTCGTGAATCGTTCGCTCAGTTTGATATCACTTTCACCTCCCAACACATGACAATAATGTGAAATTACTAAATTAATTTGCCGAAATTAATTTGCCGAAATTAGTTCAATTTGTCACGTGGTTAGTCGTTTGGAACTACAAGTTTTTGTTCAAGTCAATAAAACATCAATAAACATCAATAATTCAATCATTGTTTTATTTAGTTGAAAATTTCAATAAACTCAACTCTGAAACATTTTCTCTGAGAAAATGGTAAACTGAATCAAACAAAATAACTAGAGCTAATTCTAATTGGAATTGAGTTTTGCTTAAATCTATGAAAACTATACATGTCTTAACTAATGAGCCAGCTTTAACTTAAAGTGTTTATGGCCCATAACTTACTGTAACTAAGCAGAGGGATACTCAAAAAGTGGTTGCTTACTGGGGCCAGCATTTATTAGCCCATGATTTTAGAACGTCAAAACTAACTATTCTTTTTGCCAATGAAATGCAAAACACCAGTCGAATTAGGAACTTACTGTAACTAACCTGGGGAATGCTGAAAAAATGGTTGCTTACCGAGGGTTGATGCTAAAGCCAGATATGAATGACAAGTACGCTATGTGTTTTATTATTCCTTTCAGTTAATACATTGAAGTAAAAAACATATTTTACAAATCTTTTCATGTACAATATAGCCTACAATGTTTTAAAAGTAAAATGTTTAGAATTATGTACCTTTATGGTACTGGATATATCTACTTAGAAATCTTATTTTATTTTGCTTTCCTTATAATAAGTGCCAAAATTTGATATATTTTTCTACCATCTGTCATCACTATGTGACTGAGAAAGACGCTGCTTAAAAAAATAAAAACAAAAAAACAAACAAAATATTATGTCGAACGTGATATTTGTGGCAAACACAAGTTTAAGTATCATTAATTATCGCTACGAAATCATGTTTACATGATCGTAATGTAGTGATTCGTTTTCATTCATCCTCATGCGCACTAATGGATTAGTAAATGACTGTTTCGAACTACCTACTTCCATTGGCCGAATAAAAAAACATATCAAATAGCAAAATAATCGTACCTAATGAAAGGATGGTTCAAGATTAAGAAATCTCAAAAGCCAAATTTGGTGATGAGAGCAGTGACTTGATAAATCGAGGTCTTAAAATTGAACCAATACGTATCAGATTAAAAAAAATAAAGATAAAAAAATAAAGACATATTGTGTTTGACTGTTTCTACTACCAAAAACTCAAATTTTTAAGAAAATCATTGTTTCATCACAAACGATCGAATCAGCAAATTCCTACACTATATCTTAGTGAATTGTCCTGCGGGGTAGGGAGGGGCTGTTTCTAGTTCATAAGCAGCATTCACTTCCCCATTTTCGATGTTAACTTGTTTACCAGAATTTTCCAGATCTTCTAATGACGGTTCATTAACATCTTGTAATCTCTTCTGGTGACCCTTTAGTCCATACGGCTTTAAACTCAGTTGCAGTACCTATAAAACAGTAGATAATACCAAACTGAAATATTATAAAATACTTTTACATTCTGCCCTGATAACGAACTATTCAACTTGCCATTTATGATCAGAGGAAGGTATTCCCTAATACAATTTTTAATTACCTAATTGCTGAATGTCTGGAAATTTAGGAAGGCGGTCAAGGGGGGGGGGGACTGGTCTGCAGATTATGATGGGGACGAATAATATCCTTCTGAACGATAACTCGGTTCGTCAATCAGTATAGCATAGCTCTACTTTTGACCTAGGCCAGTGCTTCTATAGGATGTTAACTCTTATAGCACACTACACTATAATTTGAGAGTTAAAAAGTCATGTATATGACGATCACTCTTCAGATATCCTTAAGATTGAAATTCAGTAGTTATATTTACAACTATTACATATCTATTACGTAAAATATAATGTTCATTATAAAACGGAAGGAAGCATATATATATTTATATTTAGAATCATATTAAATGTACACGTACTAAATCACCCTACTTGTGCCTATGACTGTTTTGTTCATACAAACTTGAAACATTACCTCTTTAGTGAAGCCGTATTTGAAAAATTTAAAAATTGCACCAATCGGTATAAAGACAATAGATGAACAAGCCATGGCCCAACCAATACCAACAGCCCAATCAGGATATTTGTAGGTTGTAGATGGACGTTCATACTCTAATTCTGAATATTTAATGGTGCTCAGAATAAATGTAATCTAGAACAGATAAAACATTTGTAAAACATACGACAAAAAGATGATAGTATTCAAACCCATCAACTGTCAAAGTGTGGAGTTCTTCCAAAATAACTTAAATTAGTACTGCTTGAGGTGGGGCTCACAAATAATAATTTGAATATTTTGCTTGTGAATTCCCAGCTTGTTGTTTGGAATCCAGAGTTAGGGGATATCAATAAGCTTTTCAGTTTTTGTAATAGAAGGCAACTTACTATACAGAACAATGGTGATAATGCAACCCAGCAGACTTTCATGTAGGGCCAGATTCTTTTACCTAACATCATCTCTATATTATCATAAAATCTATTTACACCTAGAAAACATGTAGAGCATTAAATCTTTGTTCTTAAAACTCGAATCGATGTACTCAGTTTATTAATGTGCTGTTCAAGGTTTCTGTTAATAATAACGTACTAATGTTGATGATGACTGTTAAATTTGGACGTCTTCCATCTTAATGCATCAACTTATATTAGTACTGCTGGAGGTGGGGCTCACAAAAAATATGAATAATTCTTCACAACCTTACCGTAAAACCATCCTATAGCTATTAATTCAAAGAAAGCTACCAGTAAAACAACTCGACTACTAGCAAAATAATCAAACAATTGGAATACATACATCCCTCCCTGAAATATAAGGGATACAAAACAAATGAATAAGGCAACAAACAATATCAGAAGAGGTTAAGATTTCCCCTAAGACCAAAAGTAAAAGGATCCTGGTGCCTGTTTCTTTGTCGAATTCCTTTCTACGTATAAACTCTTTCATTGCCATCTCTATTAACTTTTACTGTATTAACGATTCGAGTACCACATATATAATGGCATGTACAAGATTAAAACTAGAAAATCAGAACACTTACATTAGTTACCATAGATAAACCTATGAAGAAGTTACTGATACAAATACACATAATAAATATTTCTTTTCTATATCCAACTCTTAAATACATAGGATACTGGTCTACTATGGCAGTTACAACACCTTCTACACCTACAAACTATTAAATAAGACAAATTCAACACTTCGTATAATTGATATAATTTAATATTTTAAAGCGTCTATTGTGCATGTATTTCCTGTTTCAAAAATTATCATATTCGAATGAGAAAATTCATAACGCTGAATATTAGATTTTGATGTAAGTTTTGGTGTCCTTTTTTTTTCTCTGAAATTCCAGCCAGAAATGAATTTGACATATCAGGACATTTATGTTACGCAGAACCTTTCTTATGGTCTACACTTTAACGTGTATCATTAGATCGGCTGGTTCGGTGATGGTAGTTAAGATTTCATAACAATTCTATGCAGAGATTCCATACTATACCTGGCTGTCCAAACCAAGTAGAATCAACATCAAAAAGAACAATATAGACCATAGTGGAGATATAGGCATTTGGGCCACAGCTTTAGGATAAGCAATAAACGCTAAACCAGGCCCTAAAAAGAAAATTTTGATATATACATGTATGTATTCTTCAATTGGTTTGATAACAGTTTGATATTGTCCTTGATTATTCCTTTATGTGTCGTGCTTTTATTACTTTCAGGCCATTTGGCAATGTATTGGGCAAATAAGACAAAAATGGACAAGAAATATGTCCATCCGATGAGAGCTCTGTATGCATAACATCATTATAAGGACACTGTGTTTGATGAGAGGGTCTCCATACAACACTTACCTGATTCGGCTACTTCCTTGATAGGAACACCCTGAACAACAGACATGTATCCCAATATTGTGAACACAATAAAGCCAGCAAAGAAACTGGTCCCACTGTTAGCTAATGCGAACAAAATAGCATCTCTGAAATATAGAATAATATCAACGTTTAATTTGATTATGCTAGACGAATTTTAATTTATAAACCATAAACAAATTATGAAAAAGAAGCTAATGATGACAATATCAGGTAGTATCAAGGTATAGTTCTTCACTAAAAGCATATTGCCTTTACCGATGATGTATGGTGCGTTAAATTAGATTATGTAATTAAACAAATTACCTGTATGAATTATGATTAAATTTATTATAACTTCCCAGTGCAGTTAAACTCCCTAAACTTATAGAATAGGAAAAGAAAATCTGAGTTCCAGCATCAACCCATACCTGTAATAGAACGATTGAAAAATGTGGTAATGCTAAACAGCAAACCAAAACAACATATATCCACTAGAGTTCATCGGTAGCTCAATTTTATTTCCATGGCAGTCCCTCCATCTTGCATGACCGTTAGTTAATGTTCTGAGAAAGTGGTTATGCACTTCCAATTCCAGGCCAGTGAAATGCTTTTCCCATCAGAATTTGGGGGATATTATAAGTATTAAGAACTTGTATCGGCATCCCCCTTTCAACCATGTTTTTGAAATTATTTCACTTTAGGGTCTCACATCGATAAAACAAGATATTCAAAAGAATTAGTACAGATCAATGATGGCGAGTGAAAAAGATGACTTACCTGAATATCACCCAACTTAGAAATATCAGGAGTAAGATAGAATAAAACACCTTCATAAGCTCCATCTAATAAGGAATTTCTGATCAATAAAATCAACATAAATATATAGGGTGAGGTAGCTGTTACATACATAACCTGAAATATATTGCAATTATTCTTTGACACAAACATTATATCTTGAAAAGTTGAAGCATGTCGTAACCAGTCCTAATTTTTCGGACTCCAAAAACTCTCTTTAGGACCCGGACAAAATCTACCACTTTTATCTATTCAGATATACTACATGATCGATGCATCTAAATATATAAATATATAGATTTTTGTGTTTATTGTGATAACCTTATCGCAGGGAGTCAAACATGTTGAATATTATAGAAGAGTTACTTCCCTTCAAATGGGCAACCTTCAGAATATGTTTTTGTGTCATTATCTTGTGTCTCATTTTGGCATTTTGACAAACAAGGAAGACACACGTCCATTTTAGGTTTTATAAATGAAATTTGTATTCTGAGCAATTCTTCATAGAAATGAATAGTTAAATAGAGCAAATTTAACATGTGAAATATGTAGGATGAGATGAAAAGGCTTCATTGTTTGAATACAGACAATCTACACCAAATCTTTAAGGTGTTTTGAATTTTTCCCGCCAGGTCATTTCAGACTTGATATTCACGAATTGAAAAAGCACGTTGTTCCGATGCAAACTATTATCAGACGTTTTTCAGAATGTTATTTTTCATTCCGTATGGAAATATTGTAAAAGAAATATTATATTAAATGCCTTCGGCGGAGGATTCAAGACACCGTCATCTTAATGGATGTGTTGGTGAATGTGTCATGACAATAAGTTATTACCTTTCCAGAAGATTTAATTCCCTTACAAATACATGCATATACCACAATCCATGCAAATAATAAACATAGAGCTAAATCCCACTTAATAGTTCCAACCTCATCAATACCATCAGAAATAGCCAAGGTTTTATATCTAAAATAGATTAGAGATAATACTAATTTAATATTTAAAATAAATCATATAGTAAGATTTTATATCTAAACCATATCAGGGATAGTCAGTTTTATATCTAAAATAGATAGAGATAGTCAGAGTTTTATATCTAAAATATATCAGTGATAGTCAGAGTTTTATATCTAAAACAGAAAGAGAGTTTTATATCTTATTTAAAAAGAGAAAGTCAGAGTTTTATATCTAAAATATATCAGGGATAGTCAGAGTTATATATCTAAAATATATCAGGGATAGCCAGAGTTTTATATCTTAAATAGAAAGAGGTAGTCAGAGTTTTATATCTAAAATATATCAGGGATAGTCAGAGTTTTATATCCAAAATGTATCAGTGATAGTCAGAGTTTTATATCTAAAATATATCAGGGATAATCAGAGTTTTATATCTAAAATATATCAGGGATAATCAGAGTTTTATATCTAAAATATATCAAGGATAGTCTGAGTTTTATATCTAAAATACACCAGGGATAGAGTTTTATATCTAAAATATATTAGGGATAGTCAGAATTTTATATCTAAAATATATCGGGGATAATCAGAGTTTTATATCTAAAATATATCAAGGATAGTCTGAGTTTTATATCTAAAATATATCGGGGATAATCAGAGTTTTATATCTAAAGTATATCAGGGATAGAAAGAGTCGTATATCTAAAACATATAATAATAATAATAATAATAAAAATAATAAAAACTTTAATGACAATGGTGAAAATTAGGCCAAAGGCCTCTTTACAATTTTGCCCTGAAAATATGAAAATATCAATACAAAATACAAAAAAAAAAAATACTAAATGGACATGTTAATAAAGTAAAAATAAAAAGTAAATTTGAAGAAGGCTATTTTGCCCCCCCCCCCCCAAAAAAAATGTATACATAAAACAGGCAGTAGGGATGGTTTTATAATTTAAATGTTAAAGTGAGTTTTGATAAATTTTGATACATTTGTTCTTTGTAAATGTTTTTCTTTTAGAGGTAATGGGTGAATTTGTTTGAAAGCAAGTTTTTGTAAATAATTGAGAGAGGTAGTTGATTTTTGATTACAAGTGTCCCAAACAGATGAGCAATAATCAAGATGAGACTGGAAATGTGCCGTATAAAATAGTTTGATTAAATCAGGAGGGAGAAGAGATTTCAATTTGCGCATTTGAAAGATTTTTTATTTAAGGATTTTTGAAATATAATTAACATGCTCGTTCCAATTTAAATGTTGATCAATAACAATGCCTAGTAGTTTAAATTTTTTGAAGATTTTACTTTATATCTCGAGCCAATTAACATAGATTTTGTTTTATTTTCATTAATTAGCATAGCATTTTTGTGGCACCAGTTGATTACTTTGTCTGTTTCAGTTTGAAGTGTAGTGTTTAATTTTGATATGTCAGAAGAGGAAGAGTAAACCGTTGTATCAATAGCAAATAAATCACAATTACAAGATAAATTTAAAGGGAGATCATTAATAAAGAGATTAAATAACAGAGGTCCTAGTACAGATCCTTGTGGAACACCTGAAGATGTATGTTTAAAAGATGATTTATTACAACCGACTGCAGTACACTGTTGGCGGTTAGATAAATAAGACTTTACGGAAGTCAAAAAAGATCATGCCAACAAGTTGAGATTTATTTAAAATTTCTTGAATGTTTTCAGTTATATTAGTAAGGGAAGTATGACAAGAACTATTGGTGCGAAAACCTGATTGATTCGAATACAGTAAATTATTTTGTGAAAGAAACTCATTCATGCAAGAGTAAATATGTTTTTCAAGAAGTTTTGATATTACAGGAAGAATTGATATAGGTCTATAATTACAAGGTATGCTTTTCGATCCGGTCTTAAAGAAGGGAAGAACTTTAGCTTGTTTAAATTTTTGAGGAAATATATTTTGATCAATACAAAGGTTATATATGAATGTTAATGAAAAGCTTAATATAAGTGAACCCTGTTTAAGGAAAAATGGACCAACATCATCAAGGCCCACCGATTTGGATATGTCTAAGGAAGATAAACAGAATAACAGTCAATGGGATATATATTACAGGTCAATTGAGGGGGAATATTTTTTGAAACAAAATCAGTTATTTGATTCCTAGACGTGTCATGTAATTTGGAAGGAGAATTAGGTAGTAAAGTACTTGCAATATAAACAAAATAATCATTAAATATTTCTGGTTCTATATCAATTATTTTTGAAGTTGAAACTTCATTGGAGGAAGCTGAATTGATTGCAGCCCATTTCTACTTACTATTCTTTCTATCTGCAATTTGGGATTCGAGGCATTTTTTCTTATTTTTACGAATTAAGGAGATAATAGTGTTGCGATACATTTTATATTCAGTTTTATTACTAGATTTTTTACAGTTATTTCTTTTATGAATTAAGTCAATATTTTCTTGTGTTAGCCAATCAGGTTTGTATATCTTGTTAACGCGCTTTGTTCTTAGGGGTGCATGTTTGTCTATTATCTGAAGGAGAATATTATACCAGAGATCTAAGGCTAAGTCAGGATCCGAAAAATTTAAAACGTTATCAAAGGGAGCGTTCTCTAATTCGTTTAGAAAGGATTTAAGCACAAAGTTTTTAAAGCACCTGTATGTAATGATAATATGTTTGTTTTTTGAAATTTGAAAACCTTTCTTTTTCCATGTGAAACAGACAGGATAATGGTCGGAGATTGAATATGACGGGACAATTACTTCTTTAATATGCGAGGGGTTAGAGACAATTATATGATCTATTAAAGTTTTAGTTTCATGTGTTATACGAGTTGATGTTTTTACAAGTTGTTGGAGTCCAAAAGTTTCGAGAGTATTAATCCAAAAGTTATTTTTGTGACGCATGAGGTCAATATTAATATCACCACAAAGTAAAATTTCACAATCAAGAGAATGTACATTTTCTATCATTTCCACAAATGAGTCAAACCAAATCTTATTCAAGTCAGGATTTCTGTAAATACTGCAGATCAAGAGAGGTTTTGAATTTTTTAATATTATTTCAGCCCACAAGGCTTCAATGTTTTTGTGTTCAAGATCAGGTCGTGAATTGCAGGTTAAATTGTCTTTAATGTATAATAAGGTCCCTGAAGAACTTAAAAGAGAGTTATCTTTCCTAAATGGTTGAGATTTGATATCTTCAAGATCAGAATTAACGTTTTTAGGCTCATTGGTGAAAAGTTGTTTTGCTACAGTTTGTGATGAATTTAAAACAATAGGTGTAGTTTGAGTAGAATCGGGACTAGAGGGGAATGATAAAAATGAATCATTATATTGTCCTTGGTTTTTGCATTTGCTAATTGACGTTAAATACACTACAGGTGTTTCACGTTCGTTTTGGACAAGAGTCAACAGTTCACAGGGAGTACTGGTATTGAATTCAATACTAGAAAATGAATTATTATCACTGGTGTCTTCAAAGGTTGAGCGGTTGGTGTGCACTGAAAGAGATTTAGAAAACACAGTTTCAGGAGTATTAGACCTGATAAGATTTCTAAATGTTGACCTCACTTGGAGATTAAATGCTGCAGCTTCATCGTGATTGATTTGGTCTAATATTGTTTGTAGATGGTTATATGTAAATAAGTTTTTATCTTTACCATTTATCAATGCACTACATTGTGTATTGTATAAGTTTATTGTGTATGTTTTGATTGTTTTGTCAGTTCTTACAATAATTCGTGTAATAGTTCCAGTGATCCTGTTTTGCTTATCCAATGTATTAGTAAAAAGCACATCCACATTAGGTTGAATTTCTAAATTATTAAAAAAAAGTGTTGCACATCTTTTAAAAACTTGAAAGAAACAGCTAAATTTAATGACTAATCCACCCTTTGTTTCGTTCATGGAAATATTTTCTCTGTATGTAGCTTTCAATTGTTTATTGACACATTCCAATATATTTAGTGTATAGTCTTTTTTAATAGTTTCTGGATGTTGAGAATCATTTAGAATAGAAACAGTTGTTAAAGTATCTAAGTCACTTTGTTTTTGTTTGATGGCAGCCATATTTGTTGTTTACACTTGGCCCATTTTGAGCCTAGTTAGGTTTTTGTTAAATAGTTTGAAGTTTGACCACCAACACACACTTCCTTGATATCACAAAGGTCTCTAGCATATCAAAAAGTATAAGGCACATAATTTAGAAAGTTCATCAACATTTACAGTTATAAATCCACAAAGTTATACAGCGCACATATCAGACATGGCTTATTAAAGGGAGGCAACTTTTATATCTAAAATATATCAAGGATAGTCAGAGTTTTATATCTAAAATATATCAGGGGTAGTCAGAGTTTTATATCTAAAATATATCAGGGATAGTCAGAGTTTTATATCTTAATTATATCAGGGATAGTCAGAGTTTTATATCTAAAATATATCAGGGATAGTCAGAGTTTTATATCTAAAATATATCAGGGATAGTCTGAGTTTTATATCTAAAATATATCAGGGATAGTCAGAGTTTTATATCTAAAATACACCAGGGATAGAGTTTTATATCTAAAATATATCAGGGATAGTCAAAGTTTTATGTCCAAAATGTATCAATGATAGTCAGAGTTTTATATCTCAGGGATAGTCAAAGTTTTATAACTAAAATATATCAGGGGTAGTCAGAGTTTTATATCTAAAATATATCAGGGATAGTCGGAGTTTTATATCTAAAATATATCAAGAATAGTCAGAGTTTTATATCTAATATAGATAGTCAGAGTTTTGAATCTGAAAAAGATAGTCTGAGTTTTATATCTGAAATAGACAGACAGTGTTATATATCCGAAATAGTCAGAGTTTTAAATTTAAAATAGATAGTCAGAGTTAAATATTTAAAATAGATCATAAAGAACATAGTTTTATATATTATATTTACTTACTCCCAGAATTCCGTGACAGGATCAGAGAATTTATAAGTACTATTTTCATAAATGGTCAAATTATATTTAGCTGCTGTAGCGTTAACAGTTACATTGGATTTAAAGTCATCATTACACCAAATCGTATTCCATTCATGTCCACAATACGACCAGGGTAATTCAGCTTGGAATGAGTTAAACATGTAGTAGAAAGCCCAACATAAGATGACATTGTAATAACAATTGACCAGGAACATGATGATACAGGTTGTGATACCAATACCTAAATTATAAGAACGATATCAAATACTATACTTTTCATACGCCCACACATTAATGTGGGCGTATATAGTTGTCTCCCCTGTCTGTCCGTCTGTCTGTCTGTCCGTCCACAATTGATGTGGACACGATTGAGGGCTGGTTTCTTGATGGATTTTGACGAAACTTGGTGTGAGTCTTTGTAATCACCTAAGGATGAAGCCTATTAAAAATCAGACCAATCGAAAATATTTTCTATGAGTTATTGCCCTTGTTCTTGAATTGTATGTGGACACAATGGAGAACTGCATTCTTGATGGATTTTGACGAAACTTGGTGTGAGTGTTTGTCATAACCCAAGGATGAATCCTATTGAAAATCAAATTAATTAAAGAAATATTTAATATGAGTTATTGCCCTTGTTTTTAAAAACGCGTCTGCCTTTGATCTTGAATTCTTTGTGGACACGATAGAGAGCTGATTTCTGGATGGATTTTAATGAAATTTGGTGTGAGTCTTTGTAATCAACCAAGGATGAAGCCTATCAAAAATCAGACCAATCGAAAAATATTTTCTATGAGTTATTGCCCTTGTTTTTGAATTGTTTATGGACACGATAGAGAGCTGCATTCTTGATGGATTTTGAAGAAACTTGTTGTGAGTGTTTGTTATAACCCAAGGATGAATCCAATTGAAAATCAGATAAAATAAAAAAATATTTAATGAGTTATTGCCCTTGTTCTTAAAAAGGCTTCTGCCTTTGTACTTGAATTCTTTGTGGACACGATAGAGGGCTTGTTTCTGAATGGATTTTAATGAAATTTAGTGTGATTGTTTGTAATCACCCAATGATTAATCATATTAATAATCAGACAAATCGAAAAATATTTTCCATGAGTTATTGCCCTTGCTCTTGAATTCCTTGTGGATCCGATAGAGAGCTGGTTTCTTGATGGTTTTTGACGAAACTTGGTGTGAGTCTTTGTAATCACCCGAGGATGAAGCCTATTAAAAATATGACCAATCGAAAACAAAACATTTTCTATAAGTTATTGCCCTTGTCCTTGAATTGTTTGTGGAAACGATAGAGAGCTGGATTTTTGATGGATTTTGACGAAACTTGGTGTGAGTGATTGTTATAACCCAAGGATGAACCCTATTGAAAATCAGTTTAATTGAAAAATAGTTAATATGAGTTCTTGCCCTTGTTCTTAAAAACGCGTCTGCCTTCGTACTTGAATTCTTTGTGGACACGATAGAGGGCTGGTTTCTGTATGGATTTTAATGAAATTCGGTATGAGTGTTTGTAATTACTCAAGGGTGCATCCTATGAAAAATCAGACCAATCGAAACAAATTTGTATGAGTTATTGCCTTTGTTCTTGAAATCTTTGTGCACGCGATAGAGAGCTGGTTTCTTGATGGATTTCGACGAAACGTGGCGTGAGTCTTTGTAATCACCCAAGGATGAAGCCTATTAAAAATCAGACCAATCGAAAAATATTACAATGAGTTATTGCCCTTGATCTTTAATTCTTTGTGAACCGGATAGAGAGCTGATTTTCGTGATGGATTTGGATGAAATTAATGTGAGAGTAAAAAAAATTCAAGAAAAAAATTAATTTACCAATAATTCTTGTCAACCTCCAGGACAACCTCTGCCATTATAAATGTGGGCGTATTACAATGGCCATCGCTATTTTTAAAAATACTTAAAAAATTGTGAATTTCACTTTAACGCAAGTAAAGTCTAACTTATCGCCTCGATATAAGAGCTAATAAGAGGCCAAAAAAGTAATTTCTTGCTTTTCTATGTGTACCAAGAATAGATTGAACCCCCCTGATTTTCTGATACTTTCGACAAAGAAAGTTAAGAAAAACAAATTAGATGTTACTATCTCAATAGTGTCCGATTTTATGTAAGCTTCAGTTTTTGATAATACACTGCCCTCAAGACAAGAAGACCTTCTGAATGGCCCAAAATGATTGGCGCCGACAAAATGTGAATTTATGGATTACAAATGATGACTTGCATTGTAAAAACGCTCTCCAATGTGGTGTTTGATTAGTAGAATATACGGACCTTGGAAAAGTGGTACCAGATTCCATGTTTTAAGACCACCTTTGCCCATGAACTGTCCAGCAGCTACTTCCAGGAAAAACAGGGGGATTCCTCCTACTGCTACGCATATAAAATATGGCAAGAGAAAGGCACCTGAAATATGAAATTAGAGAATACCTTTCAGCAAGATACTAAATAAACATCATATCTTATGTGATTGCAAAGCTCTTAAAATTGCACTATAAGATGTATTTTTACACTATAGCTTGATGACTTGATATGGTACAGCTATTAAGTACACAAAACAGTTTTGCAGTTGACTTATATTCTGTTCTGGGGTCGAATAAAGCAATGTTCAGTGGTCTAACCTCCACTAAGATGGATAACGCCATACAAAGAACAAAGAGGGAAATTTGAAAGAAGGTCGGCATGAAACACACGTCACATCGGTTTATACTCTATATCAACGAAGAAAAACCATTTGGAAATATTCCTCACCTATCCTCCCAAAGCCTGGGTTAGCTAGCGAGAAAGGTATCTCATCGCATAAATACTTCGTTTATGTGGTTATTTTTTTTTTTACAAAAGCAAGTCGTCCATTGGAAATGGAAATCATGGAAATCATACATAATATATTTAAATTAAGTATGTGTTTAGTGTGAATGACCCTTTTTGGATGAATATACTAAACGAAATGTCACAAATATTTATCTTGTACGTGTATTTTCTATATATTTTGTAAAGTTATATTGATTTTTAATAAGGATAAAGATCATATTACATGTTTTATTTGTAAAAATTGTGGACTGATCCGCACTTCTTAGCTATTATATTTCTAAATTTGAATAGGTCGAGCACAGTTCACACAAGTATTAAATTCTATATCACAGTTCTTTGATTTTCATTTTCAAATTTGTTTCTGTTAATAAATGCACAATAAAGCAGTATGGGAATCGTAATATCTTTGTATTTTCTGGATCCATCTCTAATGCTCTTACCTCCAATTTTCAACGCGGTAAATTACTGTTGTACAAATTGTCTGAAATAAATGTTTAACGTCGTACTTTTCTGGACCCGGGAAGGAAACCTATGGAAAATTGATAGGGCGGTAGCATGAGCCTAATTTTCGACTGCAGGTTAGCGAGTGGTCGTCCAACTTACCGAGAACTAAATTGTGAAATTGTGTTTAGAAAATGATGCGAAAGTTGGAAAATTATACTAAAGACACAAATTTGACAGGGGAAAAGTTTCTTATCTCGTGATTTTCGTTTAGGGCCTTGACACATTTTGATGATCTCCTTTATTTCATTTAAAGAAAAAGGACTCAGGATAAAATAAATAAAACTGATACTCGAGGAGACTTATCATACAAGGCTTTAATAGCAATGAATCACAAGAGCCTTTAAAATGAATAATATACATTTTTATATACATACATAAATTACAATTTTGTTGTACGTCTATGACCGAAATCTGTCTTGGTTTTTGGATGAGACAATAAACGTTAAAATGATCATTGACAGTTGAAAATGAAGAAAGAATTCATATTAGAAAAAAAAAAGTTTCACTGATAGGCAGCTTTCTCCGAAATCTGACCGGCTTTATAATGTCGCGTTATAATTATATATAATTCTCAAAGACGTATACTGCGTTGATAATGCTTTGAGAGATTAAGATGTAGATGCCCTGCTTTATCTTGTAGGCTTAAAATATTTGGATGTTATGGCTTTTTATGAAATGCGGTGTTTATTAATTTTTTAAAAGAATAAAAAATTGAAATGATACCCAGTTTTATGTGTTAATCTTTTCAGCTCTTTTCCATGAGTTAGATTAATTCTATTGTCAAAGGGATTTGGTACTATTTATCATAAAATACAAATGATTAACTTATATTCTATACTCGAATTTAAATATCATGAAACAAATGACAATACATGTACATGTATATCAATTTTAACCTTACCTAGGGTAGTTCAGAAGAGCAATACTATTTGAATGGAAAGCTGCGTATCAATCACAACGTCATTTTGTTATAATTTAAAAAAATGTTATTACCGTATTGATAAATGTGTACCCTAGACTAATGTCAGTGCATATTTCATTAGGTTTTTGATTCTGATGAACCTTTGTAGATCTAAGGGAAGACGTGACAGACCACATAACGTGTTGTAATTTTTTTTGGACACATGGGCTGACATTTAAAAGGCCCTTTGTCATTTGACGATTAATTAAAGCTTGTGTGCTACAGACAGATACGTCGTGTCAGTCTGAATTCGAAGGAAATCATTGACGTTTTCCGTAAAATTTTATTTTACACCACATGATTTTGCTAAAGTAAGTACGTACAAAAAGGAATCTAATTTTGTATCGATTGTATACAGAATAGGATTGGTGAATAGTACAACAACAAAACAAGCAGGAAATATTGATTCAATCACTTAGTAATGTACAAAAAAAAATGTATTTCGAAATGCATTATGTCCAACTAACCGGTTAAATACAAATATGCCCCTACTATGATACTACACCCTGGAATGGGAAGTTTTTTAGTATGTAATATTATTGGATGTTTTTATATTTCAAAGGATAGCATATAATAGGAATACTGCTTACTATTATAACCACTTTGTATTCTATATATTATGTTTGACAAAATCGTTAAACAATACTGTAACTTACCTCCTCCGTTTTTATAACATAGATAGGGAAATCTCCAAACATTTCCTAAACCAACACTAAATCCAATACAAGCTAATAAAAAATCCAATTTATTAGTCCATGTTTCACGTTTAAATTCTTCGTCTGATCCGTCCGGTGGAGCCTCAAGTGCCATGGAATGCTTCTTCGGAGGTTCATTATCGGCCATCGTGAGCCTCCCAGTGTTTGAACCCAATGGTTGGACAATACTGCTAGGGTTACCTTACACAGTTCGTAAAGTAGTTTGGAAATCGGACGAACTGTTCAATGTTTTCTTATTTACTTTCTTATATGATAGACACCCGAAATTTCTAAAATACGCCCCTTTAATTTTTTTTGAAGGAATATAATGGAAAATTTATATTTCAATAGGTTTTGAGTCATTGTGACCGTTTTTTTTATTAGTTGTGCACACTGTGCAATAGTTATATTTCTGTTAACAGTCCGTCTATAGGTTTCAGGTTCATTGGTCTTCTTATTATATCTGTACTTAAATAAATTCCCTTGACAAGGTAACGAGTAAAATAGGAATATTCTAGACAAAGTGGTGCGAAGAATCAATGTAAATGGAACTCAAATATAGTTCTTTGGTTTAAGCATGTTTATCAGAAACACCTAGAGCTCCGATATCGGAGGCTTTTCTAATCTCCTGTCTTATTATATTGTTTTGTTTCACCCTCTGAGTATCAAGCAAGTATATATATTATTCTATTAGGACTGGATCAGGTCAGTATTTATATCTTACATCTAATTCACTTAACCTGGATCAGGTCAGTATTTATATCTTACATCTAATTCAGTTAATCTGGATCAGGTCAGTATTTATATCTTACATCTAATTCAGTTAACCTGGATCAGGTCAGTATTTATATCTTACATCTAATTCACTTAACCTGGATCAGGTCAGTATTTATATTTTAGATCTATAGTATTGATACGTTAACTGTAAAACGATATAGAAATAGATATATGTCATTTTGTTACTACACAAACTGTCTCAAATGTGAACTGAATATGTTTATGTTTTAATCGTATCCGGTAGTATATAAAAAGCTATGGTCTATGTTGTAATAAATTCTCGGTCAGAATTTTTCCTTTAGTGTAATATGGTGAAATAGAACTTATTAGTCATACTCCCGTTAATCATACAGCAAATGATTGATTAATTAAAACCACAAAATGCATTCTTCTTATTCATTTAGTAAAAAAATAGAGGAATATATTACAGGTAGATTACCCGATAAACGGTCACAAATATGACGCTTTTATTGTATCAAGGACCTTCTGTAATTCTAGTAAACCTTGTCACTATCTAAAGCAACCATGTGACCAATATTCTTATATGACAAGAACCTCGAATGATGACAGGAATATACAGTTATTGTAACAAGAAAATATGCCGAACGTCTGTATAGGATATGACGCTGTAATTGATATCCAAACACGCAAAGAAAAAAAAATCATATTTCGTCTTGGTCAATGATTCAAAATATTTATATCATTTACATGACAAAAAGCTTGCTTGGTTGAAGTTTGAGATATTTATACTTAACTGAACCTATTTCAAGGCCAAAAATCTTTTATGTAAATTATAATACCAATGTATTTTTCCCTCATGCTTAAATTGTCATGGGTCAACAATTTAAAGGGAAGGCCTTCAATTCACACTTGTTCGCTTATTTTACAATCATGGTTTAAACTTTTTTATACTGTGAAATAAGTCCATATGGAGAGAACGGGCGTGTAGCGAGCAAAAGGCCTCCTTTCCTGGCAGAATGGTGTATATATTTCATGTAAACTAAGAGATACGTGTAGATAAGACGTGAAAAAACGTCTTGTATTCTGCTATAACTTTCAAAATTGATTCTGAAAAGAGGTTATCTTTGGAAGGTAAACTGCATTTCGTTGGAAACAAAGCAGATTTTTGTGTTAAGAGTATTTATGAGAATCTGAAATTTCAATCACTGCTTTCATTAAATATGATTATAACATTGACTGTTAAAATCCTCAATATTTGCCCTAAATTTGTAAAAATAATTGTAATCACCAAAAAAATGTGTTGTTTGTATTAATTGTGTATTTGAAGCTTTCAGTTCACTATTTGCATTTTGCAAAAGTTTTGAACTGTCCAACATATTTCCTAATTTATAAGCAGCATCATAACTAGCTAATGCTTTTGTGCTCTTTTCTTCCAAAACTGATTTCAGTTTATTTATAGTTAGTCTTTACTGTACTCTTCCATGGACCTTGATTTCCTCTCTAAATCCCGGAAGTCTTCACTTATTTTTTGACGACTTTATTTCAAGCATGCACATGTACCATGTACGGAACACCTATAATTAGTTAATTAGTCTTTCTCTCTTATATGGAGTTTTAGCTCTTCCAGAGAGAATAAAGATGCTAAAATATATTAGCTAGGTAAAATCCTGCTCGCTACCTTATGGTAGAGGTTTGATTATCATTTCCAATGCAGATCGTAGTGACTGATTTGAATAAAAATCAAGTCCTTCACCAGATATGACCAGACTACACTACTCTATGTTATTGTCTACTACAAATGGGTTTCCTTAATAATTAACTAAATTTGCTTAAAGCGTTTAAATTAAGATTAAAAAAAATGGCTTCAATGCTTCACAACACATCTGAAGAAAGGATGGGAAAATTATTTCAATTGGTATTTTGACAGATTGCAATCTTTAATGGCTGAATGAACTAAAAGAGGTTAACTTAATGTTCATCTTGATGCGGACTACTGAAACGAGACTCCAACTTAGTTCAACCTGACACTAGATTCTCATTTGACTATTTTGTTTTGACGGTTATCTACTAACTTAAGGTCAGAAGAATTACGACATATTTGGAAAGATAAGCTATATCTGAACATTTGAACCCTTTCCCTCACCCGCCGTTATGTTCACCCACTGTACTACACGTTGTTGAATTTCAAATTGGTTGCAATTTGTCGTCTTAGTCGTTGCAGTTTGAATCAAAATTGCGATACTTCGTAAGAATTTGCATCACTATTCCCTAAGATAAAGGAACGAAATCAGTTAATCGGAACAGTAGCTACATAAAATTAGGGCGTTGACATGATCGTTAAACAATGATGGTTCGTTTCTAATATTTACTGAACCGTGACTGTTAGATATATTTTAGTGGAAGAAAACACTAAAGTGTAAGGGAAAATGTCTACATTATTTACACACAAATGACAGTGAAATACATTTCTATATGGTTAAGTTGAATAGTGGATAATGTGATTATATCCGTACGCCAAGGACACTCTTGGTTTAAGCTCCTGTTATAGTCTACTCACTAAAGTACATAAAATATACTTTTAGAAAAAGTTAAAGTGATAGACTTTTCCCATTGGTTTTTTAGGGATAAAAAAGAGACCCAACTCTGCTATGTTTGCATTAAAAAGTTTTTACGTTGTTTTGTGCAAAAGAAAATAATACAATAAAATAATATTGTTAAGAACAGATTAAGTAATTTCTTAAGTACCATACTGGTGCGGATTTTAGCAGTCTGATTAGGCTGTCCGATCCAGCAATAGGTTCAAATCGAAAAAGCATTTTCATAAATCTTAATATTCTTGCTTGATGGAGTCTCACATAAATAACAATACTATTAAAGAAATGATGACACAGAAGTATCTTAGCATGTCTTTTTAAATATGCACATTTAAATACTTTACTACAAAGACCACTTACCTTTCCCTCTAGTGAGACCTAAGTTAGATCTTTACATTGAAAAGCGATAGGAGCAAATAGAATTGTCAGGCTGAATAATCTGAGCTTCATTGTCACCAACGAAAAAAATCGTGTTGGATCATTTTCCATATTTCCTTACTTTCTTTCCTATAGTACTTCTCTAAAGGATGCACCACAAAATCAGATTTTATGTTTCCAATGCCATTTGCCCGAATTTGAGTGATAAGAGCAAATAAATAATATTAATAGATGAGCTCTTTGAGACAAAAATCAATACTATGCAAAAGTTTTAAGAAAACCTAGTTTACAATCTACCAATGGTGCTTATATACGATATATTATTTTCCAGTTGGGATATTCACAATTGAATATTCGCCCAGTGTGTAGCAGTAATTTAATAGTATGTAAATTAGTTATTCAAGGTGATAAAAGTTAAAATATATCTTTGGATAATAGCTGAAACTAATTTCCATAATAAATTAATTCATACTGGTTTAACAATTTAGAGGCGGAGCTTAAATGACACTCTTAAAGTTGTGTATATGAGAAATTGCCAAGACCTGTTTTTCAATGGATACATGGTAAATCATCTGTAACGAGTGGTCTTTATGAATTAGTATTTACCAGTTGACAGTTGTGGGGTGTCACAGGACGTAGTTTTGACAGCAAGGAGCAACATCTTTCAACATGGCAGAGATCGACGCCCCAAAGAAGCATCCTATGGCACTGGCTGCCCCACCTGATGGATCAGAAGACGAATTTAAACGTGAAACATGGACTAATAAATTGGATTTTTTATTAGCTTGTATTGGATTTAGTGTTGGTTTAGGAAATGTTTGGAGATTTCCCTATCTATGTTATAAAAACGGAGGAGGTAAGTAACTACTGTAGTTATAAATTTGATGATAGAATACATAGGAACATGGTTTGTTTGTTCTTGGAACCTTGTTGTACAATGGGCGAGCCAGTGGTGGACCAGCAAAACCGGGTCAGACTTATTTTGAGAGCATATCCTGTAAAAGCGCTGCTGAAATAATATTAGACAAAATTATGTCAATGACAAAGAAGAATATATAAATACAGGAGTTGAAAGGTGTCTTTATTATCAACTACACTGTGCAAAATTAAAACTTAAAGCAAGTGCTTCGTGCTTGAGCATACTTTTTATTAATTATTATTTGAATATTTATATATTTCATTATTACATTGGGCGATTTGCTGTAAACGCAAACGTTCCAGTGTAAGATTTAGAGGAATGAGAAACGCCCATGTCCTGACTAATCCCGTCTATGATCTCTATTGACCCGGCGTATTTGTCTCATCGACTGGTCGATCACAAGCAACACAATCTTAAGAAACTTGTTCTGGGGCTTCTTAATTTACACCGAAAAATATCCAGACTATTCAAAGTCAATCATGTATGAAATGTGGTTAGATATGGAGTATTACTCCATCAAAGTTTAACTTTAGTTTCTGTAAATTCAATAAATAGTATCGTTTGAAAGAAACCTAATTCAATATACTATGTATAAAAGAAAACAGTAAAATATCAATCAAATATCTCGCTGATCATAATAGTGTATATCACAATGAACCCTCAACAAACATGGGGCTTTGAATATTTTACCATTTCATTCTGGACATAACATTGCTACCAGACTGTTCGTGCATATTTTTAATGTGTTTCAAGAATTATGCATTAGTGTACCTGGATATACCAAACAAATGTCACACAGAAGCAAAGTGTTATTCGTCACTAATAAATCTTTACTTTGTGACCTAGGCCAGTGCTTTTATGAGACTGTGTTCTCATCATTATCTAACGCAATTTTATTTAGAAACACCATTCTCTTCGTCTATACTTGCAAAATAAAGTAAAAGGAGTAAAATTCGACAGTGAAAAACCATTGACCAGTGTATTATCAGTGAATTATAGAACAATTCATTTCTTACATAACCCCCCACCTATTTCGGACGTGACAAAACTCCAATTATCACGTTCATGTACGCGACAATGGGTGCAAACGCTCTCACTTGTTCTAATGAGGGTCAATCTCCAATCGTTTGAAAGGATTGTTTTTCTTTCTCATTACCAAATATAGAAGAGCTCGTTACAATCCTCTTATTCATGCATTGAATGGCCAGTGTCATAATGCGTTGCCCCTGGGCAGTCTTTATTAAAAGCTACTTAGCTACTAAAGATAGTTTCACTTATCGTGTGAACGTTCAACGACTTTTTTAAAACAAATTTGTTCAAAAGGACACATATTTCTGTTTAATGCACCTCAGTGTCAACAAAAACATTTGGTTAATTATCTAAACGAAAGCTCATTAGATGGACGAGTAATTTAGTTTGTAGTGAAAGTGAAAGCTATATATTTTATTTTTTCATATACCCAGCAAGTACATAACGATATTTTAAAGGAATACTGCGTCTTAGAATGAACATTAAATTTAAAAAGTTTAAACTTGGCCAATATATGCACGTATTCATCAGTAGATATACCTGCTGCCATATATTACATAACAGAAGCCTTATATGAACTTCGTAATTATCCATAAAACTGTAATACACAAATAAGTACAAAATACTAATAAGAATTTAAGTGCCAAAAGCTTATAGTTGCCTTCTGTCACTAACACTTACAATTAAATGTCACTAATATAAAGTCTATCGATCTGTGAGAATGATATATGACAAGTTTATCTTGACCTTCAAGTTTTGTCGGTAATGTGTTCGTTTGACAACCTCAGATTAATTGGTAGAGTCCATACATATATCCTTAATAAGTTATTTGAATGATCTCTTAATCAAATTCAATCCATTCGACATCGATAAGCATTACTATGGATTTGCGTTTTCTTATAATCTTCATCCTCGCAAATATGCACGGTCGAGCAGTTTTGGCTTAGTGAGCAGTGATAAGGTATTCTTGAAATAAGATATGGGCGCTTCATTATTTTCCTTTTACCTGGGCTTTATTACAGTTAAATCTAGAAGTAGTTCACATTGCCGATATTTCTTTATCAGGTTTATAATGGCCATTAATCACGAATCGTTTATTTGAAAACAAGAATGTGCTAAGTCTTCTCATCCTCCATAATTGTTATACCTGGTGACTTTTATTGGAATTTTTACCCATTGTGAGCTTAACCCCGACTGATAATTGTTATGGTTACCGGGAATCATAACTCAATAAATGTCACTCCAACTCAATTGTCTTTTAAAGCAGCATGATGAGATATCGTATCTTCAACATGAGATAAGAGAAGAAATATTCCGATGATAGTGTGTGTTCACCAAAAATATTAAATTTGTACATAAGCTAAATTACATGTACCTTTAGAAACCCACTCTATTCGAGAATTTTCCTATCACAAAGCGGAATTTTACACCATATTAAATTTGCCTCCGGTTATGTACTTGATCAATTTTTACATTTTTGATTTGGGAAAAACCACGTTTGTGTTAGTAATCCTGTTTCGTCTCTGATAGATACATATGTGATGTGTTATTCCTAAAATGAAAAGGAAAAAACAATATATTATGTACGAATCAGGTTTGCCTATTTTAACGAACCGCTTATTAGTAATACAGCCCAACAACGCAATGTATAAAATATGTCACGGGGATTCACCGCCTGACCCATCGAGCACTACTGAGATGGAAGATTCTATGATGCATGGGTCCATTATATTTCTGACAGCTATATAAATATAGTTGTAAGAAATAAATATGATAAATAAGCTGTGATGCTCAAAACAAAGCAGAAACTTTACAATGATCCTCGTCTAACAGTATTGCTTATATCCTGATACAGAAGGCCAATAACAAACGCTCTGTAGGTAGCTACTTAGAAATTAATACAATTGTTTGAAGAACCAGTTCCTTGAAGAAGATACATTTTCATCGATTGTAAACGAAAGGGGTTTTGTATTTTGTCAGTGATTTACAGCAAAGAAGTTATGAATCTCGAAATATGAGTCAACATAATATATATACATGTAATATATATATTTGTAAACATAAAATGTTTTTTATTTCATATTCGGTTGCGCAATAACAATTTGAGTTACCCGTAGGTAATGTTTTTTACCTGTATGTCTGTAGGCTTCAGTTAACTTGGTTTTATATAACACAACACACCTACATCCTTCACCAAGTTTGTAACATTATGCGTCTATGAAAATATGTAATTGGCAGTTGGTTTATCTGATGAACGTAGGTAGATGAAGCAGATACAACCGAGTTCAATTTACTTTTTGGTTGAATAAAACAAGAGGTGTTTCACAACTTGACGTCATTTTGGCCCCTTTAATCCCTCTGTTAGATCCACGAAATAAATATCTAAGGCATGAAGATTAGGGAAAAACTGAACATTTTCGAATGTCTTTGATGATATGGTTGTATTTTACTAGGATCAATATTGATTCAAACAAATTTCAAGGGAATAAATTCAATGACCAAATGACGAAAATTCTAATCTCAAATGCCATGCCACCAGAAACCATAATCTACTGAGTTAGATATATTAAAACATATAGTTTTGTAGAAATGTAATATCAAATGCTAGCCCCTTTATTCAAAAAATTTATATATATCTAGAGAGAAAATATGAAACTTGATTCGCGTCCCCACATTCGTATCATTCAACATCATCGAGAACTTAGTGACCCAAATAAGTTGAATCACAAGATATCGTGTGAAAAATCCCTTTGAAAACGTATACATAATTGGAGATGTAAACTGAATTGAATCAGAATCGTGTTTATGATGTTGTTTATTTGACTACCGAAGTGAAGATTCGTCGGATTACATTTTCATATAGTTCACGTATGTAAATAGGTTTAGGGAAAACAACATTGACCTATTTAAAGTGACAGACTCATCAGATACCAAGAATGTCTTAAAATTTAAGTCGATGTTATGGAATAAAAAAAGCCAAGGAACAAATTGTTCCCTAAATTGCGGATTAAATAGATATCAGAAATGTTCTCACAAAGTGTTAATATAAAGGAAAAAATGGTGATATTAATTTATGCAAAATTATCATCGAAGTACATTTTAAAAAATCCACTCTAAAACACAATAATGTCTTCCATTAATCCATATAAATAACAAATTTTGGGATTGTTTAAATCGGCTATAATTAGTTTAAAAATAACTTTAATGGATCGGTACTGTCATAGAAAACTTGTTAGATTACAATGCCGACAAATCTAATTTTCAATAGATTAAATTGTCTATTAATAATAATGTTTATGTGATTCTATTTCTGTAAATGTTTCTAAAATCTCTAAACGTAAAACTGTTTATTGAGCTGCATGTCATCTATGCGTCTATAGACATGTTAAGAAAGACTTGGTTGTCATAAATAAATATTCATGATTGATGTCCTTCATAAGAAACGCTTATAATATACATGAATAACAAAGGCTGTAAAGGTCACCCTTGGCTGTCGCCTTAGCCAAATTGACAGAGGTGTGTGAAAGAAATAAGGGTTATGTACATAGAAACATTACAGAGAGTATAAAATGTTGTTTTGAATTTGATTAGCATAAAAATAGATAATAAAAGTGGTTGGTGTATTATTATGTTGGGTATACAACGCGTTCCAAACTATTCTTGCATGTATATTTGCACAGAATAATGTTACACCTGGAGAGAACAACGGAGTTTCTACAAAACGCGATAGGATGCAGATTCAGTTGCTTCGTGATTTTCGCTAAAGATGAATCCATTGTCTTGAATTTAAAACGTTATGTACGACTCATACAACAGAAGTCAACAATACATTAAACTAAGGACATGTTGTGTTGACTTTGATGTATAAGTTATTTTTATCTATAATATAACGCTTAGAAAGTCCTTATGGAAACTTACCATCCTAGTTACAATATTAATCTTTTCGCCTTGATCAGAATCGCCTTCATTTCAGCCACCCCTTCCCCGAAATCAAAATACAGCATGAACAGCAGATCCAACACACCCATTACCTCTGCACCATGACCAACAATAAATATTCCAATCACCAAAGGTGAAAATGGGTAAAACCAAATTGGTACAAACAAGTTTTACTTTGGTACAACTTGGTGCCCTACATTTTAGGGCGAACACTTACTACAATGAGACTAAAGGGTTTTGCACCTAATTGGTGAAGGAAGATGGGGCACATATCGCTGAGAATACAAACTTGGAAACAATCTGCCAATACTTAGTAAATTGTGTATTTGATTGACATTATTGACAAAATAAAACAAATCCAAAATAAAAGCAACCTCTCCGGAAATGTTTAAGAACAAAGTAATCTATATTGAAAGAAGAGCTAAAGTCATTTTCATCGTATGATATCTGATCATGTCTGGAGGTTACAACTTACTATATTTTCCACTGTTCGACTTGTAAAGTAAATATATAGACGTCTTTATATCTCTTTAATCATAATGACATTATTCAGATTATTGTGATATGCATGATAAAACCCTTTCAAACAATTGTATACAACTAAATACTTTGCAGCTTTAACCATGCTTAAAGATATACTATATCTTGAATAAGATGTGTATAATTTTCATAAAACTTAACTTCAAAGTACAATAAAGTTCTTAACTAGTTTGCACCAGGTAATCGAACATTCAATCGAGAAAACTTGCAGCAACGAGATACTCAATGAAGTCGATTCATACTGCAGATTTTGGCTTTTGATCTCCATTTGACGCTGTAACATTTTGTATATGATGTTCCAAGTTTCTATGAAGATTAAATGATATGTATAAAGAGAATGTTCCTGTGGGTCTTTTAGGGATGAAATTGTTCTCTAAGCTATAAATATATACCTCACCAGCTAGTCTGTCTCTGCCTTTTAGTCAGTCACAAGGACGTTAATGCTCAATGAGCTACATCTACCTCAAAGTTGTCGTCTTGACATGATTTGTCTGTAGCCATTTGAAATTTAACGACCTAGAAGACCGAGCTCCGTTTTGTACATACTGTATGAGTATATATATTCAATGTCTCCTTAAAAACAGTTAACTAAGGCTTATTTCTTTCATATCTTCTGAACACTTCTTGTACACCTTATACCAATTTATCTGAAAGTCATATTCTCTATTATGACTTTATGGTAGTTTTTTCTTGAATATATTTTAAATCGTCATATTTAATTCCTAATTCTAATATTCAAAGATCTGATTTGAAAGCCAATTCGTAGAAATATACACATCTGGTACCATTGAATATATTTTCAGACATAATACAGAGTATTTACTATATAAGGTTTATTCTCAAGCTATTTTGTTTTCAAAAACATTATTTTTAAAACTAAACTGAATGCATGAATAACGTTTTTATTTTCGTGTCAATAGTTAAACCTTCTTGACGGTCTACTTATTTACCATTTTAGTAAATGCATATTAAAGAGGAGACATCGTTTTAGTGTTTTGATCATTCAACCATTGCTCATAGTTTTCAGTTTTGTGTCTTTCGCGAATTATTTTTAATATTAAGATATTGAAGTCATATTAGATTGATTTATAAGTAAGGTTCAAGGTGTATAGGATTAATGTGAATGCCATAAGACATACCGATAAAAACTCATTATCGAAATCAACATTGAAATGTTATACGTCATCTACCTCGCTTCGAAATGCATTTGATTAGTTGCTTTTATTCAACGTCAGATTCTCGAAATTATATGTAGATAAATATTGCAGAGACAAAAAATGAATAAATTGACAACGACAATTCTTTAGGCATCTGTACTTAGTGTAAAATCATTTAGAATTCAAATATCAGTTGCCCGTCAATGTCACATGTTTAATCAATGCTTTCCAATACATTATAGGCTCAAGTTGTAAAAAAAAAAAAACAAGTTGTCTCAACCGCAATCCAGCCAAGTAGAATTGTTCCTTTTTGCAGAATTTGTAATAAATTCGACAATATTTATAACATGTGGTCATAATTGGACTAAGGCAATGGTTTCATTTGGTTTTAGTGGCTTGGTCTTGCTTAGTCTATGAACCAAACACGGCATACACAACCAAGTACAATAAAATATCCTCGGCCATAAAAAAAATAGTGTAAATCAAGCCAAAATTATTTCTTGTTCTTTTTGCGCTTGAAGATTTCTGTATTGTCTACGTAATACAATATGTTCGCAATTTTACAACTATCCTATAAAAAATATTGTTATATTCTAGGTGCCTTTCTTTTGCCCTATTTCATCTGTGTATTTATTGGTGGAATTCCTCTCTTTTATTTGGAAGTAGCAGTTGGTCAGTTTATGGGAAGAGGTGGACTCAAATCATGGAATATAGTGCCTTTATTTCAAGGTAAGTACTCAATAGAAGCTGTTGTTATGGATAATTTGCACGGATTCTGACGGAAATATAACATTAACTATTCACTATAATTTGACAACCTTCGCCTTTGGTCTCACGTTGATGTCCTATGTGTACGTTACGTTTAACGCAATACAAATGCTTTCCTATATTATTTTGCACAGTGCTATTAACCAACATACCTTTTTTTTTCTTTTTCAGGCATTGGTATTGCTTGCTGTATCATAGTCTTTTTGCTCAATTGTTATTACAATGTCATCTTATGTTGGGCTTTCTACTACATGTTTAACTCATTCCAAGCTGAATTACCCTGGTCGTATTGTGGACATGAATGGAATACAATTTGGTGTAATGATGACTTTAAATCCAATGTAACTGTTAACGCTACAGCAGCTAAATATAATTTGACTATTTATGAAAATAGTACTTATAAATTCTCTGATCCTGTCACAGAATTCTGGGAGTAAGTAATATATATAAAACTATGATCTTTATGATCTATTTTAAATACTCTATCTATTTTAGATTATAAACTCTATCCATTTTAGATATAAACCTATGACTATCCATTTTAGATATAAAACTTTGACTATCCCTTTCAGATATAAATTTCTGAGATTTAAAGAAAACTCTCTCTTCCCTTGAAACTATCTCTATCTATTTTAGATATAAAACTCTGACTTTCTCTTTTTAAATAAGATATAAAACTCTCTTTCTGTTTTAGATATAAAACTCTGACTATCACTGATATATTTTAGATATAAAACTCTGACTATCCCTGATATATTTAAGATATAAAACTCTGACTATCTCTTTCTATATTAGATATAAAACTCTATCTTTTTCTATTTTAGATATAAACTCTGACTTTCTCTTTCTATTTTAGATATAAAACTCTGACTATCCCTTTCTATTTTAGATATAAAACTCTGACTATCTCTTTCTATTTTAGATATAAAACTCTGACTATCTCTTTCTATTTTAGATATAAAACTCTGACTATCTCTTTCTATTTTAGATATAAAACTCTGACTATCTCTATCTATTTTTGATATAAAACTCTGACTATCCCTGATATATTTTAGATATAAAACTCTGACTATCCTGATATATTTTAGATATAAAACTCTGACTATCCCTGATATATTTTAGATATAAAACTCTGACTATCCCTGATATATTTTAGATATAAAACTCTGACTATCTCTTTCTATTTTTGATATAAAACTCTGACTATCTCTTTCTATTTTTGATATAAAACTCTGACTACCCCTGTTTTATGATATAAAACTCTGACTATCCTTGATATATTTTAGATATAAAACTCTGACTATCCCTGATATATTTTAGATATAAAACTCTGACTATCCCTGATATGGTTTAGATATAAAACTCTGACTGTATGATTTATTTTAAATATTAAATTAGTATTATCTCTAATCTATTTTAGATATAAAACCTTGGCTATTTCTGATGGTATTGATGAGGTTGGAACTATTAAGTGGGATTTAGCTCTATGTTTATTATTTGCATGGATTGTGGTATATGCATGTATTTGTAAGGGAATTAAATCTTCAGGAAAGGTACGTTTACCATGTTTTAAGGAAAATTCGAATCAGAAGCATGTTTTAAGTCTAAAAAGCATTTTTAATCAGAATAATTGATATTCCTTGATTATTTATTCAATTTTGTTCAAGAGTTCGATGACAAACATAATATAACATTGACAGACACGAGATAGTTCCTTAAAGGCACCCTAAGTTGAAGAGGCCCCAATTTATGAATTTATGCTTTCCTGTGTTGTATTTCAGGTTATGTATGTAACAGCTACCTCACCCTATATATTTATGTTGATTTTATTGATCAGAAATTCCTTATTAGATGGAGCTTATGACGGTGTATTGTTTTATCTCACTCCTAAAATAGACCGATTAGCAGATTCTCAGGTATTGTTTTTACTTAATCTAACTCCTTAGTAATTATATTGTACAGTAAAACTGAAATAGGCCTAAAAGCTTGTGCCCGCTATGTCCAAATACTAAATTACATTGATTCTGTCATTTCGCTTTTTTTGCTTATAAGAAACTAAATTAAATTGATACTTTTATTTCATTTTATAAATATATAATTATAGTATTTTTTAAAAATTTCATGTCAACATCTTCTAACTGAAGAAATCAAAGGTTGAAACCCGATAATCGTCCAGCTTGGTTATCAAGCTAACGTCAAACTCATCCAAGATTAGCATGTTTAAGTTCTGTTATTGATATGTGCCTTATTAACTAATAAATAATGATGTTTTGTTTCGTTACAGGTATGGGTTGATGCTGGAACTCAGATTTTCTTTTCCTATTCTATAAGTTTAGGAACGTTGACCGCTTTAGGAAGTTATAACAAGTTCAATCATAATTCATACAGGTAAACACATTAAAATAACATACAGACTATCTGTCTCCTAAACATACATTTAAATGAACAATGCTTGGTCACCTTCCCATCAACACTTGTTTTCCCTAACATTTTCTACCGCTTAATTTGATAAAGATGAGAGATGTTATATTAGTTCCATATTTCTATATTTCCAGGGATGCTATATTATTTGCCTTAGCTAACAGTGGTACAAGTTTTTTTGCTGGCTTTATAGTGTTCACAATTCTAGGTTATATGGCATCGGTACAAGGTGTTAGTATTGCTGATGTGGCTGAATCAGGTATGGTTGAAGGAGATAAATTTGTATATTTTAAATAACCAAAAAAAGGTTGAAGTAGGGAGTGGTGGTATTTCAGTGGAAGTTAAAGAGTCACATTTTGCACTTTTTGAGGCATGTATTAGACCCCGTGGTGATTTCTTAGACCAATTGAATTTTCTGATCATCAACTATGGACAACTATACAGCAGTAATTAAAAAACATTATTGAAAGCTAAATACGTTTACACACAATTTGGAATCAAAATATTCCAAGGCTTCCAATATAACAACTACATCTGTAACTATTTTTTAGGTTTCACATAAAGATGGATTTTGTTATTAAAACTGAATATTCCTCTATTACTCAAGCAAATCTATTTTTACTTATTTCAGGACCTGGTTTAGCTTTCATTGCTTATCCTAAAGCTGTAGCTCAGATGCCTATATCTCCACTGTGGTCTATTTTGTTCTTTTTGATGGTAATTCTGTTAGGTTTGGACAGTCAGGTTGGTACCGTATATATGTTTTTACTTTAGCCGATCGTATACAATAAACATTAAATTAATGCTTTACAAATTCGAGCATTTGATATAAACGACAATCATGCTAGGTCGAATTATAGATCAATTTTATGCCTTTTCAATTGATTTAAGTTAATGTATGCAAAGAGAATTATGAACGAATGGTTCTACTGGCGAAGTTCATTCGGTGGGTAGTATAAAATGAATTAAGAGTATGTAGTGTGCCAGTAGATAATTCAAATCGCAATTAAGCAAACATGATAATTGAAAATAAATGATAATATGAAATATATAATTATAAGAGAAACTTCTAAAGGTCATTCCTCATTTTAGAAGGAGATGTTTTTCTCATTTGTTATAGCATTGTTTATTTGGAAAAAAACTTCTACTATGATAGATAATAGACATGTGATTGGTATTTTTACAGTTTGTTGGTGTTGAAGGTGTAGTTACAGCAGTAGTTGATCAGTATCCAGCACTGCTTAGAGTTGGATACAGAAAGGAAATTTTTATTCTAGGAGTGTGTATACTCAATTTCTTTATAGGTTTATCGATGGTGACAAATGTAAGTATTATGTGAATCGATATTTAAATTATATCATTTCTCAATTTTTATGTATCCATGTTAAAGTTTAAGTTAAAACTGGTATTCAGGCACGGAACTATTCTTATATTGATTAGATGATGTATGCTTCATTTATTTGCACTTAGTACAAAAATATGCAGATTTGTGATTTAGTACAATCCAATTTCATACGGCTTTAGTCTCCAATTGAACTGAATTGAAGTGTTTCTAGTTCCGCAGCAGTTAAGCTATTGGGCCAGTAATTTTAGTTCTTACATTATACTTTTATTTTGCAGGGCGGAATGTACGTGTTTCAATTGTTTGACTATTACTCTGGTAGTAGAATTATTTTATTGGTGGCTTTCTTTGAATTGATATCTGTAGCCTGGATTTATGGTACGTTACATTTAATTATTTTTTTTATTAGGCCGGCAATTAAATATCTAAGAACATTTTTTTTAAATGGAATTCTTTTTATTTCACTTAAGTAGACTTTGGTTTTTGAACAGTACTCACCGCCACGATAACCAATTTCATAATGTTCAAAGAAAAGTAATTGACTTTGGATTCAAACATTTTCTTTTTTTTAACGTCAAGTATATATCAATCACTGCTAGGTCCAACACGGTTAAGAGAAGATGAGTTACATGAGGTCAGAAGACTTTTGTCTGGAAATTACCATCATAGCCAATAAAAATGAACTTGATAATTCAACCCGACTGAGCCGTTGTCTCATCCATTAGAGACCAATGTTAATTTTGTATTTCCAGGTGTAAATAGATTCTATGATAATGTAGAGATGATGATAGGAAAGAAAATCTGGCCTTACATGAAAATTTGTTGGGTTATCTTTGCTCCTTTATTTTGCATTGTAAGTATAAGAAGAGAGTGGATATTACGCTAAATAAAAATACGCCGCATGTAGTTGATATGCATGTGGGCTATTTTCCAAAGGCTATATATTACTTACTATTTAGCATGGGTATGATGCTGCCATGTGCATATTTTATGGGATGACATTATGATTATTTGAATGATATGATTACGACATTTTGGTGGCATATTCATGATAAAGCATCGGCATGATAATATGATAATTGTAAAACACGACGGTAGCAATAGGGTGGCGTTATTTAATTAGCATAGGTGTGATAAGGTTTATTTGAATGTTAGTTTAAAGATCCATGACATAGGTATGGAATTGTGATTTAAAGCATAAGCATATTTCTTTTCAGGTCATCTTCATTTTAAGTGCCATCAATTATTCAGAACTAACATATGACAGGCCAAGAGGAACATATGTATATCCTGATTGGGCCGTCGGAATTGGTTGGGCCATGGCATGTGTCTCTGTTATCTTTATTCCACTCAAAGCCATTCATGTCTTCATAAAATATGGTTTCACAAAGGAGGTAGGCAGTTTATACATCTTTATAGTACGAATATCTTCATCTTACGAGTATGGAATAAATAAAAAAACACAGACTACATCAGATTTGTACATGGAATTTATCTCAAACTCAGTCCTCATCCCATAAGTTCGTGGAAATAAATCCCAAATCACCACCCTTCGATTGGTTGATGCATGAATATCAAATACAGTGTACAGTGAATCTGGCATATAAAAATCTTAGTTTTTGATTTAATTAATTTGATTTGATTTAGTTGGTTAATTTTATTTGATTGCTGATGTGTTCATTGATTGAAATGCCACTTGATCATTGTTATAATAGCTTATAATCTATTCATTCGTTCTGTAGGTTTTCTTTTTGAGTTTGAAACCATACGGATTACAAGACCATCAAAAGAGAATCCAAGACATAAATGAACGAACATTAAATGATTTGGAAGGTACAACAAACAGACAAGTTCAGTACCAATCAGAAAAGGGAAATGTTAATATTGCTTATGTGCCTGAAAAACCACCGTATCAAGCCGGACACTTCACACAAATGTAATGGACTGATTGTCCAAAAACATGTTTTGTACTGTGTGCCTTAATATGATTGTGTTAATTAGTGTAAATTGTGTTCTTAGAACATCATTAATGGCTTTCCTAATAAATTCCTCAGAGAAATAAGTGAAACCTGGAGATAAATACATTTAACGAAAAAAAAAAAAAGCTTACAAAATATATTCACACGCATAAGTTTTGCACAATATTGTGTATAGAATACATGCCAATGAAATTTAACTCAGGGTTTTGTACCACAAACAAAATATTTCAACATTTATATTAGTATTGATCAAATCAGCTAGACAGCAATACTGCAATTAAATCTCAGTCTCTTTCTCAACTCTATTCTTGTACAAGAAACCATCGTGAGAAGTTGAATCACAGACGTCTTTTAGACTTCATATCAGTTTTCGATAGTCCAAATGACTTTATGACGAATGTATTCACACTTGAAGCAGTTAGAAACCTCTATCAATGAAAAAATGATCTGCTTATATTTTAATTGAATTGTTAAAATGTTTGAAGAATTTTTCTAATATAGTTCCTTAAATCGTTTAATGGTATATATTTGTACTAATATGAAGAATATTGTAGAATGGGATCTTCAGTGTAACTTAGTTTGTTTTTACTAATGTTTGTTGTCTTTTCTTGAAAGATTTTATAAAAATGTTTATTTTATAAATAATGTTTAACTTTGTAATACATATATTACTCTTTGGTATGTAGAAAATTTGTTATTTTTAATGAAAATTTTACGTGACAGTTCAGAGGAAATTCTTCATCAGTAGGAAATTACCAACATCAGTTCATCAGTAGGAAATTACCAACATCAGTTCATCAGTAGGAAATTACCAACATCAGTTCATCAGTAGGAAATTACCAACATCAGTAGGAAATTGAAACCATAATATAGAAACTAACCAAAATGACACGTTATCCAAAATCAGAAGCAAATCTACGTTTTCAATCCAGGTCAAGAGCAAGAATTGACAAATGCCAAAAAAGTTTCGGTAAGAACTGCTAGGACTACAATGACTAGTCTACGATATCAGAAGGCAATGTAATGGTTGATATCAGTAAGAAATTTTATGTGTTTCGTCTTAGGGAAGAGGTGGATAATATTAGCTTGATCTCTGGGCGTCAGCAGATTTGTTTGAACAGTCATTTTAGTCAGCAAGAAAGGCTCATTGGGAAATGCCAGTATTCTTGTAGCAACAAAGCTGACGAAATTATCAACAGCAAAAAACTGATATAATCATCACATAATATGCTTGTAAGGAAAGCCTACACATTTTTGACACGAGTATCTTGACTACACAATATGAAATTATTTCATCACTGATATCAATTGACGAGAAAACGATAGCCAGAAATACTGGATAGAAGAATGGTAAGAATATTTCTCTGCGGATGGCTAATGTTGAATATTGCACTGTTATATTAGAAAGACATAATTTATTGGGAAATTTATTAGGATATCATTAATAATAATTGAAACTATACATAATAATAAGTAACAGAATTTAAAATATACCTACAAAAGAGACTCCAATAGTGTTTAATGCGATGTCTTAAATCCTCTAATTCCCCAATGTGTAAGAAAAATAATTTACACAATACCTACAAGACCAAATATATTAATATAAGTAAAAACTTTTTTATAGTTGTCTCTGTTAAGTATCTAAGTTAACACGTATATTACATACTAAAATTAATGAAAACCATACATAGAATAACCAATTAGATGCACAAATATATGATGTCTCATCAGACAAATCTATTTTCAGCCAAATATCCAATAGCACATATACATACATATACAAAATATCTATACACATCTTATGATGATCCAAGGTAGTGTAGAACAGTCTTGCTTGTATAGTTTCAGTTACCTCTCACTTTACCTCAACATATAATGAATTATTCCAGTTTTATGTTCCTAACAGAATCGGGATATGCACAAACATATTTGCTGATGCTACATAACAAGCACTAATTGTTTAGAATACATAACAACAATAATCAACTGAACTAAATTTATATATGTGAAAACTTCATGTATTTTAAACGTCTTAAAACCAGTTCCAATCATCACATACTTTCTATAACAAATCAAACACACATATATCATGTCCACTATTTATACAACAACTACGTTCAGATTTCAGTGAAAATAATCAACAAATGTATCACATAAACTCACATATTATATTAAGAATTCAACAGAATATATTTATTTGACATTAACAAAGTTTACAATACTTCTAATCAGCAAAAATCAGTTCTAAAAAGTTCCTCAATTCTAAGCAACCTTCTAAATGCAAAAAATGAAAACTATATACAAATATTGATACATTGTATTTAGCTAGAAGATTTCTGAATGAACATTTTGTAACAGAATTTTGAAAATAAGATTGATAAAGCACAAGGTTGCCAATGCAAACCTGGTCTTTTGATAAAATAGTTTTTAACCCATAGATGGTATGGGAATACCCAAATTCTGGGCGACAGTCACTTGAGCCTGGGCAGCATTCAATAAGGAATGAAGGTGAGCCATTTCTGCTTCAGATCTGGATAAATTGATAGCATTCTTAAATGACTCCAAGGCTTGTGGCATTTTACCCCTGAAAAAACAAGTTAAAACTAGAACTGTGGACAGTACTGAGAGTGGCAAACAACCCCTATGGGGCCACTTGATACAAGGTCACGTGATATAGCCTTTTGAATTTTTAAACACTCAAAAGAAACTTTTTAACAACCATTATAAGCATATGTATGGACAGCTTAGGTCAAATACATTTTACTTGAAATTAAGGTAATTGAAGGTCAAGGTCACTTGATATAGCCTTTTGAATTTTTTCAAAAACTAAAACAAGTACAAAAAAATTGTTGTCGACCATTATAGGCCTATGTGTGGATAGCTAATGTCAAGAACATTCTACTTGTAAAAATTCAGGGTCATTGAAGGTCAAGGTCATTTGATATAGCCTTTTAATTTTTAAAAAATCAATCGGGCTTAAAAAAAAAATTAAATTTGAAAATGAAAATTCTGTTCCCAACAAATTTTAGATAAAGTAACAAGGTTTCAAAAAACACCAAAATCGTACAAATCGGAGAAAAATTAGCGCACCAAATGTCACCGTTCTGTGATAACACATTCATTCTCTTCATTCTGTAATTTTCAAAGTGATCGGATAATTAGCAACAAAGTTATGCAATTATTCAAGTATTATTATGCAATTTCTCACTTCCGCTGCATAAAAATTTTAGTTATAAATATTCATTTTCTATTCCAGTACGTATCTTATCGCATTTTTCAAACCAAATTTTAATACCATTTTCGAGTTGAGCTAGGGAGCTTCCCGAAAAAAAAAAAAAAAAAGTCTAATGAAAACAAAGAGTTTTTTAATTTGCCACTCAAAAAAAATTAAGCATACTTTAGGCCGTACGAAGTAAATTGTCTGTTTTACAGGCCCCGCGCGCTGTTGTAAAATACCCCGCGCTCCAAAACTATTTATTGACATTTTGGAATAATTAATAAATAATGCGCGCGCGTCTCCAAAATTGTGTGTAAAATAGAGTTATTTCCCCGTTCCCGAAAATATTTTTTACCATAATTATCTCCCTTGACGTTTAACGAAAAACCGGAAGTTGCTTAGAATGCGTTTTTCATCACCGATAAAAAGATTTTCTTCTACAACTTTAAACTGAAATTGATTCTGATACAATTTAACGTTCGAAAATACAATTATTTGCTGAAGGAAGCACAATTATGAAAATTATTCACACTTTCGTGAGGACAATCCAAACATTAAATTAATCTTAATCTTGATGATTTTGTTTCTGGATAATAATGGTGGAACAAATCGAGACCCGTTACAATTACAAGTAAAAAAATGCACCAGGTTTTTTTCTGCCATTGATTTGAATAAGTTAATATTTATGGAAAAATGGAAACAAATACAAGAAAATACGAATTTTATACGTTCGAATACGATCGATTTTCTCATTATTGGTATCGCTCAACACATACCGCTTTTCTCAAGTTAAAACCGGAAGTACTCCGATAGTACGAGTTATGGAAATGAAATGAATGGAGTTTTACGTCCTACTTTTCTGCACGAGTTATCGAAAAATCGGCATTTGTAACATAATTATTAAAATAGAAGTTCGATCTAATCAGATTTTTTTGTTCTTGTCATGTGATGTATGACAATTTGTTCCAAATTTCCAATAATAATAATTATTACCACACAATGGCATTTTGAAATATAGTTTACAGATGGATAGAAATGGATTAGTACTGTAGTAGAATAACATTGTCTTGACATAATATTATCAGCCCTGATGCACCCTAAGTGCATCATTGTCAGAGGTAGTAAATATGTTGGAATGATTATGTTTATGTGAAGTTGAAAGGTAAAAAGGTTCTGTTATTTCTATCAACTAATATCATTCAAACTCTAAAAACATGTGATAGTTGCATCTGAATGGGGATTTAAATCTATTTTTTAAATTTGTAGAAATAAATAATAAATAGCTTCGCTTGCTCCGATTTTTTCTGGTGCCAAATTTAAAAAAGCGCTTATAAATAATAAATAATAAATTCGCCCTCTCGCCCCATTTTTTAAAAAAAAAGGCCTGTAAAACAGACAATTTACTTTGCACGGCCTTAGTATGAAATAAAATAAGTTGCCTGCAGGCATCAAAATAATGATATAATCTGAGTGTCATATGATAATGTATATATCGCGCTAGCTTTACTTTACAATCCTAAGTGAAAACATGGTTTATGTCTTCTCCAATCGTCTGAGTGTTGGCTTTTAATGTCAATAAGGGTATTTACATTAAAGAACAAAGAAAATTTCATTTTGATTTCACATTCACATTTTCCATTTATTAAAATAAAACCTTCATTGTCTGAATAATTTAAATATTTTGCATCAATATGAATCAATGGTGACTAATAAATGTAATTCAACAAAAATTACCTTTGCACATCAATTGTTCCCATAATTTCATAGGCATATTCACATTTAGGATCGATCTGAATAGCTTTCTCTACCAATTTACTGCCTTCATCAAACTGTCCTTTATATTGTACCATTAATAATCTACAAAGTATATCACATTCAAAAAGGATTGCTTTTGTATTTACTTTCCAGATGCTAACATCTTTATATTATAATATCTTGCACTATTCCATTATCCTGTCTTACATTTATGTGTTTCCAGAAAACATGATTTCAATGTCAAGATATTTCAGGAAATACATTTAACAAAAGCCTCTTTTGAATCCTTGTATAAAGGCCTTAAATACATGTAAAATAATCAAGGTTTAAAAGAATCATTTAACTGTTCCAGAAATTTTTTAAATTCCAAATTTAAAATCAAAGGTAAGGGTATATGCCATAAAAGATACTGTAACATGGATGGTAGGAATTTTCCTTTAATGCTTTTGTTGTATAATAATGTTTTTTAGATGTACAGAGCCTAAAA
The DNA here is from genome assembly GCA_030562195.1 of Nipponacmea schrenckii. NCBI lineage: Eukaryota > Metazoa > Mollusca > Gastropoda > Lottiidae > Nipponacmea > Nipponacmea schrenckii. The sequence goes on from CM060202.1 coordinate 15,608,554, forward strand.
TATGCAATAACTAGGTATAATCTCAATTATAGCACAGTTTACTATAGACATGGGAGTGGCAGTTTCAGTTTCGCCAGAGTTAGCAAAATGGCAATTTGTCCACCCTGCCTTCATTGAAAACAGATCACATAATATGCATGTTGGTTTTCCAATAACAGAATCAGACAGACTGTTTTGATTGGTCAATTGAATAAATATTTCAACCCAACTTAAAACATTGTTTGACAAGTATCAATGTTCAAAGAGTTGAAAACTGGAATAAGAATTAAATATTTTCAAGAGAACTCCAGTAATAATTGTGAACTAAAAGAAAGGGAAGTCACTCACCCTTTATGTACATAAATATTGGGGTTGTCGGGTGCCAGTTCCAGTGCTTTATCAAAATTCTTTAAACTTTCATCAAATTTAGTTTGATCTGATAATGACTGAAGAAATAAATAAATAAGGTTGTTTATGTATATGTTAGCTTGTTTGCTTATACTGTGTAATAGTAATTGCTCTAGAACCATATTATATATACTAATGTAATAAAACAAGCAACAAATTGGACCAAACAATAATGATTTTCATAAATTTTCACGTCTTTCATTGAGTATACCACATGCATCATGAATTTTCAAAATTAACAAAAGTTTAAGCTACCTGTACCTGAGCATACATCAAATAAGCATCTGCATATTGAGGAAATTTAGAAATAGCTTCTTCAAACAGTTTAGCAGCTTCAGTTAAAGACGACTGTCTTTGATAAACTATACCTGTCCTATGAACTAAAATATACAATAAGATACATAGGAATAATTAGTTTTAGAATACAAAAATCATTTTATTCTATATGATCATAGTGCCATATCCACTAAAACATGCTGATAAATTGACTCTTAAAACAGGTTTTGTTCACAGTGCTTCATTATACAAACTAGATTTTCTATTATCTATTATATCCTTTTACTGTACACTTGACTTCACATAAAATTTTCACTGTGCTATCTGAATGGAAATTTAACAGTAGTCTGAAATCTTCCATTCATGTATTTGAGAATACACTCATAATATTAAAGCAAGTTCTAATTAAACTTTAGGACATTTCTGTTTAGAGACCAGAAGTATAGAAATTGTATAATTTCATGAAAACGAAGTCTATCAGCACTCTTAAAATGCAACAGCCTACCTGTATAAGCTTTCTGTACATAAGATGTAGGAAACATTGGACTTAATTTAATACTCTTATTCAAATCATCTAAAGCCTGTTCTAATTTATCTACAACCAAATATTGCTGAAAAACATAGACATAAAAACATAGACAAAACTTATTGGGACTTACTATTTTAAAGATAGCTTGCAAGGCAAGGTAACATACGGCAGCCTTGAATTTGAATAATATATTGAGCAATAACTCGTCCACATATTCATGTGAGCGTATAAAAACCATTAAGATCATTTTGACTAATGTCATGATTTGTAAAAATAACAATATATATTTAACAGAATAAAATGCTTTGGGACTATTACAGTTCTTTCCCAGTGTTGCCATAATGTTGGTAGCCTACTATCAGATAAAGCTAAATACTGGCTTGTCTAGCTGCGAAATGTTCCATGATAAAATGTGACTTAAAAACCAACCTGCCCTCTATGGTGATAGATATCTGAATTGTCTGGATCAACTTTAATACCTTCATCAAATATATCAAAAGCTTCTGTTATTTTTTCTCTTTGTATTAATATACTACTTTCTTTTATTACAGCATTTGTCTTAATCTAAATACAGAAATGCTACTTAATTATTAATTATCATTTTCTGGTATCAAATCAATATGGAACTGTTCTCAACCGTTTTTTGTATAACACCTTTCATTTCCCACCTTCTCTTTAAAAATCTGTAATATATCTGTATTTTGGCATGAGTACATGCTATGACTTAAAATATAACTCAAGGATTTCATGCTACACTAGAAAGTAGGGATGGGTGGTATCAAGATTTTCTGATACCACGGTATTTCAGGTGAAATTGGGTATCGTCATGATATTCGCAGTATTTTTTTGTGAAAAATTTTTTAATGTAAATGGACATTATCACATTAATAGGTCATATGCAAGATATTATTTTTCTTGATCACTGGTATTTTTTATTCCAACTGAATAAACCCGACTTTACTGATTGAGCCTTAAAAAGTGTGCCGAATATCGTGTGCTGGAAAAATTACTGAAAGATAGTCCTGATGGTCAAGACTGATAGTAGTATACTGCATGAGAAATGAGGTCGTGATAATCGAGTACATATATTGTCATTTGACACATGGTTTATTAAGAACAACAAAATATGAATGTATTTCTGAAAATATACCTTAAATCAGCAAAGAAGGGATATTTTACCAGTTTAATTTCTAATAAAAATGAATACCCTGATTCCACGGTATCCACGGTATATTGATTATTAAGTTTTGCCACAACACTACTACCAGTATTTTTTAGAACCGGTCTTCATGGTAATACCTCAGTATCGCCCAACCCTACTAGAAAGAGCTTAATTTATGGTGTTAAAAGTGATTTAAGATGCCGATTCTTTTATGACCATAATTATGAAGAATTTAAACCTGTGTAAAATTACTAATAAAGAAAGTAAAATTTTTAATTTTTACCTTTGGATCGACATCTGAATCACTGATAAGTGTTTCAAAATCAGCCCCAGCTAGGTCTGTTTGGCCTGACATCATATAAAATGTACCACGTAATAATAAGGCTAAGTTGATATAACTAGAATTAGTACTTATTATTTCTTGTGTACACAAATCTATAATATCTTCTATCTCATTATTGTTCAGATTTTCTACTGCCTGCTCAAACGGACTGAAACAAACAATTATTTTGCATATCACTGTAGAATGTTGAGATAATACAATAGTGAAATTGGTAGAAAATAATTATGTGCTATATTGCACTACCCTTAGATTATTTACATTCTATGAACAAATATAATTGATTTCTGGGAATCTGATAGGTCAATTAATAATTATGGCAAAGCTTCTTGGTTAGTGAAAACTATGATGAATAATAAGCACATTAGTTTTTTTTTTAAACAGGCATAACATGATTTATTCCTAATACTCATGTCCAAATAATGATAATAAGGCCTACCTCATTTAGCAATAAAAAAGAATAGATGTTTAGACTCTTGAAGTTATACACAAGGGAAATAACCTAAAGAATGTAAAATACCTTAATTTGTCTAAGCCATTTGATACATTTGCATCAGAAGCTGTAGATGTGGTATCATCTCCTGACTTATCATCATTTACCTCCACTTTCACATCTTTTTCGTTCTGTGTAGACGTATTAACTACTGGTTTAAAATTCTTGATTGGATCATTAGCAAAACCATTGAAATAATTCTTCACAAAGAATTTAGAAGGTAGGACTGGTTTTCGATTCTAAATGACAAATTCAGATTTTTTAATACTTGTGTAGTGGAACAAATATATTTCTGTTCATCCATGAAAGACAGAAAACTTCTATACTAGTCTTAGCTTTCAGTAGCAAAACACAAAATAAGTTCAATGATTGCTACAGGTGTATACAGGACTGAAGATACTATGTTCGTAACGCATAAATGTTCAAAGGTCAACAAAATGAGGTAGTCCCCCTTAGGTAGAACTAAAATACCGAATTACTTATTATTAAAAACCAAAGCCAGGCATCTGAGATATAATATATACAGTGAAATCTCATTATCTCGAAATCGGTAATGTCGAAGGTCCCGATATGTCGAAGTCGGAGCTTGGTCCCTGCCATATCCTTCTTTAACTCCTTTTAAAAAAACAGTTTATCTCGAATTGCATATCTCGAATAACTCGCTTATTTCGAACAAATCTCACAGTCCCATCAAGCAATTATTAAGTAAATCGCGTTGTTAATCTCGAAGTCGTTAATCTACACGTATAATCCTTTGATATGCACTCGCTACTAATCAACATAACTGACACCAATTAACCGCAGCCATTGTTCGCGGCACCATTTATGTTTACTCAATGGTTGCGTACAAATTCACACTGCTAATAATATTCCTTTGTCTTAACGAAATCGGTGTATAACAAACTAATTTGAGAAAATAACACTAATCACTTTATCAATCACACACGTACATGTATATACGGGGGAATTTCATTTACTGGTCATGTTCATGTCTCATCATGTCGTTATTCGAGCAATCTAATGAAGGACCCGTTATTGGGGGGATAGTTGGATCGTCTGAACGGCAGCCATTCCAGAAGAAGACGACGACGACGATATCTTACAGGCCGAGCCAATTACGCGTCCACCTATGATTGATGTTATGAACTGTTTAGAAATATTGGATAGGTGGATTGCCACAACAGAATCTACAGATGACCTTTATCCCGTTATCGATACACTCAGAGAACGCATCGGAGAAGAAGACTTGAAGGCCCGTTTCACTGTGCAGAAAAGCATAACAAGTTTTTTCAAAAAAATGTAAAGATCGAATATTGTTAATTGTTATTGGTTGTTATTTCGTGTATAAATAAAGTATATATATTTATTGTCAGTCTGGTTAATTATCATACACAGTGAAGGGAAGTAACTCCAATTCAAAATGGCGGCCAAAATTGACGATCGTGGATCTCGAAGTACTGCTTATGTCGAAGTATTTACCTGGTCCCGCGGACTTCGAGATAACGAGATTCTACTGTATTAAAATTTAGTCACTCATTCAAACATAATCTTGTTTGATCATATTCAAAGTATACAAACAGTGTTTCACAGCCAAAATCAGTTTTTAAGAATCAAGCAGGACGTGCAAGAATATTTTATCTAATATGATTGTGCAATTGTCACAAAACTTGATATCTAGTAAAAGTAAGACTTAGACTATTAAAATTTGTTCATTTCAATTCTTTTTTATTCACCACTAGTTAACTCCTACCTTAAACGAATCCTTAGCACATTTTCTACCTAAATCTTTTAATACTTGATCAGCTAACTGTAAATTCACTTGATTAGAAAAACCTTCCAATATACATGCTGTAGTGATATCTGAAATAACAAAATAAATTTTGAAAAGAATAACGGTTAGTATGTAACTATATAACTGACTATAACAGTACACTGACATATTTCAATGTCAAGGTTACAAGTAAACATAAATTCAGTTGAAACCGGTACTAAAAGGTTAAAGATATATATATATATATATATATAAAATATTTAACTACAGAGGAAATTTAGATGTCATAAAATTCAGTAAACAAACCTTCTAAAGATTCTTTGAGTTTACCAACTTGTTGATAAGCTTTACATCTTCTACCAAAGGCCTTGGTGTATTTAGGATTTAATTTGATAGCTTCAGTACAATCTTCTATCACACTCTCGTATTTTGACTGTAACAAAGAGTACCGGTACCGTTAATTGGAATTGAAGACTTTTCGCAAGTTGACTTTGATCAAGAATATATTTTCAAAAGGTCGTTATGAGGTCTAGATTGTAAACTATTCAACTGTCAATTCAGAAGCCTGAGCTATTTTACCTATTTCTTTCCCAGCAATTTTGAGAATGGATTTATCATTAGTTCACTCACCAAATATTCTGAAGACGCTGCTCTATTTTGATAGAATGTAGCTAAATCTGGTTTCTTGTCAGGTGGACAGAGGTTGATGGCTTCAGTATAACAAGCTATAGCTTGATCATATTTACGACCTTTAAAGAACTTGTTTCCTTTTGCTTTAGCAGCTTGCGCCTTTTCTAGAGGAGTCTGAAACAAACATTGATATTCTTGATTTCTTATTACACAGCGACTTCTGTTAGAGCTAGTTTCACAGTTTTCATAGTTGGACTAGATCAAACCCATAGAAGAAAAGAAATGAATGGAGATTTATGTCCTACTGTTCTGGACCTAATGATTTAATGAAGATGGGCAACGCCATGCAGTGTGGAATGAGAGACATTTTTACAGGACCTCCGCATAAGCCTACTCTATTTGCATAAAAAAAAGAAATTGGAATTTTAGTCATAAACTACAAGTATTATTGCATAGACTTGACCAAAACTTTGTCTTTTCTACATTATACAGCAATAGCCACTAGATGTTAAGAACAGACCTCTGCACTAGTCGGTTTGCTTGCTGAAGGTCTACTTTCGGTTTCTTCAGAGATATCATCTTGATTTCCATCATTGTCATCGGAATGTGATTTGCTACGCCTGTAAAACCAAATACCCGCAAGCCCGAGGGCCACAGGAGCACCAACATAGAGTGCTATATCCCATTTTGACCAGCCTTCAGTCCATTCTTTCAAACTCAACCTGACATTGGACGCCATGCTGGATTAAACTCACGTGCTAGTAACGAGAAAAGGCGAGAACAAATTAAGAATGACAAAATCTTAATGAAACGAATAAATAATGCTTCACTAAAATACAAAATAAATTTGATTTATTGAATTAATATTTCGTTTCATAATAAATAAGGAAATTATTTCGTAGCTTATAAGTTTATATTTACTAGGCCTACTGCATCAAATACTTGCCTTCGCACTAGCTTCATACCGTTAGTCAAAACACAAGACTTATAAGCATTATATCTTGATATAGTGGACTTTTAATTCTTATTTACTATAAAAATGAGATCTATCGGTATATAACTACGAATATCACAACTCACTATAGGCCTAATGTTCTGTCTTAATAAAGTGACTAGTTAATCTTATCACAACTTGCTATAATGTTCTGTCTCGATATATTGACTAGTTCATCATATTGCAACTTGCTATGTTATCTCTCGATATAGTGACTAGTTAATATTATCATAAGTTACTATGTTCTGTCTTGATATAGTCACTAGTTATTCTAGTTAATCTTATCCCAGCTCTAAATATAGTGTCAAGTTAATCACATCACATCTTGCTATATTATTGTCTCGATAGGCTATAGTGACTAGTTTATCTTATCACAGCTTGCTATAATGTTGTCTCGATATAGTGAATAGTTTATCTTATCACATCTTGCTATAATGTTGTCTCGATATAGTGAATAGTTTATCTTATCACATCTTGCTATAATGTTGTCTCGAAATAGTAAATAGTTTATCTTATCACATCTTGCTATAATGTTGTCTCGATATAGTGAATAGTTTATCTTATCACAGCTTGCTATAATGTTGTCTCGATATAGTGAATAGTTTATCTTATCACAGCTTGCTATAATGTTTTCTCGATATAGTGAATAGTTTATCTTATCACAGCTTGCTATAATGTTGTCTCGATATAGTGAATAGTTTATCTAATCACAGCTTGCTATAATGTTGTCTCGATATAGTGATAGTTATCTATCACACTTGCTATAATGTTGTCTCGATATAGTGAATAGTTTATCTTATCACAGCTTGCTATAATGTTGTCTCGATATAGTGAATAGTTTATCTTATCACAGCTTGCTATAATGTTGTCTCGATATAGTGACTAGTTAATCTTATCACAGCTTGCTATAATGTTGTCTCGATATAGTGAATAGTTTATCTTATCACATCTTGCTATAATGTTGTCTCGATATAGTGAATAGTTTATCTTATCACAGCTTGCTATAATGTTGTCTCGATATAGTGACTAGTTTATCTTATCACAGTCTTGCTATAATGTTGTCTCGATATAGTGAATAGTTTATCTTATCACAGCTTGCTATAATGTTGTCTCGATATAGTGACTAGTTTATCTTATCACAGCTTGCTATAATGTTGTCTCGATATAGTGAATAGTTTATCTTATCACAGCTTGCTATAATGTTGTCTCGATATAGTGACTAGTTTATCTTATCACAGCTTGCTATAATTTGTCTCGATATAGTGACTAGTTTATCTTATCACAGCTTGCTATAATGTTGTCTCGATATAGTGAATAGTTTATCTTATCACAGCTTGCTATAATGTTGTCTCGATATAGTGACTAGTTTATCTTATCACAGCTTGCTATAATGTTGTCTCGATATAGTGAATAGTTTATCTTATCACAGCTTGCTATAATGTTGTCTCGATATAGTGACTAGTTTATCTTATCACAGCTTGCTATAATGTTGTCTCGATATAGTGACTAGTTTATCTTATCACAGCTTGCTATAATGTTGTCTCGATATAGTGACTAGTTTATCTTATCACAGCTTGCTATAATGTTGTCTCGATATAGTGACTAGTTTATCTTATCACAGCTTGCTATAATGTTGTCTCGATATAGTGACTAGTTTATCTTATCACAGCTTGCTTAATGTTGTCTCGATATAGTGACTAGTTTATCTTATCACAGCTTGCTATAATGTTGTCTCGATATAGTGACTAGTTTATCTTATCACAGCTTGCTATAATGTTGTCTCGATATAGTGACTAGTTTATCTTATCACATGCTTGCTATAATGTTTTCTCGATATAGTGACTAGTTTATCTTATCACAGCTTGCTATAATGTTTTCTCGATATAGTGACTAGTTTATCTTATCACAGCTTGCTATAATGTTGTCTCGATATAGTGACTAGTTTATCTTATCACAGCTTGCTATAATGTTGTCTCGATATAGTGACTAGTTTATCTTATCATAGACGTTCTCATGTCTCAATGAAGTGAATTCAATCTTTCACTACTTACGAGAATGCCTTGTTTTGATGCAGTGACTTCTAAATATCTGTAAGTACATCCAAGTATATTATGTCTTTATAAATTGGCAACTAAGACTTTCTTTAGGATAAATTTAAATTTGTAATAATGTAATGTTGGATCGTCCCCACCCTACCCAAATGTAATCACAAGACGGCCAGTGTGCCAATAAAAGTCGATAATTACACACGTCGAACCCCATCTGGCTTGTACGTTTAGTCTACAACGTAATCGTTTTGATAAATCATACTCGCTACAATCAAGTGACATTAAGTTATATTGAAAACCAATCAGTTCCCTCGTAAATTGGTCAAAATTAACACATATTGGATAGTTACATAATGTTACCGATTAATAGTATTCAACACCAGAAAGCAGTGTCATTGCCCAAATTGTATTCATAACTAATCATCAATTATAAATAGTATTAACATGTGTTCAACAACCAAACTTTCGGCCATTTTCATTTTCCTTGGTTACAGTAAACAATCTTCGCTTATATAGAACTCGACGTTCAAATGGGAAATTATTCATTTCTACAGCTTGCATCAATCTAAGAACATCACGACTACCGAATTTTCATTCAAAATGAGAGAAATTGTTCATATGCAAACTGGCCAATGTGGCAATCAAATTGGAGCTAAGGTAAGCTTTGCAACATTATACATGTACATGGTTCTGTTTTGATATTCTTTATCGCTTTGCAATTAATGTGTTGAGCATTATTCTAAAAATGAAAATATCAATTTTACTCTACCTCGAATAGAAATACTGATCATGCCTATAGTTCAAAAGTATACCCGATCTTTTTTATCTGAAAAGGTTAACATTTTTTGAAAACAATTAAAGAAAATTCTTATCAAACGACAATTATTACTTTTTGCAGTTCTGGGAAGTAATCTCTGATGAACATGGCATTGACCCAACTGGAACTTATCATGGTGATTCTGATCTTCAGTTGGAAAGGATCAACGTTTATTATAACGAAGCTTCCGGTGGTAAATATGTACCCAGAGCCGTCCTTGTTGACTTGGAACCTGGTACCATGGATTCTGTACGATCTGGACCATTTGGGCAGATTTTCAGACCAGACAATTTTGTATTTGGACAATCTGGCGCAGGTAATAATTGGGCTAAAGGTCATTATACAGAAGGTGCTGAATTAGTGGATTCCGTCCTGGATGTGGTCCGAAAAGAATCTGAGAGCTGTGATTGTCTACAAGGATTCCAGTTGACCCATTCTCTGGGTGGTGGAACTGGTTCTGGTATGGGAACTCTACTCATCAGTAAAATTCGAGAAGAATATCCAGATAGAATTATGAACACCTTCTCTGTTTGTCCTTCACCAAAGGTAAGATTTAAATTATAAATGTATTGCAACGTTTCGCGGTTTTTCTCATACTTTCTTTGAGACGGAATTTGTTTATTCTCACCACTACTAGACTACATTCCTTATAGACTTCACACAGCTCATAGACGTATGATAAAGTACATGTATTTTCATTCTTAGGGAAATGTACAAGATGAACTAATAATAAAAAACTAGGATGAATGTATATAGAATGATATGAAAATATTTCTAAAGGTACTTGTTTTATATTTAGTGTGGTTTCATAGTACAATATTTGTTTCATTCGTTCTGTTATTTATTCCAGGTATCTGACACAGTTGTGGAACCATATAACGCCACTCTTTCCGTCCATCAACTGGTAGAAAATACAGATGAGACTTTTTGTATTGATAATGAAGCACTTTATGATATCTGCTTTCGAACCTTAAAGCTAACCACACCCACGTATGGTGACCTGAATCATCTGGTATCTGCCACCATGTCCGGAGTGACCACCTGTCTCCGATTCCCTGGTCAACTTAATGCTGATCTCCGAAAACTGGCCGTCAATATGGTACCATTTCCACGTCTTCACTTCTTTATGCCTGGTTTTGCTCCTCTCACCTCTCGAGGTTCCCAGCAGTACCGAGCTCTCACAGGTACCAGAACTTACCCAGCAGATGTTTGATGCCAAGAACATGATGGCAGCTTGTGATCCTCGGCATGGCCGTTACCTGACAGTAGCTGCAATGTTTAGAGGTCGTATGTCGATGAAGGAGGTAGATGAACAGATGTTGAACATTCAGAACAAGAACAGCAGCTACTTTGTTGAATGGATCCCCAGCAACGTGAAATTAGCTGTTTGTGATATTCCACCAAGGGGACTTAAAATGTCTGCCACGTTCATAGGAAACAGCACTGCCATTCAAGAACTATTCAAACGCATTTCCGAACAGTTCACTGCTATGTTCAGACGAAAGGCTTTCCTCCATTGGTATACTGGTGAAGGTATGGATGAGATGGAGTTTACTGAAGCTGAATCTAATATGAATGATCTGATCTCTGAATATCAACAGTATCAAGATGCTACGGCTGAAGAGGAAGGCGAATTTGAAGAGGACGCAGAGGAAGAGGAAGCTTAACAATCATATTTAGTCATATTTACGCAAATATTACTTTACTATTCAATTCCATGTCATTTTTCTCTATTTAATAATTTTTTGCTCATCCTGGATCGAATCAATAGATACGATTAGTCGATTTTATTTTTGGTAGAATAAATATTAAATTGTACTTATTATTGCGTCAAATGGTACTTAAACTACTAAAACAAAATAGACTGTTCGTGTTCCATTTTGATTCTGATATATCGAATCTTTGTTATAGAATATGAAAAGTCATTGTATTCCTTATATTTTACAGATTTATTCATTTACAAATAAATTTTTGTTTCAATCACAAAGTCAGCGCATTCAGTCTGAATAAAATATGTTAAATTATAACTTGTGTATTTTTTCTCTAAAATCCATTTTATTTGGATCTTATTATAAATTCTATGTTTTTTAGGGATGTTATTAAGTAAGATTTGAACAAGTTTTACACGGCAGAGAGAACATACAAAACTTTATCATCTTTGAAATAAATGTTTTGTAATCACTCGTCCTTGGTGGTTTGAATAAAATATTGCGACAAAATCTAGGTCGTAAGAATTATCAAATCGAAAGGCCTTAGGAGGCGTTTCCTTAGATCATTTATAATGTTGAGTTAAAAAACTAAAACTCTCGATTTAGTTTAATCAGATTGTTTAACACAGAACACTATTTATAATAAATAATTAAAGAGCGAGAGTCTCATAACACTTAATCTAAGTATCACTACTGTAACACGAAAGGTTGAGTTCTTGCACTTTACAGTTTAATTTAAGACAAATTTTTATATAACATGAATACACAATATAAGATGAAGGGGATAACCGTGTTTGTTTCTAGTATGTCCAGTGTAATTATCAGTAGTTTAAAACAATAATTTTTCCAGACCATTGTCCAACTACCAAAAATCCGTCTTTAGTTAAACATACTGCTATTGGTTCATCTATTCCATCAGCTTGGGTTAAAATAAATCTCCGGAATTTTCCATCAGCAGATACCAGATGTACTCTATGATTATCACTATCAGCAACAATTACGTTTCCATTTGAATCAGTACAAACGCCACATGGATGATGCAGATGTCCAGAACTCTTGCCAAGCGATCCATAGCTGAATTTATATTCACCATTTTTATCAAAGAATAGTATGGAATGACGTTCGAAGTCTGATACGATAATATCTCCATTTATTCTGTTCACACAGACACATCGAGGATTCAAAAATAAATTGTTGCCATTTGAATTAGTTTTCAAGGTCATTTTGGATCTTCCCTTTTTGTCCAATATACAGACTTTGTGAGTTTCTGGGTGACAAATAACGATATCACCATCAGTAGTCTCCGTCATTCCCCAAGGTGAATCTATAGTGGTCAAGTTGCAAGGAAATGATTCACCATCAGTGTAGTACATGCGGTAACTCTGTTTGTGCTCGTCATCACCACGATCTGCGACCAGGATCTTGCCAGTAGACAGTGAAATCACTGTAGTTGGTCTGATAAGATTTCTTGAAATGTCTTTTATATGTTTCCCACTGATAGAATAAATACTACAAGATTTGGAGGAAAACGTTGTGATCGCTATTGTGTCTTCGACTGTTCCACACACGGCCATCAAAGATTCTCCCACCGAAAACTTGCTCTCAAATTTAGCCTTTTCAACTGGCTTGGCTGAGAAATCTTGCTTTAATTTTCTAAGAATGCTGTGAGATTCATCCTTAATCTCACTTCTTCGGGATGGTTCTTGTGTTTGTAGATTTTCCGGTTTGGTTGAGTTCCTTGGGTCATTTGAGGCCTTTTTTCGAAGAGTAATCGCCTTTGACAATTCTGCTAACCCCATTTCATTGGAACATTTGATAACTGCTTCCAAAAAGTTATTTGTCTCGCTCATACTTTCCCGCGCACTTTCTAATTCTGCTATATTTTTCCTCAATAAACTTTCTTCTAGTTCGACTTTATTTCTTATTTCCTTCAACAATTTATTTTTCATCTCATCAATGTCTTTATGTAATTTATCTGCCTGGTTCACAATGACATTCTCTGTTCCTTTCCTTGCAGCCTGGAGTTTGTCAACGTAATCCATTGTATCAGATTTTAACGATTCAACGGTCTTTTGATATGCCTTGTAGGACGATCTAAGGGACTCTAATGAAGCAGAACGTCCTGGCTTGATGTTCAAAGTTTGTGTGGAATGGAGAACACAGTTGCCAATATGACAGGAAACACATCCTTTGATTGGGTCTCCTTTGTAGCTACCATTAGAATGTGCTCTTGGTTCTAGCTCTAAGACCTTCTCAATAGGAACAATCTTGTGTTGGCTTGTGCCTTGGATTCTGGAATGTTGCCGTTGACAATGTTCACACAACTCTAAGCAACACTCCACACAGTATACTGCAGCGTTATTTGTACCATTACAAAACTGACACCTATTCCCAGACTGCGATTTCTTCTCCCAATTACTAAATATTGGTCCTTCATCGCCAAATTTTGAGGAACAGGGTGATGTGGGTTCTTCATCTATTGGACTCAAGTGGGACGCCATATCTTCTGTTCCTGTAAATACAATAATACCATTACGTGGGGTAACATTAATTATCAATTAGATCTGTTCGATTCTTCATTTTGTGGTGGGGGGGGGACGATTTAACAGCCTAAAATATAATGACAAATACAGCTGCTACTCCCAAACGTAGTACCTCTACATTGTTGTCATTTAAGAAAGAAAGGGGCAGCATTCTATATAGATTGTGACACAAAATATATCGAAATCTTAAACAAACCTTCAAAATCTGGCGTGGAATCTTTTTTAGGTACGTCTTGTTCCTCCATCGTTGCTCAATCATATAACTAATTTGTCTTAGAGATGAAAAAATTAAAGCCTTACCTTCCGATCCTTCGAAAGTCACCTCCAGTAATGTGAGATGGGTATATAGTGAATAAAAGTCTGTCTATTCTATGTCTATATAGCTTAAAAGTAGTGTATTTAATAAACCCATAGCTCAGTCATTCGTAAAGGTAACTCATCGCCAAGGTCATTTGTGACTTTTTTTTACGTTCCTGATGTCAGTTTTAATGTTTCACGTGATTGAGTGTAGCCCTACATGTACTTAAAACAATAACGACCAAAACAATATTGTTGTTTGAATAAACAATATCAATATTATATATAGATTAGTGACTGCTAGTGGACAAGGTTGTCTCCTACTCTCTGTCTTCAATAAGAATATAATGGAATGTTTTCTCTCATTTCACACTTATTCAATATAAAATATTCACCTGATTGCCAATTGTCTTAGAACATCTTTGGCTCCATAGAGATGTTAGGGTGGATAGTTTACATTTGACATAAACACACTTCCTAACAAAGAAATTCAAGTGGAATAGACACACTGAAAATTCCTCTCTGTAAAATTCATATTGACAAACAATATCCTTATATGGATGCAATTTTAATCCAAATCTAATCTATCTTATAGACTATTTCTTAGTAACTTATAGAGGGGTTCTCATGTTTAGTTTTGACACGGAAAAGTCCACTTAAGAACAAAGACTTATTTTGGCCAAATTTAAAATTTTCAATTCCTTGTCATTTCAAGAAGTAGTATATCAATTGAAATATGTTCTCAGACGAGTGTTTCTTAAAAGGCTGGATATCCCAAACCTTTCTGAATACCTGCAGCCACTGGGCAATAATTTGTTTTTCACCGATTAATTTAGATTGATAGCTACATTTATGCAGATCGACTAAACATTTTTTGTGATTTATATACAAACGAGAACAAAAAACAAATACTATTAATCTACACACACGAACCCCAGAAGCCTTGTTTCGAAATATTCTCATTATACGTAAAAACTATTGTGTTTCTGATACACTATTCCGGAAAATTGACCAGAAAATTGACCATTTTTATAGTTTATTGTTGTCAGGTTAACATTGATGACTCAGTCAGTTAAAAGAGTTCTGTCCCTTCAATGATAGAAATGTCATATTAAATTATCTTGAAGTATCGATAAAATTGTCGAAATCAATCTTATCAGCTCTGTCCGATTCAAAAGGAAAACAAAGCAGCCGATGGCTAAGACTGTTTGACATGGAATTTCGCATATACGTTTTCACAAGTTCCATCTTCATTTCTCAGATGTAGGATATAATGATGAAACTCATTTCATAAGAGCTTCAGCGTGAGATGAAAGGCTTTCATTAAGAAATATAGTAAACGATGGTTTAAGCTTAGTAAATCTTTCTCTGAGTAAAGCGCTGTGTAGTGACACAGGAGGTTGTAGTCTTAGGAGGTTAGGAAGAATGGGTATACGGTACAGTGGATCTCACATCGGCCCAACTGAAAACGACAAAAGGTTTCGAGTCATGATGAAAAAAGCACAAGCTCCGACTACAACTCCCAAGACAAGAAACAAAAGGAGACAGTTCCTCCGCAAATAACATCGAGAAACTGTCCTTGATGGCTTCTCTCAGGTGTCAACAATACCGAAGAAATGCCACTGCGTTCGTACTTCTTTATGTTGGATCTGTCATTTGAAAACAACACTTATACCCTGCACAAACATACTTGGCTTTCAGTCCGTATAGTCCCGTAAGCCGCTGTCAGTCACAGTTGACCTTAGGAAGCAGCAGTCATGTTTTATTTTCAGCCAGATGCCGAGGTGGACAAGAAGCTCAGTGTTTTACGGAATTCGACTTTTGGGTCTAATTTTGTTGTTAAAACTTTTGATAGGATTGGTGTCTTAATCATCTATTCTCAATTATTCACCGCTTACTCATTAATCAATGTTTGAATGATTTATTTTGAGAAAACTAATATTCCTAAAACACAATGTTTGCCTTCCTTTATTTCATCTCTTTCATTTGTTCTTTATGTTAAGCTGAATTGGACAGTCAAATAAAGTCAGAGTCTACGTTATAAGCTGATTTAGACGATGGAGTTTCAGCAACCTTTGTCACTGTTATAGCTACGACTTGGTAAACGTCGAGAACGACATCATATCGCTGCTTAATAGTCTATATCGCCATCGAAGCGCTACGTATATAGCAAATATCGTAACTGATCTCGTAATATCACCAACGTTCTCCATGAAAACATGTCGATCTGATAGAAATTCTTGGCTTATTCCTCTGCTACAAAGCGTTTAAGCGTGATGGAACCCCACAGTTTTTTTTTATAGAATCTCACCTACTAGTATATTGGATAGCCTAGAGTGATTATGGAGAGCCACAGCTTGCCTTCAAAGTACCAATAGAACGCATTGGGTCGCATTTTTACTCGTCTTGGATCTCCAACGAAACATAAACTTCTTTACAATCCCTTTAAAGAGGTTTGTTTTTGTGAGGCGAGAATTAACCTTATTTCATTATCATTAGGCTAACAGTCCAAATGAAATGCGGCTAGCATTCTTTAAGTGCTATATAAATATACAGAATTAGGTTTCTTAGTATCTTTAACTGACCCAGAAGTTGAAAACAACTCAATAGAAATTGTTGACATCCTAAACATTGTTCTGACTATTGGACAAGGAATTCCTTTACCCGTTAATAAGATAACGTAATTTAGCAAGGCGAGTATCTGATTTTGAGATTACTTCATTATAAGAACTGTACAGTCTTCTTGAATTTAATCAGATCGACATAGACACGACAACCTAGTGATAAACTCAATTGAAGACTTGCTCGTCTCAAACCCTGCTCTCTTTTGTTAACAAGACTGTTCAATATGTCAAACTTGTTAACGCTTTTCAAAATATTTCGATATAATCTATTTAATTGTACGATACACCACGACTCAAAATGTGATTTATTCTATTGAGATGGATTGTGCAATAATTTATTCAGTTGAAAGTGAGTAGAGAAGAGAAATAGGGTAACCTTTTAATTGAAACATAAAATACAATACTGATTTGTACATTATATGGCTTATACGGCTAACATGGTCAACACATCTTTACTTATCGGAAATATTGTCTGTAAAGTCCCCAATATACAATAAAAGGACACTATATGCAATGCAGTTCCGTACAAAAATATAGTTCACTTGTTCCTCACTTCAGCTTTGATATTTGTTCGCTCTCCACAATACCTTTCAAACAATGATGATCGATTGCACACCTTAAACTTAATAGGTCCTTATAACCTACTTGTAATATACAAGGGATATACTGGTGGCTCGGTAGGAGAGACTGACAGTGAAAAAGCGTCTAGTCTTTAGGATGGGACAATAAACCGAGGCCCCGTGTGCTACAGGCTGTGCACGTTTAAGATCCCTTGACAGTTGGAAATCAATAAGAGCAGGCAAATGCCGCTGTCCCGGCAAAATTTCATAGCACATTGCGTGGCGTTGCCCATCTTCATAAGCCCACAAGGTGCAGAAAAGTAGGACGAAAAACTCTATCCTTTTCATTTCATTTTATAATATACTAACGATTCTTTTTCTACTACTCTTTACAATGTGACATTGCCCAGCGAATAATAAAGATGTTTTCTCGGACCAGTTAATTAAAATGAAGATGGGATCATGAAGTGACCGGAGAAATCCTACAAGATCACATGCAAAAACTCAATAAGTTCTTCCATTTTCCACTCTTTTAGAGCCTTACGACCTATGAATACAAGCGTGAAAGAATAACTAGGTAAGAACGTCAAAATGTAGACAAGATTCAATAATTCATTGTTTGTAACCTGCGAGTGAAAATTGGCACAAAATTAATGCCAGTCAGCCCTGAACATGGTATTTATCGTTTAACCTAAATGACAGTTTGTTCTCCTAAATACATCTATGTCTGAAATCTTGGAAAAGGTTGTACGGATCATCGCATTAGTAAATTGAATTCTTATCGAGAGCTGCATACAAAGTTCAGTCTGTGGACAACAATCAAGAAAAAGATAATCGAATATTTGGTTATGACAGTAATGAGAGGCTACAATTTGATGTTATTTGTCGGTTTCAGAAAACTAATTTCAATCATCCGAATTTCATTAAGTGATCAGGGTAATGGTATTTTATTCTGATAAGCCTAATAACTTATTCGTGGTGTTTTCTCTGTGCGTATTACAAAGGTCGTTATCTTAATTTCGGATCAAGCATCCGTAATTATTGTTACACAGAGGCAGATCGTAGACATTTGATATACTTATTAGAATGTCCATGTGAGACCAACATGTTTTCTTTATGAAACCCTTTGTTGGAACTTAAAAAGTATTTTCTTCACATATCTGGCGATCCATCCAGCAAATTTTACATTTGAGTACGTCGTTGTCCTTGAAGAAATATATATTTGGTAGATATATCTGTTAAGTTGATCCTTGGCTTTGAAATTTAATCTTCAAACAGTCCCAACCACCGGAGTCAAGTCGGACAGATTATAAACAACACAAATGGATTTCATTCTTATGCACATTGTGACCGGTTATCTACAGGAAAGGTCTAATTCAGTCTTTGGGATTGAATATAAACCCAAGATGTGCTACATGGTATTAAATATTTAAAAACATGGGTAAGCTTTCCCAGACAATTTGGGCACACTGTAAAATGCTGACCTGTCCAATATTGCCACCCGGACAAGAAATATCTTCACATAAAAACCTATTTAATTCATAGAACTAAAAATGAGGGAAACAATTCAGTTCCAGAATAGCAGATTTCCGGGAGTGAATAATGAAAACGGAAACAGTAGCTAGACGTTTTGTATATGTTTTAGGGAAATGGTGAATCAGAATGTTTTTTAAGTACGGATCTCCATTTAATACTGCTATGTCAATATTTGGATTTCAATCAAGAGAAAATTAATAGTAACAAGTTTTAGCTACGAGGCTATTGTATGGAAAATCTTGATGAGAAGTGGAAGCTAGTAATTGAATAGGCTTCAAGCGTTATTTAGATGATGCGTACAATGACATCTTAACGTAGAAATGTGCAGCCTAGAGCCTCAACTGTTATAACATAGACTTTATATACCTGATTTGGATTATATCCTTTGAACTGCTTTTAAATCAGTTTGTTAATTTATGAAATTAAGTCAACCGATATTGTTTTTCTTTTCCTGAAGGCATATTGTATGAAGAAGACATAGTATTACTCGTCGTTCGTTATTATATGCTGATTTTATTAAGCCGGAATGACAATCAAGTAAAGTATACACCATAATAATAACTTTCTCAGCAAAGTCAATATGAGATTACCATCACGCTCACCATTTGCCGTTTCTTCATCCCGTATAACTGCATCGATACCCTGATATCTATGTATTTCGACTCTAGTCCTGTGCATTCGGGAGAATCAAACTCAAAATGGAGCTCAAGCCCAGATTCTGCTTCCATGGTAATTTGTTAAATTTTTTGAGAGTAAAACGAAATAGTTCGATTTATTTAGATCAAAAGAAGGAAATTACTGTCAATGTAAAAACGGAGAAAAACATTATGCTTTTAACGACACCCTGCAGAATCCCAACACTACAACTACAACACCCACAAACATGCCACCGCCACTTCTGTCCCCTCGTCACATAAGGGATGAGCTTTATTTTCGATCCATTTGAACATATAGAGCTACGGATTAGTCGAGTTTGAGTTTAACGACACATGAAAGTAGAGCATTGAATTTGCTAAGGATTTCGATTGGAAAGGTCCGCCGTATACTTTAAGTTGTAGTTAGATTTTCTCCAATTTTCGATTCCACGTAGACTCGTTAGAGTTAAAATATATGTACATGTACTGGAGATCAGATCGGTCCAGGAGTTTTGTCTTGTTCAATAAATGTAGCCCCGCGTCATAACAACAACTCGGATAAATCTGATTATCCCAAACACATTGTTCGCCTGTTTGACTGCATGGAGGACTTGAGACATGTTCGTCCATTATGTACAATTATGAAATTGGACTCGACTACTATACGGATATTAACCGTCAAATGAGGCTTTTTTTTTACATACTAAGAATGTTTCCTTATTAATCTTTACCTACCGGTCCACATGGTTAGCTGAGGATTCCAAGGTCAATCTCAAATTACTCTGTCACAAAGGATAATCGTATTGCAATGAGTAGAAACAAAATGATACCAACCTATTATTAAATTGTCCCAGACATATTATACATGCATCAGTGGTTAAAGAAACGGAAGAGATGACAGTAATAAGATAATGAGGAAAAAACTGCACAGACTGGATTTAGATTTTTATGACTGTCTCCACGCTCTTTGTTATTTGCGAGAAAAAATAAACCCTTAAAAACAATAAATCAGAATGTATTTGGTACAAAATTTTATTGGACAATACCATGTAAGGGTGGATTGTTAACGGTTGTTAAGTGGATATATGTCTGATTGAACTCAATATAGATTCGTTTTACTGTTAAACTTAATCTAATTTGGTCACCAGTAATTGATATTGGCAACGAAATCACATTCTATTGATTAGATTAGTGCGAAATCTGTTGTGTTGAGTTTCCTCCCTTTATATGCAAACTGGTCTGCTGCCAGACTGACGCTAATGAAGCCATAAAAATAGATTCAATTTGAAAAGACGACAAGGAAATTTCAATACCGTGAATCCTAACTTTTAAAACTGTGTATGGGCATCCAGTGGTGATATGTTTGAAGTTTTTGCATAAGGTTTTTCATTTTGTAAATCTATGTATGTGTTTCGGAATAAAACTGCCCATCAATACAGTTAACCTGCGAATGGCTGAGAGCTTTCAATTACAGTCTGAATATGATGTGAAATAACGTTTTACCTGATTGAGATAAAAACAAAACGGACAAAGTATTGCGGTGTGCTATGGCGAAACCCTTACATCTTATTCTGAGCGAGCAATATATAAAGCTATTTCAGCTAGTGTTTGTCACAGTATGGTAAACATATTATAGTAAACATGTAGCTAGTGTTGATCAAGATATAGTACATTTGTTATTTAAGATAGTGTTGATCAAGATGTAGTACATATGTTGTTTCGCGTTGTTGATCAAGATATAATAAACGTGTTTGTTTAAGGTACTGTTGATCAAGATATAGTACATATGTTATTAAAGGTTGATCAAGATATAGTAAATATGATAATTGAGGAAGTTTTGATCAATATATAATAAATATGTTATTTAAGGTAGTGTTGATCAAGATATAGTACATATGTTATTTAAGGTAGTGTTGATCAAGATATAGTACATATGTTGTTTAAGGTTAGTGTTGATCAAGATATAGTACATATGTTGTTTAAGGTTAGTGTTGATCAAGATATAGTAAACGTGTTGTTCAATGTAGTGTTGATCAAGATATAGTAAATATGTTATTTCGGGTTGTTGATCAAAATATAGTACATATGTTGTTTAAAGTAGTGTTGATCAAGATATAGTACATATGTTATTTAAGGTACCGGTAGTGTTGATCAAAATATAGTAATATGTTGTTTAAGGTAGTGTTGATCAAGATATAGTATATATGTTGTTTCGGGTTGTTGATCAAAATATAGTAAATATGTCGTTTTGGGTTTTGATCGAAATATAGTAAATATATTGTTTAAGATAGTGTTGATCACGATATAATAGTAAATATGTTGTTTAATGTAGTGTTGATCAAGATATAGTAAATATGTTTTTTCGGGTTGTTACTTTAAACATATTTTATTAAATATATTGAGTATTGAGTACATATTCAAATGTATATAGCACAAGTTACGAAAACTTACAAACGCTCTCTCCTGTTAATGATAATATTTTACTATAGGTATAAAAGATGTGCAATATAGTACATATGTTATTCAATGTAGCGTTGATCAAGATATAGTAAACGTGTTGTTCATTGCAGAGTTGATCAAGATATAGTAAACGTGTTGTTCAATGTAGTGTTGATCAAGATATAGTAAACGTGTTGTTCAATGTAGTGTTGATCAAGATACAGTAAACGCGTTGTTCAATGTAGTGTTGATCAATATATAGTACATATCTTGTTTAAGGTAGTGTTGATCAAGATATAGTTAACGTGGTGTTCAAAGTATTGTTGATCAAGATATAGTACATATGTTGTTTTGGGTTGTTGATAGAGATATAGTAACATGTTAATTAAGATTAAGTGTTGATCACGATATAATAGTAAATATGTTGTTTAATGTAGTGTTGATCAAGATATAGTAAATATGTTTTTTCGGGTTGTTACGAAAACTTACAAACGCTCTCTCCTGTTAGTGATAATATTTTACAATAGGTATAAAAGATGTGCAATATAGAACATATGTTATTCAATAGTAGTGTTGATATAGTACATATGTTATTCAATGTAGCGTTGATCAAGATATAGTAAACGTGTTGTTTAAGGTAGCGTTGATCAAGATATAGTAAACGTGTTGTTCAATGTAGTGTTGATCAAGATATAGTAAACGTGTTGTTCAATGTAGTGTTGATCAATATATAGTACATATGTTGTTTAAGGTAGTGCTGATCAAAATATAGTAAACGTGTTGTTCAAAGTAGTGTTGATCAAGATATAGTACATAGGTTGTTTAAGGTAGTGTTCATCAAGATATTATAAATATGTTGTTTTGGGTTGTTGATAGAGATATAGTAACATGTTAATTAAGATAGTGTTGATCGAGATTTAGTAAACGTGTTGTTTAAGGTAGTGTTGATCAAGATACAGTAAACGCGTTGTTCGAGGTAGTGTTGATCAAGATATAGTACATATGTTGTTTAAGGTAGTGTTGATCAAGATATAGTACATATGTTGTTTAAGGTAGTGTTGATCAAGATATTGTAAATATGTTGTTTCGGGTTGTTGATCAAGATATAGTACATAATTATGTTATTTAAGGTAGTGATGATCAAGATACAGTAAACGCGTTGTTCGAGGTAGTGTTGATCAAGATATAGTAAATAACTTGTTTTAGGTTGTTCATCAAATTATGTGTTGTTTCGGGTTGTATTGGTCAAGATATAGTACATATGTTGCTTCACGTAGTGTTGATCAAGATATTATATATATGTTATATGTGATTATTTTCACGTAATGAAGTAAACATGTTCCAGTTAATGTTTATCAGTACATATAAATAGTATTTCAGTTAAAGTTTATCAAGATAAACTTAATCCCACTGTTTAAGACAGTGTTTATCAATGATTAAAAGTCTGCTGTTTCTGGTAATGTTGACACTATGTAAACAATATGATACTTCAAATATGTTTCGTTGCGACAGATAGTTTTGCATTTAGGTCATCTTTAGAATTTGTTTTAGTTTATTTTTGCCCATTCACCAACAATAGTCTTTGTTTAACAACATACACACTATGATGAATATTTTCCATGAAGTATGTAGTTGTAGAGCTTCTTCAAATCGATAGTTGTGTCAGTTTGATATGTAATTTTCAGTCGGACAAATATACTTTAGTATATCAAGGGAAATACATTTTTTCTTGAGAAAAATTGAAAGAAAAATTGAAACTATAACCAGATTTGAATTATGTTTGTAACTACTTCAACTTTAATTTAACTGAATGAGCACAACCAGCCATCTTTTCCCACAATTCGTTATCCACGTGTTGTTGACAATAATGTGTGCATTTGATGAAATAGTGACGACTGGTGTTAAATGAAATGGCAGATATAGGTTACACGTCAATTTTTAAATATCTTTAAGCTGCAGCGATGTAGTTTTTTTTTATGGATATCTAATAAGTCTTCTTGCACACATTTTTCTTTACCGGGATAAAATGTATCTGAAAAGACGTGATTTTGTCATTTGTATGCCTTCTTAATATCATTCTGACTTACTGTTTACATCATAGGTCTTAGAATGAACATAGAATTTTAAAATTTAAAACTTGGCCAATAAGAGCTCTAATTATCAATTAATATACCTGCTGCCATAAATAGCATAAGAAAAATAAATAAATACATATTCAAAAACAAACTAAGTAATTATCCATAAAGAAGCAATTGATTATTGAAAAACGCTTAATGAATTGATTAAGCGATTTTCAAAAATGAAGAAGTTTTGCATTCTGCATTTTATAAATTATAAGTCGGCCAGATGTTTTATGTTTAAGATGTTTCACTTCATAAATAAACTGATTGTTAATTTGGATCTGATATTTTAATCAATCAAGTATTAATCAGATAAATGCTCTTTATTTTATTTTTTTTATAGAACTGGTAGGTAACCTGTAGAATTAGTCATCGTATTTAAATAATTTACTTTAGGATTTCTAGGGAATTAGCCATAATATTGATTTCAATTACACTGGGTCGCTGTGGAGGTCTTTCAATAACCTCTATACGCAATACTGGTCAGCAGACACAGCATTAACTGCTAGAGTGCCAGTCTTAATCATAACGTGTCTGGAACATTGCGGCTCTGGTTAAACTTCTATCAAACATTATAGAAGACATGTCCATTTATAGGTTACAATACAATTTAACTTGTTTGCATCAGTGATTTTTAACTGGCACGAACCAGACAAGAGCAATTATCTTCTGTCACTCAAAAGTCAACCATCATAATACTAAAGAAGCATTGTCCTTTATTCCACTGACCGAACTCTTTAGGTTGATACAGGTAATCAACACAATCCTAATCAGCACAGTAGAAAAATTCATTACATGTAATGGAGATAATAAGGAAATTGAATGTTAATTTAATTTAGTCTCAACTAAATGCCTTTTAATTAAGTAACCACGTTGGAGGTTTAGGGGGATGTAGATCTCCCAATCAACATGTTTCTGTGAATTTGGTGAGCAATTTGGCCCAAATTAGAAGTCTTTATCCGGTAACGTTAGCGGGAAAAGTTGCAGAAGAAAAGTACAATTCTGGCTTAATTTTGCTTTCCAGTAAGACAGATCCATGCGAAAGCAATGCCCATTACCCTGTGTGTAGTAGTATATCCATCTGAAAGCAATTCCCAATGTGGTTGTAGATTCTCGTGTGAAAACTATGCCCATTGATTTGTGTGTGGTTGTAGATCCGTATGAAAGAAATGCCCATTAACTTGTGTGTTGTTGTAGATCCGTGTGAAAGCAATGCCCATTGACTTGTGTGTTGGTGAAGATCCGTGTGAAAGCAATGCCCATTGACTTGTGTGTTGGTGTAGATCCGTGTGAAAGCAATGCCCATTAACCTGTGTGAACCTCTACATGTCTTATAGATTACTTAAACCCTGCTGCATGCGTTATTAAATCTTGTTTGGTTAATAGACAGGGTATTTTCTCTTCAATACAGGTTGGGGAGTTGGTCGTATCAGTAAGCAATTGAAGAACTGAACACTGAAGTCTGATTCAAGACCGCTGTCCAGTGAAGCTTTTTCACTACAGTAAACTACCATTTGATTAGCTTGCACAACAAATAATTTGGATAAGATGACGGAAAACCTTAAATTTGTAAATTTGAGCAGAATTTGGGTTAAAAAATACGTCATTCTGCATCCTGTCTTTTCACGCCTTGAACCGAAAACACAATAGATCTTTTAATCTGAATTAAAATAATATTTTTAATTGTTCATTTTGCAATTCCAGTAAAGATTTAAGCACACTAGCATAATAACAAATTATACAATACGATCATTGTTGTCACTTTTAAACATTTTGGTTGTTTTATTTTGCAATAAAATATTCCCAGTGTGGTGCAGTCGCCATATAACATCGATCCACCACTAACAAGCTATGAACCGATTCGTAATAAGTCACTAAATTCAGTTTTAGTCGTTTAACAAACAGAAAAATTACATAACAATCAGTTATTTCAGTGAAATAACAAAATGAATATCCATAAATTGAAATGAATTATTCAATCTACTTCAGTGATATAATAACTGAACATTTCACAAAAACAAAATAATCAGTCATTTCAGTGAAATAACATCCGCATATCCACAGAAAAGAGTGAGTTGTTCAACCCATTTCAGCGTTTTATAACCGAAAAAATGAATAACGATCAGAAATTTTAGTCGAATAACATTTGATTTTGCACAGAAGGAAGTAAGATTTTAAACCCTTTCAGTGATATAACAAACTGAATATTCATAACAATAAATAAGTCATTCACATATCACAATTATTTCATCCAACTAAGCATTATTGGCCATTGCACCAGGAAAACTTTGTAAGTTAAAACTGCATCACAATAATCAACAGTAACAGTGGAAGTAGTAATTCATCACCATCGTACAAATAACAGATATAACTTATTCATAAAGTAATAATAAAAATATAGCTAAGAGTCACTAACGGTACACAGAGGGTTATTTGCACCGTTCGGTTAAAATCTTTTTAAATGCTTTCCTAAATTCAGGGTTAAAGATTGTATAGATAACAGGGTTTAAAAAACTGTTGATATAACCCAACCAAACAAAAATACCTATTAGAACTACTGGTGAATTGCAAGCAGCGTATTCAAATAAATCATACCGGATACAGATAGCGTTAATGATGTTTATAGTAAAAAATGGCCACCAACATAATAAAAATACACCTGAAATTAGACAAAAAAAAATAATATATTTATTACTGTGACTTTACATGTCGTGAAGGTGTGTTTGAGGGTGTGTGTGTTTGGAAGGGTGGGGATGGTAGGGTGGGGATGGTAGGGGGAGTGTGGTAGTCGGAGGTAAGACATTCATTAGACACACCAATAACTCGGAATGAATACATGGATGGATGAATAATATGAACATGTTTTCTGTACCTTGTGTAAATATGAACAATGGGGAATTAAGTACTTAGTGAAGAAATAAAATAACTTTTATGAAAATTAGCAGTATTGGGATCACCTTCATATGTTCATTACGAAATCCCCAAAGGTCATTTGACAAATAAGTGGGAACAAATTTCACTTCAATTGAATTTAAATCTTTATCTTCTTTTTTTATAAAAGGTAATTATATTATATAAAGGTCGAGTTGTAGGTGATAGCGGCTTAGCTTTCTAACAAGAAGATATCAAGCTTTGCAGCTTTCTTTACCAAAGGGAGAAATATAAATCTAATGTCTAGGTTGGTATACCAAAATACAGAATGGTACGTCGGTTGGATCCAAACAGGAGCATGACCCACCCACTATGAAAAGGGATATTCCATCACATATGAGTATTGAGTAATCCGATTCGAATTTTTTCCCTACACTAATATCTAAGTCAAGCTGGGTTATTATTTTCAAGCTATATATTAATTAATCAATATACAGATTTAAAAGAAAATGGTATCTTTTTCTTCTCTACGTGACTTACATTCCACCAAAAGATTCACGTGCCGAACAAATTCGATATTAAAGGTTAAAAGAAGTTCAAATTAACTTTTATCAAACAACGGAAGTATTATTTTTGTCTGGATTGAAAGCAAACGTCACAGAGAGAACATTTGTTTTGGTGGAATATAAATTCCATCGATTTCTTACCAAAAGAATTGTGAGATAAAAAATATCAAGTACCCTCGAGTTCACGAATTACTAACGTCAATCTTTAACTAAACTTCATTACAAAAAGCCACGGCACATGCATTGAGATGCTGTCTTGCTTTGGGCATTCAAGCGCGAGCCATATTTTTATTTGCCGCGAATAATGTCTCTTGATGTCAGCTCTTCATCACTGGAGGGAAGAATATTATGCTATGATCTGACAAAATGAGGAGTTTTCATCAGTTTTCAAAGACAGCTTCACATTGATTCATTGGATTAATTTTCTGCCTTTTTTGCTTCTGATGCTAAGATAGAAGTGAGTTTTAGTCCCAGAACGCGGATACCATTAGATTAAGTAATCTGTAAAACTCGCGGTTAAAGCGAGAAATCCAAGAGCGTGGATGAATTTAATGACATTATACTAGAACTCAAATTGCAAATCTGTCTTCGTCTGCTTCGGTTTAACGAGAAATGGTGAGATTTTACGGTATGAAGTTTAATCTAATGATTGCTTTCTATATATAAGCGCTGTTGTTCAGTCAATTTTAAAACAAGATAAACTTTTCTGGCGAGTTAATATCCATCCTGGTACGGCACATAAATCACAAATTACAGTTCTTGCGGAGTTTGGAAGCCATTTATATAACCCGTTTAACTGCCTGATCTCAGACAACAGTTGCGAGGTGAATAAAGTTTGGTTAGTTAATTGCATAAACAAGAGTCAGATCTCTTTATAACCCTAATAAAATTTCAAATTTTGTGTGAAGGAAAAACCTCTTGAAAATATGCTCATCGATTCAATCAAATCAAAATCTGGGGAAAATAATCAACACAGTCCAACGAAGTTAAAGGACTTCTTTTGTAAGAAAAAAAAAGTATTGATAAAGAGCTTCTAGATTCTGTTCACACTCACCTAAAACTATAGCTAATGTCTTGGTTGCCTTTCTTTCTCTCTTTGATGATGAACGCTCTTTACGTTTCCTACTTGTTCTCATATGAAAGTTAAATTTCGTTACACCTTTTTTATGTGTTTCCTTATTTCTATTTTCGTCTTTTTTGACACTACCTTTAGTGTGTAAAGGCGATAGCTGTGCACATCTTGGAGCATTCGGAGAGTTGAATTTAGTTTCCGCTTCCGCTGAAGGCGTATCACCAGACGTTGTTGCCGAGTTATTGCCAGCTGTTTCCTGCTTGTCAAGTGCTTGCGCAACTGGATTAGCAATTAATTCACCAACACCGTGAATATGTGTACCATTGTCTTCAGGGGTTTTAGAATCACTTCCGTCATTGCCGTTACTATCATTTTCACCTTGAGAATCGGAACCTGTTCCAGCATTTGTCACTGAAGTATCGTCAGGGACAGGCGCGGCAAGTTTATGAGCTGTGTTTGTATTGTATGATGCCGGTTTGCCATTGTCTATTCGTGCTAAACCGGTAGTTACTGTCGGCTCAGTCGGGGGTGCCGCTGTAGCCGCAGTATTTTCTATAACGCTTTTTATTGCTTTTTGGTCCGTCTTTAACTTTTTCTTCTGTGCTAAAGCTCTTTGTGATCTGGCATGTAAAACACGCCAAATTCTATAATACAGATATATCATGATCAAGGATGGAATATAAAACGAACCCATAGAAGAATAAATTAGAAAATCCGCATTAAAGAAATTACAAGCACCCGGTGTTCGTTTGTCACTATAATTTACGCCCAGAGCGATTGGTGCCGCTATGGCCACTGATATAACCCAAGTTAATGCTAACATTACAAACACACGTTTTGAGTTCTTGTGCTTTGAATATTTAATAGGTTGTGTAACGGCGATAAATCTGAAATATAGAAAGAAAGATTAAGCGAAAGTGAATAAGATGCATTGCAGGACGTTGTTGATTTCGTGGATAATTTTTCCTAATACATGAATTGTTTCAGCAAGATGAATGATCCGAGAGAATTTCATGTGACATAACAAATTACAACTCATCTCCATGGAAACAATTTAGATAAATGCTTCAGATGGTATTTGGAATTTAATGGGATTTTGTCGCTCTGCAGCTGGGGTAAAATTCGTTTGATCAACAGAATTGAGAGAAATGAGATAGGTCACTTGAGCAATCACAGAATCCAATGACTTCATCATTTTTTTCTATCCATTTTCAGTTAAAGACCGAAAGGACGTCATAAGATAATTTAATACCATTGTAAGCGGCTGGTAAAATTTAATACCAATGTGGCCCAGGTCAGAGCCTGTAGATCAATGATGTTCTACCCAACACTCTCCTGATTATTTGAAGAAATAGTCGATAATGTGCCAAAGTATGTGAGTGGATTAAATAGACCTAATTTGTTTTAACAGTCACTAAGGTGAAGAGACAATTTACTTTTTTAAATTCGATCGAACTTATAGAGAGGGAAAATATCTTAACCCACCATACGCTTCAATTATTGAAAACACTGTTTGAAAGTGATACGGCAGTAGCCCAGCAACGTGTGTTGGTGAATTGATCTCAATTAAGCAATAAAGAACTTAATTCAAACTCATCCATTAGTAATTGACTTATCTCAGACAGTTTAAGTGCTTGTTTTTTAATTGTCAAACTTTATTAGTTAAGACTATCTAATATATTTTCAATAACACGTTTTAATCATTTGCTTTTAGAGTTAATTACACGAGTATGCAAATGAAATAGATATTTATGTACTACAGCATTAAACTTCCCTTTTCCGTTAACTTCGAAAAATATGCAAAGTGCACAGCCTTGCCCCGTCCTCTATTGATTTTGAGATATGCAATTACTCGTGTCAACCTCGTGTATCGAAGGCATATTCTTCTCATGCAATATACATCAGCCAATAGATGAATGTAATTGTCATAGGAATTTAACATTGAAACGAAATCCAATCCCTGCACTTAGTAACGGCCCACTTGACACCAATAAAATGTACCGAATGACTTTCTCAAAAGGTGGCAAATTAGCGATTGTTCAAGAGATATGATCGTTTAATTATTTGCTTATACAATTTTAACAGCTCAGTTTCAGATATCTTTTTGATATCAAAATTAACAAGCTGTTCACCTTTAATTCAACAAATCATTCTGTAATCGATGATAATATATCAGAATTTGAAAATGTTAATTGCTGCCTGGAAGCAAGGACAGTGTCACATGCACGACGGTGCTCAATAACATCTGACGGACTATGACGCATATTAATTCGCAAACGTGACATGGATATCTATATAGGAGCTCTTTCAATATAAGAAGCTCAATATTTAGAGTATAATGCCCCCTTTTTTATTACAAGAGAATAATAAAACGACCTTACCTATCTACACTAATAGCAGTTAGATTTAAAATGGAAGATGTACAGGCCATCACATCTGAAGCAACCCAAGCATCACAAAGAGGATCACTTAATAACCAAGCTGTGGTTACCTGCAATGTACGGAGATGAACATTTAAGCATTTTGATCAGTTGAACATATAAAATAAGACTTTAATCAATCCAGTCACTTATACAGTTGAAATTTTAGAATATTCCATGTAACCGTTGCAAGCAGCAAAAATGGCTTATTGTGGAAAGTACAAATACAAATGGAGGCTATTAAGATAGAAGAGTTGTAGAGTATTAAAGCTAAAATTTCTAATATCGAAATGTCAAGTGGTTGAATCAACAATATATAATGTATATGGATGCTTTGTACATGAAACCTGAATGTTCTGTTTCAATTCAAGTAAATATTTCAGTTTGTTATAAAATTAATTTCTAATCTGTATTCTATTCAATTTTTTTCATTTATGATTTGTATTAACGTGAATTTTCAATAGTATTAAAGTGAATTTTCATATATTTTCGGCGCCATAGTACATTAATCTTAATTGTCAATCTAATCTCTTTCGAGACTGCGAGCATGATAACCTGGTGGCATTGGTGATCATATTATGTACATGAATACCAAATTTTTTGATGGTAGCATTGAAACTATTCGAAGCACAAAGGAAACAATTTGCTATGTATGGTCCATACGCTGACCCACTGAGGGATTAAAATGTTAAATGTACACGATGTCGATTAAGATTTGTACCATAGTCTATTGAAAATACAATTATTTGATGTTAAATCTGTGTAATCTAACATGAGATGGATTAGTGAGAGTTCAGAAATAATGATATGATGTTAAATCCTACTATTAAGGTTATATGTTGATAGGCCATTATGTTACACAGAATGTATATGGCTACCTTTTTAAAACAATGATTGTCTAGCAAGATACGCCCACTTAAAAATATATTGGGACTCCATCAATATTTGGGCCTTATCCAAGGTTTCATTAATATACATGGTCACACCAAATTTCATTAGAATCAGTCGAAAACTGTAGTCTCTATTACGTTCACAGGTCAATTTTGACAGGTTTTGACTAAATCAAGGGCAATAACTAATAAAAACAGTTCATTGAAAAATTGTCAATATTGAACTTGTTCAAGATTTCATTAATAAAAATAATCACACCAAATTCTATTCAAATCAGAAGAAAACTGTAGTATCTTTAGCGCTCGCATGTCAATTTTGACGTGTTTTGACCAAATCAAGTGCAATAACTCATAAATCCATTCATCGAAAAATTGTCAAAATCGAACTTTCCAAGATTTTATCAATAAAAATAATCACACCAAATTTTATTCAAACCAAATGAAAACTGTAGTCGATAGAGCGTTACTCAAAAACCAACTGACCTTCGAACAGACGTCACAGAGGTGACGACAATATATGTCCACATTATAAGTAGGCATAAATATATATTTGATTCTCACGAACAAAGAGGACCAGATTTTTCAATATATATACTCATATTGTGTATTCTGAAGAATAATTAAATGCAGAGCAATTTCGGAAACAAATTTAAAGAGTAAGCTGTTTTCACAGATACATAAATGCTGAAATAAAAGCCAAATAAAACCCCCAAGACATTTTCAGGTACATATGGTGCACACTAAGCAGGGGCTAGATGCTGTAAATAATAAAGATCCTTATTGGTAAAAAATATTCATCAGACACGATTTTTCTTATTTTAATTTGAACATGACGTATATACGACTGTTACATCTTGATATTGATACCATGTTACACTTATTTGATAGTTTAGTTGTACCTATTATGTTATATGGATGTGAAGTCTGGGGCTGTAACGACTTGAAACACTGCAATTAAGATTCTGTCAAGTACTTTTAAACCTGAAGAGTAGCACCCATGGTCAATACAAATTAAAGTTAGATTAATTAGCTTTTGGTATAAAAATGATTACGAAATAAATTGGCATGTAGTCTATATAAAATGTTGTGGCAAACGCCACTTAATTTTAACTATACCAATTCTATTCGAAACCTCTTGAATGATATTGGTCTGTCATACCTGTGGGATACCCAGTGTTCTGGAATTAATGAAAAATGGCTCAAACACACAGTGTAAGGCTACAAGACCAGTATAAGCAAGAGTGGGCGGCTATAGTTGATATTAGTAGTAAGTGTATGAATTATAGAATGTTCAAAAGTGAAATTTAATTTGAGAATTATTTAACAGAATTGCCATATAATCTCAGAACTACATTTTGTTAATTTCGTTGTAAAAGCCACAGACTACCCATTGAGAGTGGTATCTTTCAAAATATTAAAAGAAAAGAGAAAATATGTCGTATTTGTGAGGAATGATGTTGCTGACGATTTAATTGTACTTATTTTATTCATGCTAGAGTTCGTTTCCTAAAAAAATATTATTACAACAATCCTTCAACTTACAAAATGTCAGATCTATTGAACAGCAGTGGAACTAATTAGAGAAACTTTGTAACTATTAAAATCATACTTAATAAGTTCACTAATCCATAATTTGTATATTATGTATATATTATTGTACATTATAATTAAATTCAAGGTACTCTCTCATACTAATCGTATGTATTATGTTTTGTAAAATTTCATATGTCTCCTTGGGAGACCTCGAATAAAGTGATTATTATTATTATGAGGGCCATAGATTGGAGTCATTATGTTGTTACGGAAAATTACTTGTTTCACAGAAAGCAAGATAAAACAGTATCATATCTATCTGTAGTACTAATATTGTCCCAATTGTATATATCTATATTGGTTTTTAATTAACATGTACGAATAATTGTATTAAATTGATTAATATATTTGTTTGAAATATATTTGTCAAAGCATTATCCTTTCCACAGCATCACCTCGGCTGCTTTGGGAATAAAATAATTCAGACCGATCTATTTTCATCACACAGCTTAAGTCACGACCTGTCTATATAATACGTTAGAGATCCCGTGCTTGCACTTAACTATAATTTTCTATTTCCTTTTGCTATATACTTAACATAGCCTTTTTCAAGTGAATAAGGTGAATACAAATAAATACCTGATATGTCCTAAACCAAGCTGAACATTTTTTCTGATTTTTTCCCTTGACAGGGTATGTACATGTATTGAGTTGGACGATAAGTTTATGATAGAACTTAACTGTCGAAGAATCCTTAACGTGCACAGCCTTTTCTAACTGATACATCTGAACTAAAAAAAATGGTTTTCATGTCAGCCTCTCCAAACTGAATGAAAAACAGTAGACACCAGGTTGAAAAATACATTAAATAAATACATGATTAGCAGGTATACTAACATTGTCAAGAAACCACAATGCTTACATGATATGTGAGTATTTAAGTATATAGGTATATTCGTATTTATCTTTTCTATTATTGCCATTGCTTCAGTATAATACTGAATTACTTGTTAATCACAGAGGCTCCTTAAAACATGGAATTTATTCCTGGAGCATCTTCTTTTGGTAACAAAATACATTCGATGTTTTTCGATGTTACCTGCGGTAAAAACAAAATCAAGAAGAACTTATTTGAGTGCGTAGGCCGGTCATTGTTGCTTCTATTATCGTAGTGTTTAAAATGGCTTAAACTATTTTATAAATATTTATAATGTTTAAATTTAGTTTAATAATAGCCTTAAATATACCACTTTATTGGTTAGAATTGTAGATACGTATTGCAAGTGGACCAGAAACTAAATTTAATATAAGTTTTAATATTTGTTTTTTATTTACCATCCCAATGCATTGGTGAATGACTTATCTTCAGATTTATTTAGCCAGTTACATCTGATTTGATTTATAGAAAAAAATGATATATTGAACATATTGGTTTAACGTCAGTTTAAATGAAGACAAGACATCTGTTATA
This sequence comes from Nipponacmea schrenckii, assembly GCA_030562195.1. Classification (NCBI taxonomy): domain Eukaryota; kingdom Metazoa; phylum Mollusca; class Gastropoda; family Lottiidae; genus Nipponacmea; species Nipponacmea schrenckii. The sequence continues at coordinate 15,643,287 of CM060202.1, forward strand.
TGGAAGGAAATGTATGATGATTAACTCGTTAAATCAGTTCAGAATCCATAACATGGAGAAGTGGATCAACAAGTACGTTTCATGCATTCTAAACAAATCCCAATATTTGGTATATCAATATTTATGTAGTAAATGATCTAATATTGTTTTAATAGGATAATAATAATTCCCTATCTATGATTTCTGTCATTTTCATTGATTTTCTCACTCTCGGGTCACGGCACAAGTAGTATTTACTTAATCTCACCACATATCTTACGAGTCAAGGTCACACAGGAAGCTTGCAGACTTCTCTTGTGTATTTGCTCTGATCGAAAATATATTTACAAAGACTTTCTATTTGTATGTATCGGGAAGTGAATATGGGATCTCCATATAGATACCATAATTTAGCTTAATAATTGAGCAACTCCGTGAACACATCAACTTTTCCGCTTTCGGGCAAGATAAGCAACTCTATACTAAGTAACTAAACGTATAAGGAATTTAATGAGGAATAAAAATAATAATAGAATAAAATCTATCGACTATGTGGGAGACACAATTACTTGTAGCTGTATACTCATAAGATTATTTTCAAGTCAAAATTCCATAACATGCTAAACCCAACTGCATATTAAAATATTCAATATTTTTTGAAAGGATAAGATCAATAAATATATATATTAGGATCATATTGCAATTGAAATGTATTGAAGCGGATATCCTGTATTGTATTGCTAGACAATGCGCAATCATTTCGATCATGAAAGCTTGATTATTGTTATATTTCCATACACAATTCGATAAAGGACTTTTCAAGATGGTGGTTAATGGCTTTCTTCAAGTATTGTGGCCTACTGACTCGGTTTATACATAGAGTACTTCTATAATACAGTTAAATAGGAAAGAATGGGATATTTCTCCCTATAAAAGCGTTGTACTTAGACATTAAGGTAAAGGAGCATTCTCAAAGATGTCGATAATAGTGAAAGGGTTTCAATGCTTCAATGTTTTTGAACATCTCATCAATATTATCATTCATATTTCATATTTACAAAAAAAAAACCGTGTTGTACGAAACTCAAATATGTTTCCTTGTCCAGAAACACCTACTTACAACTCCAGAAAAGCACATTCCTCTTTGATAGCTCGTTCTTTTATTTCTGTCTATAAAATGGTCATGTTTCAACTTCAGGTTAATTAACTGATAGACGACGTCCGACTGAGCTAGAAAGATGACACCAAATGAACTTCCTAAACTCTTTAAATAGAACCATGTGGATGAATTGCCAATGAATTATGTCATATCCGTTCATATGTCGAAGGATCGTGTCCAAGACGGAAATCATGTCTGAAGAACTGCAGGAGAAACTTGTGTTCTCTACTTGATCACAGTAACATCAAGGCTTCTCTGTTTAATCACTGATAGCGTCAAGTGATTACTTTTCATGAAAGGCAAGACTCGGATGGTTTCCGGTCGGCGAGCTTAACTGACACATGGATCTCAGATTGACAATCAACGTTTTAAATGGACAAAGTTCAAACCTGATGGGCCAATAACACGACGTAAATTAACGATTTGTGAAGGCAAAGATAATCTGGGATTAAAACGTCTTCAGTCTGTCCATTCAATGAATGAGAAAAAAAAGAAACCTAATTTAAATAGATCTGACATGAAACAAATTTTTCTTAGCTGAAAAACCAAGTTCCAAAATTGTCTTGATTGAGAAAATTCCTCGGATCTTCATTGAAAAAATCAGAATGATACCTACATACCAATATGCAGCTCCAAATATCGCGTGCGATCAAATCATAAAATGGATGTCAAATGAAGTTAAGTTCATGATTTTGTGATCATTTAACATAACTTCTACAATCTAATTCAGATGTTATCTATTGAAATATGTGATTATCTTCAAGGAATGCATGTAACAGTATGATCAAATCAATTAACCACAAAATTTTAAAGTCAAGTTACAATCAAACTATTCTCAGACGCGATCACAGGTACCTTTGGCAGGATATTCTAAAAGGTGTCTATGACACCCCTAACCACATGAAAAATATAAATTTTGTTTCATTTTCTTAATGAACGTGTATTTAAACTGAAATATCAGAAAAAAAGCTTTTCGCCGGTCGACTGATATGCATAATAAAATTAAAGGCAAGACAAGTTTGTTTACTTTCACCAACACTTTCACAACCAGCTTAAAATATCATTTTTAAAAATCCACTCCTGAATCAAATAGCTGTATGGTTTGTAAACACGATTGGTAAAGTAGTATGTGAATGTAATGTTACATCCAAGATACAAATCTAATAAAACAAACAGTCATATGAATCAAGCTACATCTATAATCGTATTCAGAATGTACATACTTTGATGTATGCTATGGTTCAACTTGGGACAAGATCATATCGAGTAACACGTAAGACCAAAATCTAGTTCGATCCTTTGACCCAATCAAGCTATTAAGAACCGCTAGTAATGTTACTATCTGTCTGGTAAAATATTAAATCATCAATACAGATATATGCCCGTATCTTGAAATGTTGAGTAGGTATCAAACATGACCTACTCTCAAGAAACATTTTAAAATACGATATTGTTTTCAGAATGACTTTCTTCGTTTCAGTCCAGAAGTCTACAATTCAAGGTGTGTATATGCTCTATTTTCAAAAATCAGCCAGACAAATTCATGTTTCTTAAGAAAATTTATTTAAAACCAAGTACTTGCTGAAATCTAATCTAAAGTTCAAAAACATATTAACCTTTCAAGCCCAATTACGAAAACGAGCTTTTTCGCTATAATGTAATTGTTATAAGAATGAATGTTGTCAGTGGTAATGGAATTTGTTGTGTCATCATTAAAAACAATTATCTTGAACTAATGAAATATGCTCATTTCAAAGGAGTTTTACGTCTTGGTAGAAAAGAGACACGAACAGAAAATGTGTCACATATATTAAGAAACCCAGATCATTTAAATGCATAATAAAACATTGTCTTCATTTTACGATCATGAGTGCGCTTAAAAGGTATTTCCAAAGAGAGAAAATGAAAAAAAAATAGCACTTCAATTCAAATCAGAATAACTATTTTTATATATGAAAAAAAAAGACTCTAAAACTGGATATTGTTGATTTACGAAATTGAAAACACTTTTAAGTTTTCACAGTTATTAACAAATATATGAGTGGGTGTAGATTTATACAAATTGTAGTAGTGAATACGATATTTAGAATATCCATAACCGTAATTCAACGATTACCGACTTCGGTTGTGTGGAATAACTACTTAAGAGGGGACTATAAGGAGAACCCAAAATAATATCTTACCTCCATATATACAGCAAATGGCATAACTAACACAGCTACAAAAATATCAGCAACAGCCAATGAACATATAAAATAATTAGTGACAGTTCTTAAACTTCTCTCTCGATATACACTCATAACAACTAATATATTACCAAACACTGTCAATATAGGAATAATAATTAATAATATTGCCCAATATCTATTTTCCATAGGTTCTTCTATCGACGTCTCATTATCAAACTCGAAAGACGACATATTAAAAAAACACATGGTATCATTAACTTCACAGTCCCATTGGGGACTTCCGGTACCATAAAGTTCTAAAATATCAGCAGTTGTAGCCATCGGGTCGCTCGTTGTAGCATTTACTATCTGTTTATGTAAAGTCCGAGATATATTTTGAGCCAAATTGTTAGTAGATCCCGACCTTCCTGGAGGTGGGTCCACGGTGACATCATTGTTCCCCATATCGCCTATGTAGGTTCCTCTCCCACCACTTTGGAACCTTCGCTCACCCTCTGGTACATATCCCCGCTTATGTCTTTCCAGAATCATGATTACATCCCAAATGTCCTCAATGAGCTCCACAAACTTTCCAATATAAAGTCACTAAGCATACAATTTGAAGTTTTTGTTTGAAGTAAAGTTTACGAAATGCTTGGAATCCAAAATTTGATGAATACTTTCCAGTATCCATGCACACAGTCGAATGCCTTATGAAACTCCGAACGTAAATATCCAGTATATGAATTAATATCTGCCAACAATTCGGACAGTGGTCACCTTATATACTGACCAGAAGTCTAATATTGGGTGTATATGACAATTGCAGTTTGTAAATAATCAGACAAATGTATGGCGTGAAACAAAAACAGATTCAAAACCATATGAAGTCTAAAACCCCGCCGTTCACAAAATCAATAATAATTTGCCGAGGTAGCTAAAGATTTGTCCAAGTAAAGTTTTATCGGTAGGTTCTGTGTAGGTCTTCCTAGGATCAGTTGTTGAGTAGCTTTTATTACTAAGATATTGTTACTTCACTCAATAAAAATGATCTCCACTCCTAATTACATCTCTTGGACTAACTTATGTAATTTGTAATAAAGACGAAATGAGTGGTTTATTTGTAGAGATTCCAATCTCATAAAAAACAATTTCTTTCTTAAGGTTATGAAATAAATCAATGTGATTATTGTTTAAGATTGTTAAGAAATGAGAAACTCCTTTTATGGGTAAAAATTAAATTATATGTTTTAAATCTAAGATAGTGTCACTTCTCCACCGACCTTAACGTAATAATCCTTAGATATTTGTTAATAATAGCTTGGAACTTGGAATACTGTATGTTTCACATTAAATGTAACCTTTTTATAAACTATATCTTCTTTGTATAAAAGCGGCGAATGCATTAAAATTATTTTCGAAATGTCTTCAAACTAACTTATTTTTCCAAAAGAAAACAGAATGTGTATACAATGCCTATCAACGTGTAATTTTCGCGTGCACAAATTTAATTAGATTTAATCTAAAATCCTTTTAAAGCACCATTCTATTCTAGCTCAAAGAAATAGACTCAAAGTTTTGTATCCCTCGGTAAAGAATAAATATGTATTTTCCAATAACTCAAAGTGGAAAAACAGCAGGGTTGAATAAACAAATGAGAAAAAGAGGAAAGCGAGACTGATGATACGTTAATTGAAAACTAGTTTTTATCCAAGGCTCTAAATATTCTCTGATCAATGATTGCCACTGACTTCAACGCGTTTAGCGAACAGAAATCACTTTAACTGTTTTAAGATTGGTAAACGTCTCTCACTTGGAATCATAATGTAGTAAATCACTGTCACTATTCATACTACACATTTATGATGTTTGACTTTGTTTGATGTGAAGCACTTAAAGAAATTGTTTCAGTCGGAGCTGGAGAACATCGAATTTCTTTCACATGGTTAACATATTAATTATTTTGATATTTGTCGGAAACTTTTTAAACGGAATTCCCTTCATTTCTCCAAGGTCAAAATAGCTAAATCTACTTTACTTTGATTTCTTAAAAAAGTGGTTAAAGAAAGATTTTTCGGTCAACTTTACCGTAAGGTGTCAAAACAAAGTGTCGTTTACATTTCGCATGTTACGGACAGATACTTCCATGTTCAGGGCCACGTTTATTCACTGTCTATTTAACATTGAAAAGGAAATTATTCCAAGAACTGAATTTCCGATTAGAGAAACAGAATGGTATGTATCTGGGAAAGTAAAATTACAAGATTCTCTTCACCATTGCTGATATCATATAATTAACGTGTCAACAACAGACAGTGGTCTTCTGACGTGACTTGTCGTCGTCTTCCGTACTTGCTTAATCGCTGCACGTGCCAGACAGACGACTGAATTCGATCCAGTCAGCGTAAGTAGCTGTGTGAAGAACTGCTCAAGTGATGTTGAGGTAGTCACAGATTTATACTAGCATTCTTCAAATGACGTGATGAAAGTCTGACCAGAGGTGAATTGAGAAAAGTTTGTTTTCTTGTCAGGTTGCTTTATTGGCCATTACCAGACATGACACTGCGATTTGCTGGATTTAAAGAGATACAGTCAAAATCCTGTTTAGCACTCTAACAATGCATCTTAATGATGGTATATTTAACTTCTATTAAAACATGTAGTAGTTATATTCTTATTGCATACTGACTGCACAGCCACTTTGACACCATTTAGCAGTGTCCATACAGAATCTAATTGTGTAGTCTTGTTTAACCAAAATAGCTTCAAGCACTGTCTAATCCACTGGCTTGTTGTAGCTATAAACATTTATTATCAACAATTAACCTGAAAATAAAAGAAAAAAACATTTATTAGTCTTTTGTAACGAAAAAGAAATCTCAATAGTAATAAATCATGGCCATTTATTATTTCAAAATCTTTTTTATATCCTTACAATCTGTTCCTGTAAGAAATCAAATCGTATTTATGGCTTCATTCCCTAGACGCGCTGCATTTTATTGAATAACCTTGGTAATGTATGATATTATTGGTTTGTATGGACTGGATTCTTATTGTATAGATGATTAATTTCTTTATTTTAATCTTTCGTTTGTTAAAGTAAGATTGTTTTCGGATAGTAGATCTATCAATAGATTAAACTGGCCTGGAACCGATTTGAATTAGTAATATATTTCAAAATATTTACGTATTTACCAATATTATATTATCAGAGATTACACTGATTTACGATCTGATATTATGTGTTATGTAAAAAACGTTTTGCCTAGACATTTGTATTAACGGTACAACATTAGAGTAGTCTGGTAGCTGTTTAAAGACAAGATTTATTGTACAGTTTAGAAATTCGCAGCACGTAATGTTGGTGATTCTAATTCTACCCCCTTTGTCTTAATTGACTTGATTTATATTTTTTTTGTCGGAAGGAAATATAATCGGGTGAAAAAATCCAAGGAACATATTACCATAGAGGTATCGTAAGAGGATTTCAGATCTTAATACCTTGTCCAATGCAATGAGACAACCGTAATTCTTACACTTCATAAATCTTACCAACTGCCATGGTAATTTCTGTCTGTGGCTAACATTATACACATTGCTAAGATATTTCTTCTATACAATTAGATAATATTCAAACTTAGGTTTCACTATATTATATTGAAAAAAAAAAAATTTCGCATAAGTCAATAGAATAACTACGCAAACATTATCCAATACAATTTATGTACTTTTTCGTGGTTTGAGAATATAAGAACAATTTACACTAAAAGCACTGTGAGAACCTTGGCGTACCTATTAAAATACATGACAGAGATATTTTTTTGTTGAATTTGACATGCAACATCATTTTTTAAAAGACAAAAAACATTATATAAAAAGTATTGAAGATTTCTGCATATATTGATAAGAACATGGCCAATGAACCATCATCCCCCTTTATTCTCAAATGCATATTTTTAGTTCGACACCAGACAGCTCCTGCGAAAACTTTTAGATGTGGATGAATATTATTGAAGTTAGTATGTAAGTATATTGGTTAAGTGAGGCTTAGTCTACAATACTGCGTCCTCAAGTGATCTTAGTATATTGGACTAAGAAAATTAGTGTCGAGGAAATAGGAATCTTACAGAAAGGAAATTTGATGTACAAAGAGGCTACTGACCACGATATGTGTGACGTCAATTTGCAATCAAAACTTTATCTGTAGAGTACTATGAAATTGGGTGGATTGTTCAATAGTTTTCTGTATCAGAGTCAATGATTGGATTCGTCAACAAAAGTGATTCATCAAGTTTTTTCCATTGAAAGGCTAATGAAAGAGAGATAAAGGACCTAATATTATAAAATGTCAAACCTGTGTGTCATTCAACACTTTTCTAGTAGGTAAATTGGCATCCTACAAGCACTAGTGGAACGTTATCAAACATTGCTAAATATTATACTATTTAGTTTGTTCGTGTGTCACTTTTTAATTGACGATTTAATACGTCTATATCCAATAAAATCTGGCATTGTGATATCTTCTTTAAATAAGGTTGCAAGTTAAACTACTGAATTCCACAATATAGTGACAAAGTGGCCTTTTTAGTGGATAACTACCTTTGTGAAATACATTAACATGTACAATTTGTATTTCATTTTTCTTAAATCTATTTCCTACATGGGATGCGGAATGAATCATCTTTGTCGAAACTAAAGTGAATTACCTTTATTTCTCTACTATAATCTTGAGAGCAATAAGAGTTAAAACGGGAAGTATGGTGACTGGTGGTCCAGCGTTATCTATACAGTACACAATTGTCAACACGACTCGTGTCCGAACCGTACCTCGTGTTTCGCTTCTAATGCGATCTAAAATTCCACATCGGACAGGGAAAACAATCCAAAAACTTCATGTTGCTCTCAACGATGAAACAATTCTGCCTTATTTTCATATCTATACATATATATTACCGGATGCCTTGTATTTGTTCCTTTGCTCCTCTAGTGTTATTGTATCGTTTTGAATACGTTTGAAATTTCTAGACAGAAAAATTTATTTAAAAGGTGAATGAAAATGTATCCTTTTTCTTTGCGAAAATTAAAGCCTGCGAAATTGTTTAAATTTCATTAAAGAAGGGTTCCCTTATTTTCATATATATACATATATATACCATAACTGGACCGGTAATACTTATATCAATAGAAAGTAGAGGTGTTCTAATGACTGGGCAAAATACCAGATGGATCCACAAGTCCTTAATTAACTTGTAATTAGGCTATTTATGACGGGATTTTCCTCGGTAGGGTACTACCATAGGTATGTACGTCAAGTCTCAAATGTCGTTGGTCTTTTTCTTGATCATCCAATCTGTTAATTCGGTACATAACCGGACGCTGCGGTTGTTAAGTATGCACGCATGCGTACTTGCCCACATTCCTTAATATTTTCCAACAATGGCATTTTCGTATTCCATTTATTATTTCTAGCGAAAGGCAATAAAAGGTTTAAATATCACTTTGTAAAAATATTATGAATTAATTTAAATACGTTTTAACTCACTAATAATAAAATACAAAATCAATTCTTATACACCTTCATTCATATGACGTCATTTGGTCACGTGAACAAACATGGAGTCTAAATTCAGCGTTTCAAAGCAGATCAGAGTCAAATGGATTCCACAAGCATTTCTACGTCCACATAGGTCTTTTGACCTTGAGAATACATGGATTATTCATTAGAAACCCCAATTAATCAATTAGTAAGCTTACTTTTTCTCTAATGAGGGAACCTAACTTTAAATCAACCCCTAACGTATTACGAAAATATCTATCGAAAGTTATAATTTGCCAATTTAGATATGTGACCCAACAATTCTTCAACACAATATAATGTGTATTAGTTTGATACACATAATCTCCATATTTTATGGTTTTATTTCTATTATTTTGTAGTCTTGCATTAAGTATAAAAGAAATTGTATCGCCTTGATATCAATTGAAGTTTAATGTTTTCCTGAAGTATTTTATCTCAGCCACCATAAATTTACTACGACAAGCTGCATTGTTTCGAAAAAACCTCTGAACCGTGCGGGTTTTGCAATTATCGTTATACATGAATATCTTTTCAGACTTCCTATAAACTAAGCATTATAAAGGTATGGTATAGAAAACCATATCAAGCGTGTACTCATTTAATAAGGATAGTATCGACCACAAACGAAGCCCAAATCATACATTGACAGGTTTTAATGGTTTTATTTGTTGGTTACGATAAAACCATCAGTAGACTTCGAGTCAAGCGTAAGAGTAAAGCCTAAATTATCTCCAATTGATAGGCCTATTGAATCAGTGGAGACAGTAGTTTTGTAAGCAGTTCTTGGTTTTCAAGCAATTTACAATTATAATGAGATATCACTATTCAATCTATTATATTCTAGAAGATACAAACCCCTATCAGTCGCCATCTACAGACCTGAAGGCGTAATTATTAAATTGCATGTCCTTATGCTAAAACTACGGATATCACAGGATAACATCTGGTTCCTACAAATAATAAAGGTGGGTACGGGATAAATATGGAGTTCCACTCAAAAAAAATTCCATTTATCTCCAAAGGAACGAAACGACAAATTACCTAATTCAAATAGTAATAGAAACAGGAAAAAAGTTGGTTTCCCTCATTATTTAGATCCAAATTAAGCTTACTAATTGATTAAGTGGGGTTCCTAATGAATAATCCATGTATTCTCAAATTCAAAAGACCTATGTGGACGTAGAAATGATAGTGGAATCCATTTGACTCTGATCTGCTTTGAAACGCTAAATTTAGACTCCATGTTTGTTCACGTGACCAAATGACGTCATATGAATGAAGGCGTATAAGAACTGATTTTGTATTTCATTATTAGTGAGTTAAAAATTATTTAAATTCATTCATAATGTTTTAAAAACGTGATATTTAAACGTTTCATTGCCTTTTGCTAGAGATAATAAATGGAATACCAAAACGCCATTGTTGTTATGCATGCGTGCATACTTAACAACCACAGCGTCCGGTTATGTACCGAATTAACAGACTGGATGATCAAGAAAAAGATCAACGACATTTGAAGGACATTTGAGATTTGACGTACATACCTATGGTAGTACCCTCCCGAGGGAAATCCCGTCATAAATAGCCTAATTACGAGTTAATTAAGGACTTGTGGGACCATCTGCTATTTTTCCCAGACATTAGAACACCTCTACTTTCTATTGATATAAGTATTACCGGTCCAATTATGTTATATATATGAAAATAAGGGGAACCAACTTTAACATCCTAATAGTAATGACAAATGGTAAGGACATTATCTAGTTCTGACCACCTAAACATTTAATTGAGTAATAAATTGAGTAAACTTGTATCCTACGAGAGAGACTGGACAAATTGCGAAGTTAACAATAAAATGGGCGTGTTTGCCATGTTTTTCGTCCTACCTTATTTGGAATGATTGACAGTTGTCGATCACGCTTTGGGGTCATGTGACATGAATTTTGTAAATAAAGTCTCGATTATCGCGGATTCAATTCCACACACACGCCGTTGGAATCATGTCCGAATTAGCGGATATTGACGAGGCGATTGGACATGTTTTACCGGCTTTTGGTTATAAAGATCCAAAGGAATATCAGAGGTCAATAATCACCGCTTATCTACAGAAGAAAGATGTTTTTTTGTGCGCGCCGTGTGGTTCGGGAGAGTCGCTGACGTTTGAGGCTGCCTTATTTTTATTCCAATACATGAAAAATCAAACGATCATACCTACCCCAAAAGATAAATTAAAATCGATATTTTTCTTCATGAATCATGTCTCGACTGGAGCAGGCATGCCGAGACCGTCTGGGGGGGGGGGGGTTGATTGATGTCACGTTGGTTTTTTCCATTCGGCAATCGGCTGATATTCCGATGAACAAGCTTCGTTAAGTTTTTATAATGATAATGATTTTATCTATGTTCATTCACCTCATCCCATACGTTGTATCCGTTCATTAAACTGATGCTGTGCGTCAACAAAATTCTTAGATCGTAAAAATATCACTAAATAACAAGAACTTTAGGTATGTCACCAGCTTGCCATTTTAGACAACTATTTTGTTTATATCACGTGATGTTAGATATCACGTGATGTACGACGTCACACGATCTGCATAATGCGGATTGACCTACAAGAGGAAAAATTAGCTCTAATGTCCCAGTCTCTAGAAATAAGTTTTTTTTAGTGAGTTTTTTTTTTTTTTTTTTTTTTTTTTTTTTAAGAAGACTGACCAATTTATGGAGAAGACTGGACACCAGTCTAATAAAGGTCAAGAAATCATATTTAAAACATAAAGTTTGAATATTTCAGAAACTGTACCCGAGGTAACCTAGGAGCCCTACCAAATGTAAAGTGCCCAGGTAACGAAATTTGGTTTTAAAGCAGCGTCTGATTTCACTCTAGATTGAGTTATTGTGTTTACAACATGTTCGTATCATGCTCTTTAAGATAAAACGTAACGTCTGGATATACCATTACTACTAAATTACGGACTCATTTAGTATAAGCCATGATAACGCTAATCCGACACTCTTACATGTCGGTGAAACAAACCAGACATGTCGTTCTATTATTGCTCTCAGCACTTTAATTGAAAGAATGTATGTAGGCAGTCTTATTTGGAGAGCCATACAATTTCCCATAAATATCGTAGCAATCCCGGTTTTGGTATTTTGAATTATCAGAATTCACTTTAGCATAATTCCCGTGTAAGACATTTTGCAATAATCACAAACATAAATCGGATGAGGTCAGATGATACCATAGCGTTAAGTTTTAATTTAATACATGCGGCATATCGAATGTATTTGTTATTAAATTGTATAACGTGTATCCTTAAGCTTCTCAAAAAAACATGCATTACTGCTGTATTTGTGGAAATGTTGAAAAGTCGCTTAAGAATACTTTTTCTGTCTCTAAGAATAATACCAAGAAAAACGTGCGTCTTCAAGTGACACTCAAGGTGGTAGATACTGTTTATACATATCACGGAGTTATTTCAACGGAATAATGTTACAAGATTCTGTTGTTAGTGAAATTGAAAGAATATATTTCGAAGGGTAATATTATGTACCATATGTAACCTACGAACCCAGCCATACTTATAAAAAATGGTTAAATCAATTCTTCAGATTATATACAAAGCCAAAGACAAAGCTGTAAACTCTTATACCAGACAACAAAATTTCGCTTTTATTTGTCTTGTTCTTATTTAGACAAAAATAGTTTATTTTCTCCTCGATCTCGCTCTCATTTGGGATGATCTTCTATTGAGACGAACGGCTTTAAGGCACCCTATTGACTTACTATTAAGACAAATTATTTTGAAGCCCGCATCTTTGATCTTGCAGACAACGACATATTTAAATCTCCATTTGATAATGATATTGTTAGTAGCCACTTTTGTCTTCAATAACCTGGATCAGACTGTCTAAACGGAAAACAAATATTTTTCACAACCTCGACTAGTGTCCAACAATAAAAATCTTAAATACAAAGGAAAATAAATTGTTGTAATGATTCCGAGACCGGCTTGAAAACGGAAATAATTTTCTCTCTTAATATGTTTTATTTGAAGTCCAGCTGAATGGCTTATTCGCCTTGAGACATTTAAAATCATTTCAATTTTAGACGAAATCAAAAAGATACATAAGAATCCAAATGGTAATTTGCATGTTTAAGTTTGAAAAAGAGAAAAGAGTAACCACTGGTTTTTGCTACAGGTCAGAAGACAGATGACCTAATGAAAACTGCTTAAGGCAGGTGACCACTGGAAAGAATCTGAGGAATCCGGAGAATACAAATCAAATGGCTAAACAAATATAATAGAACCACCTTATGATTGGCTTAAATCTTTATTATGTCTGAATCGGTCTCTTGACCATTGAATTAAAGCAAACAATTAGGAGAGGTAAATAGTTTGTTTTAGAAATCGCCTTTCCTAATAGAGAGAGTAGATCCGTCAGATGGTACCACTAACCGCCTTTGAAAATGATTAATGACCACTCTACGAGGCTACTTATGTTCCTTATCTCGCTTATACAGACATCCTAAAGAAAAGGCTATAATAAAGGATAATATCTCATATTTCAATAAGAAAAATCACTTTGTATTGTATAAACGGTCATTAAACAGCGTAACAATTTAATGTTATATTTGGTTCATAAAAACCTTAACCTCGTTGTGAAAAATTGCATGACGTTATTTCCCGTGTTCTTAAGATTACAGCGATACAGACATGTTGATTGTCATTTGAAGCATTTCTTGTATTGTGTAAAAGAAATGTTTGAATAAATATCGATGTAAGAGTTTACACTAATTTAAACACAGTGTTGTATGATATTAACTTGTGGGAATTTAGAACCAAGTAAACAATGCTACTATTGTTTATACGATTTTGTGCGCAAAGTCGGACGGATATATTCAGTGCAGTCTTCAAAAGAGCGTAGGAAATTGTTCAAGCCGATCCATAATTTTCTTCATCACTACTAAATCTGACTCTATGTTAATATTTTGAATTGTTTGCAGATATGACTTCAATGTTTGATCTCTTATTGTCTATGATATACTGTCCAGGAAACAAGGAGATACATTTGTATTTAACGTAGAAATTCTATTTATTTGGAATGAAAGGGTTTTTATTGCTTATGCACTGCTTGTCCTTTCAATTTCAGAAGTACAATATCCACAAACAGATTTGGAGGATGATGTAACGTCATCGATATTTTTTGTTTGGGAATTATATGACGAATGCAGTATTATCTAGGGAAAACCTAAGTGTATTTCTATTTAACCCCGGGCTTAATACTTTAATCTGATTGATAGATTTATTGACATGGTCCCAGTTTCAATTCAAATTAGATTTCAATTTTTTTATAGAATAATATAAAATGGACGTAAACTACACAGTTAAATAAAGCCATCTATTGGTCGAGAACTTTTATGATGAGTACTTTAAAGGGGCCCAGGCTTGATTTGTTTCGGACAATCATCCGACAGCCTCAAACACATGAAATCTTTTGCTTAGATAATCAGAAATAGTCTACAGAGCTTACCTTTGAAATTTGAGCCTTCAAATCCATGTGTATCCATAATTATCGTGTTTGAAAAATCATAATGTCTTAAGATATTACGAACGTCCCGCCATGTTGGAAAACGGTTCGTCTTGATAATCAAAGAGTTATCCTTCCGTCGTGCAATAGCGGTCATCTATATAAATAGACTACAACGCATTTTCAATTGTAGACTTTGTCAACAGGACACACAATTTTCAGACTGACTTGAGACCAGCCGCGTACAGCACGGAAAAAAATGAAAAGTGAAATTTTTTGTTTGAGGTATATTTCAAGGTATTTTGCGATTTTCTTAGAGCTTGAGTATTTCTGAGGACTGTTTTAATGTAACAAAGGCCCAAAACGACCCCTAAAAATCAAGATTGTGCCCCTTTGAAAAGCCCAACGATTAATTTCAAATCAGTGAACCTAGATTTCAATGATAACTTATATGACTTAATGAATAAAATATCTAAACTAAAACTTACGCCTTCTTCAAACTAATAATATATGTGCAAATTGTGTTAAATATGAGTTATAATATGATATCTATGCCATATCATGTCCCCCTTCATGATTCCATAAGCCGTCTACATTAGCTTATAAAGTGCAGAAGAGTAGGACATTTCCATTCCACGAGTATATAGTAGTAGCAGTAGTCCCAGTTGTTTCATTTCAATTCCATATTCTCAATATGTATACTTCTAAACTCTAGTTAGTTTACAATATTAATTCAACCGTCCTTAATGATCTTATTCACTTTTCTGATACTGAAACTATATAAATAGTAATGAAATTCTAGTCACAGTAGCTTCGGTTCGGACAAAGTAACTAATTTCATCAGTGACCTACGATTTCAATGATTTATATGAAAATAGAGAAAAATATCTTCTAAGATTACAGTTCTCAAGAAAATAGATAAGTTGTCCAATTGTGTGATTAAATATAGCGGATATGGTCGATCAGAGAAGCGTACTGAAGAAACCTATTGTCAATTTCACTTCTTTTACAGATATTTCATTGAAGATATACGACTTGCTGAGTATTTTCGGATGCTCGTAACTCAATTGCAAGCTAAGTGATCAGATGACCTTCTCTTACAACCAACGTTTGGAGAATTCATTCAAATCTTTATGACTTCACCTTAAACGAACGTGAACGCTTATTAGCCACTGATCTTTACTATGATTGCTGAGGTGCCCCATTTTTAAATATAATATGTTAAAAATGGAATTTGCTCTCAAGTGTTCGAAAATTATTTTTTCACATCGTTACAGACTAGACGTATATGGGAATCGTCTCAAGAGAAATCAGAACCAATTTCTATAAAGTGTATTACTTAATTGTTGGTTGGGGATGAACTGTATTGAATATTAATCATATTTCCAGATAGTATGCTTATAGACTTATAACTATAGATAATTTAGTCTACCACATCTCCAGGGGGCCAATATATAACAGATAGCACCAATAAAACAGTTACAATCACTGCTACCTTACAGATTATTTAATAATGATAAACCATTCCCAAAAGATATCTGGAGTAAGTGCAAATCGAGTTGATCGTTGCGTAAAAGATATTCTGTATCCAAAGGTCTGAGATTATAATTTTTAAAAGTGACGATATATTATGTATTAATATATATTTTGACGTCGTCAGCTTCATGTTTTTAATAAAATTATATCATAACCAAGGCGCTTGCAAAATTTGCATAAATGGGTGGTGTGGCCACCAGTGGAGTGGACCAACTTCACAATAACAAGAATTTGTTCATACCTTTCAAAATAACGCTCAGTTTAAATGCATTTTTTTAACTTCCATTCTTAAATAATAAAATATAATATCATATTTCAAATTCCAACTTCAAAGATCGCATCTAGTACACCATCAGCAGTACACTAACAAGATTCTTTTAGTTTTTCTATTATAAAAACTAGGCTATATTTGTTTACCAATATCTTTGATCACAAGTTATTGGTAAAGGAAACACGGTCTTGTCACTGACTAACCAATTCTAATCTATTTTCTCTTTTACTTTATTTATCCAAGACTTTCTTCGATAAGCTACAACTTGTCAGGAAAATACCTCCAACATCTGATATTTGTTCTATTAATGGCTTAATAAAGCATCATCAGAGATCAACGATTTAAATTGGGTATATGTGGAATTAATAAAACAGCTTTTGTTTATTATACCCAACAATGTTCTCAACTTACAAATTAACCATACTAAATTGCACTATTTGCAAGGAGACGTTAAGTGTTAATTTGTTCAAACCAATTTTATGGAACACTATTTCTAGAACGTATATTTGATGTGAAATCAAAAAAGAAATTTCTTGTTTTTATCAAAAGCTTTTACGTTTTGAAGCGCATGCAGTGACGTTAAATGTTCAAAACGTGTACAATTGGTAAGCAGCTTGAGAGCATATTGATGACAACTAAATGACCACTACAATAAAAGATGTATGTGAATTTCTTTCAATGGCATTTAGTAACTGGGTAATAATTAACTCAACACAATTATATGGATAACAATTACTTTAATAAATACCTTGCGACGTTTCGACGAAGGTACTTCCGTCTTTATCATTGCTTGATAAAGACGGAAGTACCTTCGTCGAAACGTCGCAAGTTATTTATTAAAGTAATTGTTATCCATATAATTGTGTTGAGTTAATGTATGTGAATTGTATTGTATTTCGGTTATAATAATTATGGCTTAACACAAATACATCCATATTATTTGAATAAAAAAAGCAAGGAAATATCTATTATTAATATATGGAAATGCAAATGAATATTATGAAGGTTGTGTTCCAAAAACACATGTTTCAGAATATATATTTACTCGCTTAACATACTACATATGTTAAATTCCTTTTCATATTAGCCGACATTTTTTAATCGATGCCCCCAAGCACGTATTTCTATTCACTAAAGGAATATTCTAAGAAAGGGTTTAAATTATTAATCAAATTTGATAATACTAACTGCAATGAAGCTTTAATAAAAAGTGCAGCTTCGCTTTGATAAAATGGGTTACCGAGTACACAAATGTATGACATACAAGGCATCTCAAAATGAAGATTATTGTCTCAAACAACATAAGCAAAAAAAAAAAAACTCTTTTGAACTGAAATATTTTGAAGGAATATGTCTAATATTGTATCCACAAAATTACTTATTTTACTTCGACGTCAACGAATTTCATTTCACTAATAGTTTTCGCAGACACGATATTTTAAATATAAATTTTATTAAAAGCAACAGTTCTTCTATGGCGGTTAGTGTAATGAAAATGCATGTAATTGCCCCTAATACTATTATATAAAAGTGTCTAAATTTGTCTCTAATCAATCAAAATTCAATAAATCCGTCTCTGTTTTGCTGAAATTGATCTCGACATTTTCTACCATCTACCAAAGTAGAATATACCAAGAAAATTCACGGGCTCACATTTGCGTCAATCAAATGTTATGCTTTCTTCATAATAATTGGTGTTTTAAACTCGTTTTCTCTATGGGTTGTCTCTTCT
Source organism: Nipponacmea schrenckii (assembly GCA_030562195.1). Lineage (NCBI taxonomy): Eukaryota > Metazoa > Mollusca > Gastropoda > Lottiidae > Nipponacmea > Nipponacmea schrenckii. Next base: position 15,661,245 of record CM060202.1, read on the forward strand.
AACATTCTTAAAGAAAGACCATTCAATTGACAATCAGCTATTACTAGATACGACTAAGTGCTACTCTTTATGCAACCCTCTCAATTACCAAATATAAACATTTCCTAAATGTCATCGAAGTATCGATTACTTTGGCTGGAACGGTTATCAATTACTACCCGGGGCATAAGACGCCCATTATTATTTGTCAGTCATATTGAATGGTACTTGATTAGCACCACGATGGCCTTTTGAAGACTCAATTTAACAACGAGATGATTCCCTCCAAAGGAGGTAAAAGTCCTTTCCCCAACTATAGAGGTCAAGGGGGATTACACAAGCAATGTAGAATGGCAACTAAATGAATTTAATCTTTCCCTTGAATTGTATTGTGGATTGCTTTAAAGTCTAGGTCATAGTATTCCGCTTAATTTCTGGGGCAATGAACATCACGCTATGTGAGCAAGAAACTTTGAATGGGGTATATAATTAATGTCAAATGAAGGAAGAATGAATGCTGAAAGCGACTGCCTTCCGATTGACTGGATTAAACTGTCCAATTCAATAGTAAATCAGTATCATTATTCTTGGATGCCAAAAAATATAATTCATGATAGCCAATCTAAATCTAATACAACACAAAACAATATTTAAAAATGCAGAATCCATCATCAGAAAAGGTAAAAGTCAAACACTTTGATATTTTGGAGCGACCTGTTTTCTTTTTGAAATAACTCTGTTTATTTCTCGTCGGTCAGAGAAACACTATATACCAAAATATATTGAAACTTATCCGAAAGATTTGACGAAAATATCCTGCCGATAATAGTCTGTTTTAGTGCCAAAAATATTTAAAGGTAAATTATATTTTTTTTTAGAAATTCAGATTGATCATTTAGCTACTTGCACAATTGCAAACTTCAAAAATATTTTCAGATATTAATTTCGAAGTTTTTGATAATGAATATTTTGCATACTGCATCGGACGATATGGTTGGTAATGCTGTTCTTGTTTCAAACCAAAATTGTGAGACACAAGGCACTTAAGGTCCAGTGAAATATAATTTCTACATTTCAGCAAATCCCAGAAAATCTGATTATTAATGGTCGAATGGAGTTTTAGATTTCAAAGGTTTCATAAATTTTCTTTCAAATTCCCATTAGCACATATTACATAAAGTGTTTCAGATTAAAAACTCCGTGAAAAAGGGGTCACCGAAGAAGATGAAGAACACAGTAAGACGATCACCCGACCTCAAATGTCATTTCAATCATGGGTAATGTATAGATTTTTCTATAGATGGTCTAATATAATCGTCGATGTCAGTCAAATGATAAATGATGGACATATATAGATGAAACAAGTGATTCAATAATATATTGGAGCTGACCATTGTAGAGGCTATGATATCAAACTAAGTAATAAGTGTATAAGGAGAAGAAATGAATATTGAGCTCGTTATATAAATAACTCTGAAATTTCTAGTGGCTTTAGGAGGATTGGTGAGTATGCTTTTGGTCGAGTAAGAAGGCAATGCCAATTAGGATGCTCATGAAAATCATTAGATTTGGTTAATAAGACATTCAAAATAGCAACATAATGGGACTTTAATCTCTTGAAATTTCCGTCAGAAAATATTATTGGTAATCAAATTCACTTATTATCTAACTGGAGCTAAAAATACATGTATACATAAATACATACACTTCTCAACAGCTTTAACATTATTTTTATGCTTCAAGTCCATCATACATCAAAATATGGATTCTCCAGACGTTTAATACACATAAATGTAGATTATCTTATTTACTGATATAATGGCTATTTAATCACGCATTTAACCAAACGAACTTCCATATTCCAAATTCAATTATATATCAACTTACTCAAGTTTTCACAATAAATTTATTCAGATGACTGGAGAATTAATTGATAATGTAAATTTTGTGGTATAAATAATATCCAATCGTTAAGACAATAAATTTATCGTGAAGTACATTATGACAGCTGGTGAATCAATTTCCAATTTGAAAACGACCAAGGAAATAAATGTCTTACTAAATTATTCCCCGTAGAAATAGACGTTAGGTACACAAATTCGCTATCTAAAGATAGTTTTCCATCAATAATGTTGAGGTCATTCAGCATATTATCTGGGTTAAGACATATTTGGCTCCAAGACAAGCAGAGTCTTTAGAATTTTACTATGGTATTGGTTTAAGAATAGTATTATCTATATACATACATATAATGAATATTATCAGCACCCTTAGACATGTTTACTCATTTCCAATAGAAACTACTGAATGCTCTATGATGAAATAGTGATTCTCATATTCTCTTCAGATTGAGAATTGCCAAATAAGGCTGGCATTCGAAGGTTTTTACCCTTTTCATGAGGATTTTCAAGAAGACTCTTTTCCGACATAATAACTCCAGAAAACCAACCCCTGCGATTGCAATATCGTAAATGCGTATCATAGGTTAAACCTTAAATGTCTTATAGATCTCATTACTTTGGCAATATTTTAACGATTCTCATAATTTCTCAGATCTGGAACTTTGGCGCGGAAGACTTTTCATGAATAAACAGCGAAAGCAAACATGAGGCGGTTTTTCTTAATATATAAAAGGTGACGTATATAATAAAACGTCATACTTAATGAAAATTCATACATAAATATGCGATTTTCTGACTAGCTTCTTAATATATCTAAAGAATCTGTAAACTTGAAGAATATTTGAAATTGCACGTGTTTCTTATGATTGTTCAATAATATTTGTCAGTAGGAAATACAGGACAATGTAAAAGATGGGTTCCCTCATTAATTAGAGCCAAAGTAAGCTTACTAATTGATTAATTGGGGTTTCTAATAAATAATCCATTTATTCTCAAGTTCAAAAGATCTATGTGATCGTAGAAATGCTTGTCGAATCCATTTGACTCTGATCTGCTTTGAAACGCTAAATTAAGACTCCATGTTTGTTCACGTGACCAAATGACGTCATATGAATGTAGGTGTATAAGAATTGATTTTGTATTTTATTATTAGTGAGTTAAAACTTATTTAAATTAATTCATAATGTTTTTACAAAGTGATATTTAAACGTTTTATTGCCTTTTGCTAGAAATAATAAATGGAATACCAAAATGCCATTGTTGTTGTGGAAATATTAAGGAATGTGGGCAAGTACGCATGCGTGCATACTTAACAACCACAGCGTCCGGTTATGTACCGAATTAACAGACTGGATGATCAAAAAAAAAAAAAAATCAACGACATTTGAGACTTGACGTACATACCTATGGCAGTACTCTACCGAGGGAAATCCCGGCATATTTAACCTAATTACGAGTTAATTAAGGACTTACCATTTTCCCAGTCATTAGAACACCTCTACTTTCTATTGATATAAGTATTACCGGTCCAATTATGATATATATGTATATATATGAAATAAGGAAACCCTTCTTGAATGACATTGTAACCATTTTGCTACATTTTCATTCACCTTTTAAATAATTTTTCTGTCTAGAAATTTCAAACGTATTCAAACCGATACAATAACTCTAGAGGAGCAAAGGAACAAATACAAGGCATCCGGTAAAACCTTTCTTCTCTTTGCATTTAAATAAGTAACAGAGTAACATCCGGGATTTAAGGATTAATGATGAATAAGAATGGAAAAGAATAATAAACCTTTAAGGTGAGAGTATTTTAGGGCAAGATTCAGACTAAGTAGGTAATCGAAACCAATTCGATGGACTTGTATTGTTGGTTTGGTAGTATAGACGAAATTCATCCTTTAGGCTTTTAAACGATAATGTCCCAGACGAAAAAGACCAAGAAAGGTTATATTTTCAGTCCATCATACAATTCCTGCCAAATAAACTCGGTAGAAATTAGAAATGTTGACAATATTATGATTTCTGTCTATACTAAGTTTAGTTAATCTCAACTTATTTAATTATTATCGTAAAAGCCTCTTATTTCTTTTGGCTTTTTATATAAATACTAATTTTAGACATTAAAATCTCCACAAATGTAAATATAAAACTATTTCATCATTCAGTTGGTATTTTTGTTAAAAATGTTGGGTTCAGGAAACTGTACCAATTACTAAAACCGAACGAAATACAAGAGAATAAATAGTCCAGACAGAAAACGTACAATAGCTGTATCTACAGTTATTCCATGTGTTAATCCTGTCATATTTTACTAGATATGAATTAAATACCCACACAATGTCTATCCTATAAAATGTTTATGAAGAGAAAAAATCAGTTCGGTTTCTAGAAAATGTCGAGGATGTTCCTGTTACACTTGTACTTAATCTGTAAAGGACAACTTTATTACGGCCTGTTTGACCTGTAGTATACTTTGTACTGTGTAAAATAAAGAGCTGACTGGAACTGCTGTAGCGAGAGCAGTAGCGTACTAACCAAACCAGTTCAGTCTTTTGTTAAAGCCACATTTTTCTCTTGTGATCTTTAATATGTAGTTTATTGTATTGTTGACCAATGCATGTATATTTTAAAGCCCTATGTCATTGAGTTCCTCGGTATTTGCAATACTTCATCACTGTCGACTTCACATAAGGATATTCGTCGTCGTCATAACATTACTATCTAAATTGAAATTTCCGCTACATCCATAAATAAATAATGAAATAATCCAAAATCAATTCAGTATAAGTGATGGATTTGTCATGAAAAACCAGACACTGTTTAAATGACAATCAAATATCCACAGATAGCTGAAAGAATTTTCAGATGAATAAAGTGAGTCCAAATACTCCCTTATTATTCTTAAAAACATCTCACGATTAATGTATCTGGTTTGCGATAATGGTTTGAGAAAAAGAATACATATTCCTTGACCCTTGATTAGACGAGCGTATCCCGAATATGGAAATAGCCCATTAGTGGCCATGGTACATTACTTAATCCAGAGTATTCATCGTGCAATACACTGGGTTTCCGTAGCATAACACCATGCGGTAATTTGTTAGCTATTCCTCATGGTGTACAGGGGATGATTTGTAAGGTACATCATGCGATGAACTGTGAGGACTTTCTTGTTCGAACAACAGCGTACAGGACCCTAAGAAAAATAAGATATCGGTGGGATTCACTGAAAGAACTCGACTTATATTTTCATGTGTTTCCCCAAAAAGTGAGAAAGATTATTGTAGATCTTATATGGTATAATTTGAAAAACCGATCTTGGAATAAATATTTTATAAACTAGAACAAGGATGTCTAGTAAGGATATTAGTTTTGATTAAATTATCGCAGATATTAATATTTCTTGGTTTATATGTCTCGAGGTACACAAAACAATCTCATTTAGGAACAATCAGCTAGCATCTTGTCTGCACGCTCCTATCATATCCGCAATAAACGATAAAGATGATCGACTATGACCTTAATCAATCCTTGTCACGAGAATGATTTCCACGTTGAGGTCTACTTCCAAGTGAACGTTTGTATGTAAGGTTGATATCGCACGTAAGGCATGCGTTATCTCATTTTACAAAGGTAGAAGAATTATTCAGCTTTCCATCATACTTCGGTTTGGGTTAAAAGGTAGCATTGGAGAGGTTTCAATGATTATTGTAAAAAATTGATATGCTTTTGATTGGAAGGCACCATTCCTAATCGCATCATACCGGCGACGCAAGCTTACACGTCACGTCACGCAAATTAAAGTGTAGTAATAAATGTAATTGCTTTATAAGAAATATAAAGTAGTTTATAAGTGCATTTGCTGCATTAGGATAAATCTAACAATATAGCACAGAAATAAGCATTTACGATTTAAGATAAGTTGTGGATGAGAGTACGCAATGTATCATTACGATTTCAAAGACAAGCAATCCTCGACAATTATTATTTCATCATAAGTAATAAATAATGAACAAGAAGAAACTATGGTATTCTAAATCTAAAGTAATGTCGTGAGGTGAAATGATAAGAGTTGTTAATAATATCATAATTATTATTCATAGAATATCATAGCCTAGCTTAGCGATTCATTATATGCATGATGACACATTGAATACTACGATTACTACTATCATCATGTTGTAAAATACTGAGAATGTAAACAACCATATAGTGTGAAAAAGATGACTATAAAAATAGGAAGTTTGTTTCTTTTTCGAGGGATGGGTTCGCCAATCTGTTTGAATAATCATACTTTAGACTCAGAAACAGGATTTATTTTAGCTAATCAGAAATAATGTTCACAGCTCGTCGTCGACTTAAGCCTCTTAATCATGTATGTCCATATTATACGCGTTTGAAAGTAATTTGTGAAAAAGTAGAGAAAAAACATTGATACAATTGAAATTAGTACCCTCTTGTTAGGGTTAGAACAAGTCCATTTCATCATATTGCGTACATACAAAGGTCTTCATGTACCGAGGTCTGATTTGATTGAGCGATTTTATTACGTTCACGGATGCTGTGCAGATCTTAAAATAGCCAGTATAACGTTAGGATACTCCGAGAAAATGTAGTTTCCGACAGTCATTAGCTGGATTATGCCTTCGCGCATACATAAAGAGTGTGTATGTCGGGTACAGCAATCGCGCACGTGCATACGGATAAGTATACGTTTTCGAGTTGCGGACAAAACAAGTCTTGGCTCAATGCGAATTTCGTGTATTTCTAGTACCTCTGCAAATTATTTATATATATTAAGACTCATAGCAGACCCAAAAGTTGCGAACTTGTTACTTTAATGAGTGAAATCATTAAGTGTGTTTGCAAAAGTTCTTCACCAACCTTAATCTTGAATGAAAAGCTGCATTTAAGAAATTTTATTGAAGTGCTATAGAACAAAGCTCATCGTCCTCTTGCTGCGGTTGATTGACTACAATTCAAATTCAGTGGGTAAAAATGTGTTAAAAGTTGTTTCTTTACAACCAATGATCACGACTATATAAAAAGAGAATCATGCTTCAAATTTAGATGTCATGACGTCATTCCTAGATTGTGACTATCCTCCAATGAAAACTTTAAAAAAAAAACCTAGGAAGGTTGAAATTAAGTTCTATACAAGGAGAATGAAATTGACTGAAGATCTATAGGAAACGAAGTACATCTTAATCGTAACTGCATCCGGTTGTATCCATACGATTGAAGAGTGTGTCATAGCGGAACTCTATAAATGAAACCTTACAGTTATTCAATGGTTTCCAATCAACATCTTTCATCAAATCGCGGAATATAAATTGCCCTGCGGTAGTGGTTTGGACGGTTAAGCTCGTGAAAATCCAGCGATTTGCTCTAATGACATAATTAACGTATTACGATCAAGGTAATTAGACTTCATTAGGACGATATTGATGAAAACATAATAACTATTTAGGTTCTAAATGGCTATTTCGGGTGATTTCTATCGACCTGAAGTAGGTTCAGATCTGGTTGAGTGTAAGATATAATGTCAGGTTTATGGCAGATAAATAACTAGTTTTATTGTCTACTCTTATCCACCACCGTAGGCTTGATAAATTAGAGTTTAAAATGCTGACTGGTAAATGTGAATCATGGAATGTTTCTTTCTACGCGTGATGCAAGACGTTATGATTAATCTGTCGTTTAACTCTGGAGACTTAAATTAAAGAGCACTAAGTCTTATAATTGAAATCAGACAGCACAAAACAGGTTCTCTATATCCTATCTTCAAAATCTTAAGTTCTCTTAATCTGGTACATATGTAAGCATTAGATCAGTCTTTTAATTGAAGAAACATTCTCAAAATTGATTTTCGTCAATGCTGAGTTGGATACAAGACAGACAAATAATTTAGAACATGCTAGCGTATTTTATGTTTATTACATTTTGATATAAATAAATGTATCCATTTTGCATGTTGTATTTCGTTTTTGATGCGTATTTGATTTTCATGTTGTTCATTATAACTTTCTTTTATTTGTATGTTTCTATGTATTTTATTCAAAATATTTAGTTTTATTTATGTGTTAGGCCCTACATCGTATGAAGTATTTGAACACGCAAGTGAGAGGTGCAGACCGGCGCATGTTAAGAATGTTGTATAATAATACATTTAAGAGTTGATTCCATTTTCAAGATCTCACCCTTCATAGCGTAGACGAAATGCGATTTCCGTAATGTGCCTGTATAATGCATTCAAATAACGGAAGATGGAAACTCAAATAAGGAATCATTAAATGATACTTACTATAAAACTGTATGCTGCATGTGTTGAACCGGTCAATATTGCTCCTGAAACATAAATGATAAAAGATTCAATGCTTTGTCGAGCATAATAATAATGATGGATATTATTCACTCTGAAAGATTTCCACGAGTATTTCATTGTATTGTGAATGGTTTGGATGCAATTACTTTAAAAAGAGCGTAAACAGCTATGAATCACGTAACATCAACCATGTAAAAGCAATTTTACTTCACGGAACAGCATCCTTGAAATGGCAGGCATGAACAATAGATCTAAGTGTTTATCACGACTGACCTTTCCAGTTCACCCAATATCATACCTTATTCAATGTTTTCCCAGCACTGCAAGAACATTATTCAATTTTTTTTTACACTACAAGAACATTATTTTATGTTTTACTAGCACAACAGAAACTGCAAGAACATTACTCATTGTGTTCCTAACACTACAAGAACTAAAGCTACAAGAATGTTACTTAATGTTTCCTAACACTGTAAGAACTAACACTGCAATAACATTACTCATTGTTTCCTAACACTACAAGAACATTACTCAATGTTTTCGAAACACTACAAGAACATTACTCAATCTTTTCCTAACACTGCAAGAATAATACTCAATGTTTTCTACACATTATCAGAGTTCATCGTTCATTGGTCAAATGTACGTATATGTAGAATACACAACATAAAAGGAGCAAGAGGACTAGGTGCTGTGAAAGTAGGAAATATTTCAATTGTATCGTTAAGCCTGCACTGTAGTCTGTACCTCCCTTATCCACCCCATATCAGAGAAGGCATATTGTCTGTCATTGTATTCAGATTCGTATCTTAATTTTCAGTGCTTGCATTTTTTTGGGAGTAAATCTACATGGTCTATTACGATCATAGTAAGTTATTTGTATTCATATCTCATCCAAAAGCCATGATTTGTCAAGAGTGTTCAAATGCCTTAACAGACCTATCTTAGTCAAATTAAGTTAATAGAAATCAGTTAAATAAGTTAGGAATGCCATCTCGAATTATTCCATGATGTCTTCAGGGAAAAGTTGTTTTGACCTGCACATAGATCAATCGTAGCTAATTCTTCCACAGATATATGGCATATTTATACTTTTCATCAAAAACAAGATTCATATCTTTTTCCTCCAAACGAATTTAACTTCCAATTTCCTTTCAAGTCTTTCGTGTTTTAAAAATCTAATTCAATTCCATTAGACGCTCTGGATAATCGCAAGTCAGAAAAACCTGAACCCATTTAAATGCGGTAAATAAAAAGTTAATTCAATTGCATTCGACTTTCCTGAACACACGCAAAAAGGGATCATCGTTTCTTCGTTCACCCGAGGCGATTCCATTTGTCCAATTACATTAAATAACGATTAAAGCTCAAGCCAGATCATAACTGAATCACAACTGCATTACTACAATTGAATCTGACACTAAATGTAGGCAATTTCATGCAATTGCATACTCTGTTGTGATTTTCTATTACCCTTTGCACCTTAATGGCACCTAGAAGAAGAATAAATGAATTAAAGCGATAAACACAGTGTTTTGTTTAAAAAAAACCTGCTCCGGTAAAAAGAGCGGTAGCAATCTCTGTCATATTATGGTGCTAGACGGTGTAAGAAAATATTAATCATTTTATGGAAATTTGATTGTGCCATTTTAGTTTACAGAATATGCTGACTGTTGATGTACAATTTCTTTGAATCTTTCACAGCTTTCGGCATTTGGTTTCACGTTTTATTCCAATAATATTTTGCCTCATTCAATTACAGTTCTGTTTATGATTCGACTCCAATATTCACAAATACATGATAGGAAATAGGTGTACAGCAGTGTTTCTCAACCTTTTTATGAGTTTCCCCCCTTTGGCGAAATTTGTCGTTACTCGTCGTTACTCCCCACCCCTCTCCCATTGGGCGGTTTAGTGACCACAGTGGGCGAGCTCCACAGGCTCGAAGCCACTGGAGGAGGGTCTAGGGAGCGTTCTTCTCCTAGGGAAATTTTGAAATTAGAATCGATTTCCATGCATCTGAGACCATTCAGGGCAACCATCTCCTTTAAATTACACCCCCTCCTCCAATTCCCCCTTACTTTTCAAATTCCCCTGGGGGTCTATGGACCCAATTGAGAATCACAGGTGTACAAGAAACTCTGTTTTGAAATGGGCATAATAACCTGCTTTACCTATTGGTAAGGTCATATATATTTCATTATAGTAAAACGAGATAAACAATATATCAACCTAGTTAAAGAATAAAAATCAATGCATGAACCCAAAAGAGACAACATACATGGCCAAATGGATGGATTTTCTTTTGTGGTACCAGTTGTTAATATCTATTTCAATTTTTAAAACTAAAGCCGAAATTCTTCAAAATACTCTGCAATGATTCGTTTTGCATGTGTAGATTAAATCAACCTCCCCTATTTCCTCATTTAATCTCTTGGTAAGGCTTTAGTTATGATTTCATACGAGAGGCATGAGTCGTCTTGCTTGACAAAACCTCGCTCTATGATACTGTTGAGTTAAGTATCGTGAAAATATACAGAGAAACTCCCTACAGCTATCAGACGACGACCAGCCATCCACAGAATACCAAATCAGTTCTGTTTCAGATTGGAAATGTTCCCGTTACATTGTTCTTCTATTTGACGTCTTACTATAAGTGAATTATACATAAAGCTAGCTTGAAGGCAGAAACAAGGTTTTTGTAACACAACTTTGTCATTTGACGAGAACAAAGCTTTGAACAATTGAGAATCCTGTCAGTGACTGGAAGCAAAAAGGTGGATGGAAAGAGTTCTTTTGGTTGAGTTTATTTAATTAGTTCTTGGTAATTCACTAACCCCTTCTCTTTATTGTAAATTCAGTATAAATTGGCTGTGATGTCTATGATAGAATAACATTGTTACAAGATTTATTTTGACGGACCTCTCTATGTATGTTCTTTGTAAAAGATGGGAACTTGGTAGACGCCAAACTGATTAAATTAGGTCTAAAGTAAGGGGTTGTTTGATTGAATTGCTACTACAAGAGGTATTGAGGCGAGAAGACAGAGATATAGAGGAATCTGATTGTCTAAACTTATTGATTGAACTTCTTATCATTTCCTTCAACTTGATTTTCATTAATCACCTATTTTTTGACAATTCTTTTGACAAGTGTTGCCTTTGAAAGGACGATAGAAAAATGGTGTTCTTTATTTACCAAACAGAATAAACTTCCTGATGAGTTTTAACTCGTACTCCTGTTTAGAATCGATGGAGCATTCATAGCTTTAGAATATTTTTTGTCCTAAACGTATTGGATTTATCTAGACTATTTTAAGCAGCGCTGTTCAATCGTTATAAATTATAGACTGACAAAATTCGTAATTCGAACACATGTTATACCAAATCACAAAAAAACTTTAATACAGACAAAGTTATTTAAACTCTCCAAAATCTAAATTTATTAACATTAACGGAACAGATTCGTATTTTCTTTGGTCTTCAGTAAATATTTTCAAAAGTACCAAAATTGTATAAAAATCACATCACACTAGGAATTTAAATTTTTATTTCTATATCAGTATATTTCTTTTCAATGTACATCGTACATGTGTATCGTATACTTTGACGGTCGGAAGGCAACACTTTTACGGACTAGCTTAGCTAGTAAATTCTCGTATCTGAAACAAACGCATGGCGAACTTTGTCCATTTATTATACCTGTAAAGAAACTATATGTCTAAATGAATGTAGTAAACCAGGTTGACAAGTTAGTATGGCCAAACTCTTATTTGGTTTTCGGATTTGTATTCTTCAACTAAATATTTCTGTGAACAAGAGAAGTAAGAAATCGACTTCATAGAAAACCACAATCATTCGGTAATACAAAGATTGGCACCCACATATTCCTTCTGTATACACAATAGAATGCACCAAACACTACAGGGGATTAACTCAGACTTCAAAATGTAGTATTAGTTTAAGTTTGTCGATCGGATCTGTCTATAAAACCTGAATGCTTATAGTTCATTTTGATATAAGACTTACTAGATAAAGCACCACAGATATAGATCTGTGCACAGATAAACAAACAACAAGACGAAGACTTGTTCAAATAATAATCTTTGAATACAACAAACAACATCATTTACAGAGTAAACTATTGTCAGAAGATTGTTTAAATCTAAGTCGAGCATACAAAAGTTTCAACAATAGAGTTTTTTATGTTGAAAATATGTCTGCAAATATGGATGATTAGCATACTTTCGATAGAATAGTCCTGTTTCATCCAGTATTAAGGTTATGGGGGATGTGGGTGGATTAAAAACACAAATGGAATTTTTGAAAATTCTTGCCACTAAAATCCACTTTAAAGAATATTTTAAGAATCAAAGTAAGAGTTATAATAAAGTTATGAAAGAGCAATGTTATTGTACATGTTCTCACACATGTACAATTGCTACATATTTTGTTCCCATACCATTCCAATCTACCCGAATCAAGTCAATAAGAAACAAGGCACTCATTGGAGTAGTACAAGGATGATCTAATGTTCAATAATGTTGGAACTGTCAAGTTAATATTCTTGTACCAAACTTCAATTACTAGAGAGCTCTTTGACCTAACATACCAAAATCCATAACCACGTGATCGATCTTAAAGCTGTCAATCAGCTGAACGTGTGCACAATGTGACGTCAGTGTCTTTTGAGTACCCTCGAGCTTAACTATTGTCGATATCTATCCAAGTGAGTTTAATCAAGTTAAAGAAAGATTACAATCTTAACTTCACAGCAAGTTTCGTTCTAAATAAATCTGTTGCTGTACATTTATTCTATCAATAGTCTTGATCTCCAACATCCCGTCGTGAGTTTCATGAACTTCCATCAATGGAGATTATCGACGAAGCTACAAGTGTATCTTCAATAGATTAATATGGATCAGGAGTTGATTTCACTTTCTGGTATCTGTTTTGTTAGTAGTTATAGTAATCTAAAGCATTTTGTAGATGAAAGCTGACCCAGTGCACACATCAAGCCAGTCCATAAATCAATATTTGTAATGTATAAAGGATAATCTTAAATTGTTTTCCTTAATAACGTCGATTTCCAAATCAAGAGCCAGATTGCAAGGGATCTTGTTGAAGCATTCGAAGTTTAATATCGATATTATTGGAGAGCAAGTGATTCAATTATTGCACACCATGGCAATTAATTGGAAGTCTTATTCCATATCCGTCCATCATATTTATTTTGTTGGTTTGTGGTCCTAGGCTTTTGGATCTGCTTGCCTCTACTTATTCTGCTGAGTGCATTGAGATTCCTAAGTGACATCAAAGAAATTGCTAAATGAAAAGCAATACAATCTCCCAATTAATAAGAAAAAAAAATGATGTATATAATTTCTTATATGTTTTAAAAATTAATTTCAGACACACGATTCAGTTTTAATCGCGTTACAACAAATATCAAGTTTGCCAAGAATTCATTATAAGTTCTCCTTTGAGATGTATAGTGAAGGTATATCGATTGGATATTGAAAAGCGGAAAGAATATCAAATCAGAACAACGAAATAACATGCATGACTTTCAAAAATATAAATTGAAAATTATAGTAAAGCCTAATTCAATAGATAAAAAATTTCTTTAATAAAATGTATTGAAGACAGGATATTGTTACTTGGTAAAATTTTCTAATAAAAACATTAATCCGCTTACTGATAGCATCCTATTTCCAATTCCAAACAAAACGAAAGTAGTTTTTGAGTGACGACCGTTGAGTAACGTAATTACGTTCGACAGCCTGCCTAGTCGGTTGCCATACATCAGAATAAATGTATTCTAACAATGCGATCTATCAATTTTATCCTTTCATTTTAGCATTCTATTCACAAAATGTTTCAGTACGTAAATTTAAAGGAAAGCATGGTCAGATTTTAATAGCATTACCATTATTAACTTAAAGCAACTAGCTGTAACAATAGAGCTGACAATCCCAGTCTCCTTCTAAAAATCTTCTGTAATTGCCTACGTTCTTTCTTCAAAGAAGGCAGGAGTAGCGTTACCAAAATGATCATTATCTGAAAATGGACTTTCGCCTTTATTTCAGAAGATCTGCTATTCGAGCGATAACTCAAGCAAACTGTTATCGGATATTGGAACGTGTTCTGTGATAACTTTGTATTGGTCCACGTGCTTGAATACTGTTTAATCCTGGGAAAGTACCAGAAACAAAACACTGAGTAGGAAGTGATTATTACAGAACTGGTCATACGTAAACAATAACATGGAGTTTTCAATACAATCAAGTTACCTTACCAAAATAAATCTAGATCTTCATGAAATCATTGTAAATGGAAACTAATGGACTTGAACGTTAACGTTACACTTAGGTATCTTGTTTTTTAAATTCTCAATGCGACCGAGATGAAATTTTTTCTTGCATTTGAATTTTCATCTCAACATCATCTAACATCTACCGGTACCGATTTAGACATGTTACCTATCATAGGTATTCAAACATCACATTTATAAATAAAAAGTAGAAAAAAAAATCAATAAAACGAGATCGTTTATTCAATCTGGACACGATAACAAACTTCTTGTTATTCAAGATCTTGCCGACCTCAAGACCTAAAGCACAAAAGACGCGGCGGTCTAACTTTCCGTTACAGACGTGCCAATCCGTCTCTACAAATACGACATATTTACTTTTAGAAATAGCTCACGACTTCACCGAGCACATTATGATGCCAATAAAAGTTTCAGACGATACTGTAAACAGATTTTTTATGATAAAATCCATAATATCATTGATATATCGCATGTAAAGTTATTACAAAGATGACTCTTTATCCATGAGAATACCGTCTTAAACGCTGTTAATAGATTACATCTTGACCAACTTTGAACTGTATCAAGCTCTTGAATATACCTTCATATTTTTTAAATTGTTGAATCCTTTATTTTACACATACAGATGAATATATGCATATCATCTCACTATGGACTGTAGGAAGCGGGTGGTAACTTAATCTAAAAGACTGTTAATCCAACCTAGTACGTTCAACAACACAATACTTGTAAAGTAACAAGAAACCTTTAAGATTTAAAAATATGATGAATTAGGATTCAAATAAATATATCACTTGTAAATGATGGGAAGGACAATCTGGAAATAGCTGGTAGACAAGATCTTTTTTTTTTGTTCTTTCTTTGACTGTTGCGAACACGACCTTCTTTCACAATAGAAACTAGTACCTGTTCAATGTATATGATATTGGGTTTAGTCTAACTGCAAGTTAAGAGTCATACCACCATGAACTGTCCTTATGCTATCCAGAATGCGAAATGTTCTGGGCTCTTGGGATTAGAACGTTAGGTTCATATCAATAAGAATACATAGGCCACAGCTAATTAATTGATGGTCTAAGAAAAGCTTTCAGACAGTCCACTTGTTAGATATACTAGATTTTATGAGAACTGTCATAAAAGCCTTTTCAGACATCTATAGAACACTTCAGTATTAGTATAATTTCAGCTAATTCCTACATTAAAGTGTGACCATAGTAGCTCATTATATACAGCCACATACAGTTTATAGCTTTCATGATTTACATTTTTAGCGTAGGTGGCAATGTATTGTCCAAGAGATGTAGGGCACATGTCCTTAGAAGTTACTTAATAAAGAACCATCGTTTGTGCCTGAAAGGTTAAGTGGATCAATGTATTAGCATATAGGGCAATATCAATTTATCGAGGCGAGTACACTCAATACGGAGCTGTGATCTTATTCTAGCGATCTAGAAATCTGAATTAGCTGATTGGTCGTTTCTTAAAAAATATGCAAAGGAATTTCTTTTCATATCTCTAAATAAAGATCAAAACACAAGCAGCAAGAGAAAAATCCCAGCTGGCAGAAAGCGAGCAGCATGAAGATATCAATAATCTCACTATATAGGTTATATACAGCAAATGTCAATTTTGATAAGGCTTCGTGAAGTCCTAGATGAACTAAGTAGATACAATAACACGAAATAATAGGATCAACAATGCTAATAGATCGTAGTTCTCTCCGTAACGAACTCTTAACTTCATGTTGAATCTATTGTATCATCAACATGTATATCAGATGCGCTTTCACGTACATTATAGGACAATTTCATCGGAATTTTATATTCCCTTTCGCGGATAAAAATCCATATTCAAATGTGAACCCCTATATAATATCTTAGTAAGGTGCAGCTAGAACTATTTTACCACATAATTGTTCGTATATTTGTTGGCTCCTCCCGATAACTCTGTGAAAACTCCTTATTACCCAACGAGGTACAGCTTACATATGAACAAAGTGTCAACAGTACTTATTTCTAAGCAAGTTGTCTCATTAATACTATTTTGACGACCATAGCATCAATATTACATGCGCTGCATACCTCAGAATCTTTACGTCTTGCAATAACTTATTACACTGAATAGTATTACGCTACTCAATGCTAACAACAAAAGTTAAAAAAAGCTTTCCTGTTTTTAATGTCGTGATTGGATACTATATTTTCTCTTTGTGAATTAATCAAGTCATGAATAACGAACTTTCTTCAATCTTTATCTAAGGTACATTAAAATGACTTTATGACATATTACTTTGGGCTAATTACAGTTCAATGCCAAAGTGGTGGAAAACAATGGAAATAGGTTCATTGTTTCAAATTAATCAGAATAAATACACAGAGGACGTGACTACACATTACGAAATATTGAAATAAATTTATGTTCCAAATAAATCAATGTCACTCATATTCCCAGAATTCACCAAGAAATTATACGTTCGAAAGTTTCAAATAATTGGACTTTTTTTTAAACAATATTCGCTCAACTGCTTCAGATATTATTATCCGCTTGATAGTTTTGTTGATTAAAGCCACATTCACACTGACTTGCATGTTATCCTGTATATACTTTGAATCGTTAATAATTGTTAATAACTGTGGACGATACCATTTTCAAGATACGACACACAGATTCTTTCCCGATTTAAAAAATCTATATATATCTAATAATGTTACATTTATAAATTCACACCTGTACAGGCCAAGAACTGGTGGACAAGTAAATTTTTTTAGATCGAGCCATATGATATTTCCATTATTCCTCGACACTTTGATGTGGTATTAATTAGGTGTTGGTTTCTATGTTGGCAAAATATTCATTGCTCACTGCATAGCATCTCCAATCAATGGACTTTATAGATTGGAGGTGATGCATTTGACGGTGTGAAATTGGCTTGAATGATGAAAAAAAAAAGTAATTGCTCGACTGGAGAAATTTACACCATTCACTTATATACCCTTTTTTATCGGAATGGGAAGAGAACCATTTTCATTTAAAATTCACAGGGAAGATTTATTTTTGCTTATTAAGTCGACAGAAAGAAAACACAAAAAAACTTGGCGTCATTTAAAAAAAAAACGAATACTTTTGTACTTTTTGTACTTTAAACAATATTTGGTTTGTGAAATCTCAGCAAGTCGATATGTCGAATCATAGAGTGGCATGGTCTATAAGTCTACATGTAAAAACTGAGGACTTTTAATACGTCATCTTTTTTAAATAGTTTATCAGGGAAAGATCAATGCAAACGTTTTGACCAAGCACCAACTATAGCAGATAGGATCCTTGTGATGCTGTAATCCTTGTTCGTTTTTTTTTCTTTTTTACAAACAGGACGGATATTGAAATGGTGCAAATAGTATCAGAAAATCAAAAGTACACGTACTTAGATATCTGTAAATAATTAGTCAGTATAAATGATGTATAAAATCTAAGTTTACAAACAGTGCTTTGAAACTTTCAAACTCGACTGCGCTTCAAACAGCATTATTGATACTTCAGACGGTTCATAAATAAAAATAATTTATAACACTTACCTAATTAAATAAATTGGTCGCTTTATTTCAGGTTCTTGCATATTATGTAATTAAAATTTAATTAGATATAAAGAGAGGTTACATGGTTGATGCTAATGTACAAATTTATATTAGGAGTAGAATTATCTGCAACTATGTGACCTACTTACTTCTTCGTCACCTAACAATGGGCCCATGGAATCTGGAACCAATTGGCTTTATTGCAAACATCATAAAAAGGGTTTGAAATGTGTTAAAGAACAACCAATAAGAACTTTATTTTCATAGTACACTATCAAGTCCGTTGATTTTGTGCAAACTTGTGAAAACATACTATTTCTATAATAAATTCCACTAAATCAAGCACATAAGACATGTAAAATTTCCGGTGATCTGGTGAATAAACAATTCAAGAGCCCTTCTGAAAATAACAGAGTTGATCATTCCTTTAATGAGTAGACCTAAATTCAGGCTTCTGCATATATGTCCAATCAAAACTTTAATAGATATGAGAGGTACATGACGTTGAAATGCTAATGTAAAATTTATATTGGAGTAGAATTATTCAACATTGACTATATACCCTTCTTTCTAAGAATGCCAAATGTGAACTTGAACGCTGTCTTGTCAATTCCAAAGCCGACAACAAGTTTCATCAAAATCCATTTAAAATTGTAGATTCTATTGCACCCACAATATAATTTTGAAGCGATTTTACAAAGTCAAAGGCAATAACTAAAAAATCTTTCATTAATATTGTCAAAATTGAACTTGACCGGCATCTTATCCATTCCAATGCTCACACCAAGTTTCATTAAATTCCGTTGAAAATTGTAGCTTCTTATGCACCCACAATAAAATTTTGACGCGGTTTTACTAAGAGGTATCAAAATTGTCAAATTCAAACTTGACCACTGCCATTAACATTTCCAATATTCACACCAAGTTCATTAAATCAATTGAAAATTGTTGCTTCTATTGCACCCACAAAAAAATTTTGACATGATTATACTAATCAAGGGCAATAACTCACAAAAGATTCATCGAACAATTGTCATATTCTAACTAAACTGGCGGCTTATAAATTCCAATGCTCACACCAAGTTTCATTAGAATCCATTGAAAATTGTAGCCACTATTGCACCCACGATAAAATTTAGATGCAATTTTACTAAGTCAGTCAAGGCCAATGGCTCGAAAACAGTTTTTCGAAAAATCGTCAAATTCGAACTTGACTATCGTCTTATAATTCTAATGCCCTCACCAAGTTTTATCAAAATCTATTGAAAATTGTAGCTTCTATTGCACCCACAATAAATTTTTGACGCGATTTTACTAAGTCAAGGGCAATAAGTCAAAAACTGTTTATTGCAAAATCGTACACTTCGAACTTGACTGCTGTCTTATAAATTCCAAGGCTCACACTAAGTTTCATCAGAATCCATTGAAAATTCTAGCCTCTATTGCACCCACAATAAAATATTAATTCGATTTTACTAAATCAAGGTCAATAACTTGCAAACCGTTCATCGATAAATCGCAATATTCGAACTTGACCGGCGTCTTAACAATTCAAATGCTCACACCAAGTTTCATCAAATTCCATTGAAAATTGTAGCTTTCATTTCACCCACGATCAAATTTTGATCTGATTTACTAAGTCAAGGGCAATAACTCAGAAATCGTTCATCGAAAAATGTTTGAATTTGACTGCTGTTTTATCAGTTCAAATGCTCAAACAAAGTTTCATTTAAATACATTGATTATTGTAGCTTTTACTGTGTCTACAAAAATATAAAGGAAGGGGCAATAGCTAAAGAACGGTTTATCGAAATATCATCAAAATCGAACTTGACCGCTGTCTTATCAATTCTAATGCTCAAACTAAGTTTTATTTAAATCAATTGAAAATTTTAACTTCTATTGTGTCTAGAACAAATGTTGACGGACGGACCGACGGACATGGGCTACAACAATATATATCCACACACTCATGTCGGCGTATACAAAATATGATATTTCTTTGGTCACAGAAAATAGCCATAAAGATACCATTTTGTCTAAGTTGAAAAAAAGGCCGACGATAACCTTGAATACAACAGCTAGTTGACCATTTATCATTTTACACCAAACTAAGATTAAGAAGACAAAACTTTCATTGTGACACTCAGTTCATTTTCCTTGAAGTTAAAAACTGATCGCTCGATATATCGATTGAACAAGAATCGATAGATATAAAAATTTTCTTCGGGTTACTACATAGAAAACATCTTATCGTAAAGAAATGTTTCCATAAATACTTAACCGTTATATTTTACGATATCAGTGAAATTTTATATACAGTTCTAAACATCAATTATTTATTCACACATATAGTATTACATTTTTAGCAATTTTAACTATGTTTCTCTTATAATTGAATTTCCTACTTTTTTTCTATAATATAACGTGTTTGTAATTAAGTTATGTCTTTTTGACAACCATATCCATTTCTACCCCAGAAGGGCTAGTCTAGAATAAGGTAAAAAGACAAAAGAACTTTCTTTTTCACCTCCGATATAGACGAAAGTTTAAGAGAAAAAAGAAATTACTTAAATATAATATAACCCTTGCACTATGAAAACCCTGAAAACACAGACAGTCACATGGCATTATTGGTAAAAACATAAAATATGAGTTCTTATAGCCAACCTGAAAGTTGACAAAGACCAAGACTATAAATGCATCTAAAAGCACCAACAGCGCGTTTTAATAATATGTATCAAGCTGATAATGATATTGCACAACGTATTGACAGTATTATTTATAAATCTTTAATATCTTTCAAACTGCTAATATAGAACCTTGTAATAACACAGCATTACATTTAATAAGGAAAGGTAATATAGAGAAATGGAATGAAGCCAATGGTTTACTGAGTACTTTTAATGCAATTTAATTTTGTTTTTTTTTAAATAAATTACAAAAACTTGAGTATTTTTTTTTAGAAAAGCCTACGTATATAATATGTCTATGCCTGCCCTAAAACATAGGCTCCCTGAAGTCCATATAATCGGCGATGGTGATGTGTCTCTAAGGGGTGTCAGAATATCGTTATCTTGTGATCGAACTCTATCAATATACCTGTACCGATAGATTATTGAATATGCAGCCTAATGATATATCAAAATAATGTAACGTCCAAAACAATCCCCGTCGTCAGAACTGAAAGAGTACTGGTGGCCGTATTTGTTGTTCTGATTATCCCCTATCACAGGAAGTTTCGAAAACTGGAAGCCCGGAGAACGTATTTCTGACGATTACGAGGCGCCCAAATAATTAATCTCTGTTAACTGAAGAGGGTTAATGAACATGTATTTATCTTGGCCTGTCTTGCGTATACTACATGTATATAATTGTTGTCGACAACAATATTTTGGACATTTTGGATTTGAAAATATTCCGGAAAACGTTAAGCACGGATATTTTTCACATAAATTTCATCAAGGCACACGTTAAGCATTCTTCTGAGTTGGTGCCTAATAATTAATTATATACAGCTGAAAGTTGAAGCATGCCAGTAAAGGCCATTTGGTCATTTTAAAGACATATATAAAAGAAAGTTATTTTTTCGATACGGAATTTTTCATTGAATATCACCAACCATGAATTTAATCATAACCTTTTATTGAAATACTTACCATATAAAATATGAACATCACACGTGGTAACACTTCTCAAAAAATATGTTCTAATTATTTTTATTAAATAAAACTATCGACATCGTTAAAAAATGTTGTAAGTAATACAATATTTTTAAGATGTAACTAACTATGTTTTTCGTTTCCTTTTAAATCAAATTTGATTTTAATTTGTTGAGCAAAGATTTTATAGGTACCCCCCTTGTAGGTCTTAGTGTGAGTTTAGTTCATTTAGTCTAGTGCATGCCTTCTCAAGATAATTTCCTGAAGCACCACTTGGTTTAAATAGTGAGAATTACTATCTAACTATCATGTGATGACCGTTTAATTTTTGGTGGGGAGAGCAGAAACTGATTACATTATAGATGAATCGTGAACATTATGCCAGCATGCCACAATTACAATGAGCAATGCCTTCTCGCTTCAACGATAGTGCTTTCCTGAAACAACGTACATCGTCATGAAATAGAACATGGAAAATGCATAAATTTTTTGGAAGAGTGTTCAATGAAAATTTAAACGATCCCGTATATTGGGCGTATATATCAAATGTCCGTAACAGAGAAGCAAAGTTGTTTCTGTTTTGGTTTTTGGTTCGACTACATGGAATCAAGGGTGCGTTTCTTTTCTTTTGCTTGTCAAGAAACCACCTTTAAAGCGTTCATCTTGTGATGACTAATTTTAATTTAATGGAGCGAAATTTCACCGAAATGCAATGATCCTGCCCACATTCAACCTCTTGAGAGAATCGTTAGGGAGATATTAAAACATATTGAGTGTGTACAAATAATGGAGCACAAATGTTACAACTACCCATAGTCAAATAATTGGCAGAATGCGTTAAATCATTAGAAAACAAAACATACATTCGCAGCACGGCTTGACTTGTCCACAATATTCTAGAAAAAACTGTTGTCAAATTATTCACTCTGTAGTCGGAAATTATCTCAACACGCTGAACAAATGAATAGAATATTTATTTTAAAGTGGGGTATTGTAGTTTGAGAACTTTGATATTTAATCATTGTTACCATGATATATCATTTTTATTTTGCTAGAAAGGCATGTGTGGTAATTCTATGATAATCTGACAGAGTGATCGCTGGAACCACAGAATTGGTTACAATGAGCAAGGTTAGGAAGGTCCTTTTAAACCTTAGTTGTCGAATCTGTATCCCTTGGTCTTTGTAGTGTGTGAACTTTTATCTGATAAATCCGGACCGTGTAACCCTATCATTGATACAATTAGATCGATGGTATTTTTTGCAAAGAGCTCGCATTATTCCCCTTTAAGAAATTTAGATTGTTCGTCGTCAACGTCATTCTTCAATCTTTATCAAAATTGCATTCACTGCCAATTATTACAATAATAATAGTAATTATTATCACTACCTGCATCAGATAATATAAATAAACGCCTAGATATAATAGATACTTTCTAAAGAATCGATGTACTCCATCCCTAAAAGGGAAAAGATCGATGCTAAAATGTCTATGTAATAGTTCTCCAATAAACTAATAATTCTCCAATGAATTGATAGCTTAAAAATAGTGTTGGAATCTCTGCAATCTGGGATTTTGAGATTTTGAATGTGAACTATTTTAATATGTGAAAGCTTTCTGCATCTATTGTAGTTTTCATCTATAGTAAATGAAACAAGTTTGAACTTCTGTCCCTTTTTATATTGAAATCCGTTTAATTTCCTTTCAATAATATTTCCTGAAAACGTAGGTTTCTTGACACAAAAAAAAGTTAAACAAATGGACGGAAGTATTTTCTAAGAGGTATTAACAAATTCTAAAAATGAAAAATATCATTACCTATACAAGTCATTATTACAAATGATTAAAGATTAAAGAAATTTAAATCTAAAATCAATGAAATATTTCAAATAAAATGTTTACCTAACTCATAAACAAGAATATATTAAGCCTTACCTTCTAAATATAATGTCAATATTTTTCAGTTTGTTTTTAATACACGACAATGGTTCCGATTTATGATTATTTTTTATCCCAATTGTTAGAATGTATTCTGATAACACACGCGAAATCGCGCTTAGGTCAATAGCATGAGATAAATATAACAAAACTAACGCCTTCCAATACAAGAAATAGATAGTGACTTAGGTTGAAGGAATACACAATTTTATCATGAAACTGAAGCACGAAAGTCAGGAGGAAATAAACTAGGGTTTGACGCGAGCAATCAATGGTGAGCCTATTCTGGCATTATGGCTTGCCCATCACTTCACTGGTCTATAATTGATTCTTCCGGAAACTAGGAAACGAATCGGCAACTAATTGAATCTGTATTCGGAATGGTGTTCAAGGTATACTCATCAATGTTAAACCCATGAGAAGTCTTGAGAGGATACTTTTCATTTTCTTCATCTTCCGACTTGAAAAGAAGTGGCAATTGTTCTCGCAATTCCCCAATCAGTCCATCCATCCATTGATAGGGAATATTCCAGCTTCAGTTACTATGTATATATAGTTTACCAATGTTGTGTCCAACGTAGACCTGGCGTCAATGATCTATATTTCTTCCTCTGATTTATTTATCCCAAGGTGGTTGGGGTCAGCTGAACTTCGCTAGCAAGTATCGCAATTCTAGTAATTAAGGTTTCAGTACATGTATACAACCAACAATAAAGTACGAAACTAGTTCAAGATATGGAGAAATGGGTTCAACTAATCATTCATTAATTCAGTAAATATAACATTACCCTATATACATCCTAGTTTAAGGAATCCGACACGAAATTAAAAATTTCAAAACAAAGTTTTTTCAACACCTGGACTGATTTTGTCAGTAGCACACTCTGTGGTGAGCATTGAACAAAAACTTCGTAATTAAGCAGGTGCGAGAGTATAATTAAGATGTTAATTTAGTCCAGTTCATTTGGTTCGATAATGTTTTATGATTCATATTAAAGTATTAAAATCTTTCACACAGGATGAAAAAAGACCACCTTCCGTTTAATATATACAAGAATTCTAATGCTAAGAAGACTAATTTATGGCTAAGATGCAGTGGTCAAAAGCCATAATTTAACCATCTTAAAACAATAACTGCCATAGATCAACTATACAAAAATAAATGCAATTATGAGTTGCGGAAGAATGAAGAAGATCGAGGAAAATTTAGTAAATCCACACAAACAATTTTCAACTCTATTTCAATCCACCGACTAGGTCTGAAGACTCCAAACTATAAAATAAACGATAATATCTACTGCTCAAAGCAGCATCATGTACCACAAAAAGACTCTTTCGATGATTTTAAATTCTTAACTCACACATAAACTAACATTACTAGGCCACGACCTAACTTTGCGAATACAAAGTCACTAAAATTTAGAGTAATAAAACTATCAATGAGATTCCGATGGCTATTTCTAGAAAAATACTTATACATTTAATTGGTCATTATTAGATTCTACCTAGTACTAACTTATCATTAAATTGGTTCGTTCTGATTTATTTCTTTGGTATTGCAATCAAACAACATGTGTTCTGACTATCTAGATTATCTCCCTTGTGAAATTACTCTTCAACCTAGAGGTGAAAACGGTTCAATAACTTGATCAACCTTACATTTAGAAGAGCAGTTAACAATTGACAGAAGCATTCTTGCGAGTGACGTGGTAATTAGAAAGAGAGGGCATGTTTCACCTTGATGGAAGAGTAAAATGTAGAAACCTGATATATCAGTTTTAACCTTCACAGCACCGAAATATACAAAGCTATTAGCTTTCAATCATCTCAAAAAGATTATTTGACCTTTGTAAATGAAATAAATCAGAAAATTCTTTCCAGGTTTCAAAGATCACAGATCATAATCAGGCAGGAATATATCGTGTTGGATCTAAAAACAAGATACATGTTATAGTCATAAAACTGATTTATGGGTATTTGCTGTACATTTTAATTAACTATGGAAGAAAGTAAAATTACCAGACCAAACATATCGATTTCAGTTTCTTGAGAATTGTTTTGTTAATTATTTCATAATAGTAAAAAATCTATAGAATTTTCAGACTAGCAAATGAAGTTACCCTTTTATTTCGTCTGTTTTATTTATAAAATACATGTCGGCATTATTTAAAGGTCAGTGAATTAGACAAAGGTTAAATAAAAATGTCATTAACTTTATATTTGAAAAACTTGACTAGGGAAAATTGTATATACATTTTTGGTATTTTAACATGGTTTGTTGCCTTTCGAATTTCAAGTACCTGTATGCACTATATTTCTGGACACAGCGCCCAGCAAAAGAAGCAGTAGGTCTTTTGAAAGATGAACAATTACCATGTTACAGTGGTCAAAGATCAATTTAAAAATTTACCACATTCGACAATTTTCTGTATAATCAAACAGTACATTTTACACAAAGTTTCTGAAGCTCTGTATGTATTCTTCTGTTATATAACCAAATCACTTTTTTTCTTCCAATACTAATCACATAATTTTTAAGTTCTTGAATAAAAGTTGTTTAATACACAGCTTGACTCATTCAAATGAATCTGTTTTTTTGTTATGTTTGTCTGTGATTAGAATATATAATAATTTATAACCCCTAATCATTTAATTCGTAATTTGTTGAGAAAATCGGACATAGAAAATAACGTCGGAATAATATGAAATAATACGTACCAGTCAGCAATTGTCCATGGTGTCGGGAAATTTGAATTAAGGCGAGAACAAGTACCAGAAAGCACGTGTGAGCTTCTTTTACTTCCAAGTACACATTTCAATTGATATTCGTGTACAACACTATCTCATAAAATGAGCAACTCATTTGATAGGGCTAGTTATATAATGCCACTTTCTTTGACCCGTAAATGAAGGTACTCAGGTGTCTTTAGAAATGACGGCATATCTTTAGCTATTTTTGATATTCAATAAACCAATGAAACACTAACAAATTCACTAAAAATACCATTAACTATTTATAAATTGGCCTATTACTACAATCAATTACCGGTGAAGGTATATGGTTGAATATCCGGCTATCAACATACTTATTGGCTATTATGTTAATTTGATTCTAAAAGTGAATATATTATACCCTGCATATATTTAAATTTGCGAGATCATCTCTGACCCTATTTAGGGGGCAAATTAAAAGAGTTCTGAAGCAATTAATGAATGTAATTAGGTATAACGCTGCATATGTAATCTGTATACCAATGACATCAAATCAATCCTGATATGTGAAGGTATTTAGACATATTGTCATATTGCTGGGAGTCAATGATGCTTTTCATGTTAACATCAATATTTTAAATTATTTGACCTATTTATGAATCTGGATTTACAGTTTTTGACGAAAACTAAAAGTCACAAAATAACAGAAAGGTGCTATATATATGTAGATAGTTAGATACTGTATGCAACATTCCAAAATATATATACACCAAATATCACAATTCTCGAGATCCTTAATTTACGGGTTGTTTATGAGGGAAACTGACTTTACTCACTGAAGAGGTGAACTAATCTAAACATATTAACCATTAGCTATTGAATACGGCTGAAATCTAACAGAATTAGCTCAGCATTATAATTTCAAAATACATTAAATTTACTACTTATAAATAAATTTTTACATATGATCCGAAGAAAATGAACAACATCTGCTCCTTACACAATGACTTTTTTTTTCTTTATTTTTCAACAGGTACTTAAAGGCGGTTGGTTGTATAACAGACGCAGATAAAACAGACAAATAATTGTAATGTGCCTAATATTCACAAACTATATCATGAATATGAATCTGAATGATGAACAAAACTGTTAAAAATTGTTAAAAAAGCGTATCTCATGGACAGAATCATAAAATCCTTGACCCATTTACACCACTTGAAATCAGTTCTACGAGGTCAGAGTTCCACTGATGATCACTTGACTGCTTTATATAATTGTTTCATTGGTTTCTTAATAGATTATGATGTATGAGGTAATTGGTAGAAATTGAAAATCTTATCGTAATTATCCCAACTAAATTGTTACTTGTAACAGTTAAGCCGTATTCACAAATAAATCTGCTTGGATCTCTCGACTCAACAAATGATATGTTGTTCTCTTGGCAATGCTAGTAGCCCTTCATAATGAAATCTCCAATAGGTGGAGATTCCATGTGACGTCACAACACCATAACCTCCTTGCTAGATTTTAACAGCATTTTTTTGCACCATTAACATTTGAAACAAGCAAATAGCTTCTTATAGATTGCGAAAGAGTCACTTATACTGATAGCTGTTTGATTCTAAAAAGGAAATTCTGATTGTTTCGAACTTTTCACATCAAAGATCTCAAAAGGCATTATAAAAATGTTAATCCTCAAAAAAGTGACCTTCTCGTAAATATGTCCTAATAGGCTCAATGGAATTACATAACATTCCCCTATTCACACTATTTTAGCATTATGCTACTGACATTTAATAAACATCTGTCACCAAACCACTACTTAAAGGTTATTTCAACAAGAACGTTGTGCATCTACCGTATTGCATTCGATAATAAAAAACAAAGACATATAATGAAATTAGTTTTTCTCGTGCATGTAAGTGTGAATAGCAGAAGCAATGTGCTTTATAGACCATTTGGAATGACGCTTTCAATGACATCGCTTCCTTTCATTCAAAAATACTTTATCAAAAATGGAATACTTTCCACAAACGGAATGACCGTAATGCACTGACGAAATATAAGAACATTTTTTTCCGACTCTGTGTACAAACTTAAATATTTGCAGTGCATTGCGTCCATGGTGTAAATTCGAGTATTCATCTGAACAGATTTAAAGATGCAGCATTAAATGTTGATTTCCGCCATGATTTAGTTAAAACTTTGCTGTATGAAACTGGCCTAAGGATACCAAATATAGCATCCTACACAATACTATGAATGCTTCATATTTCTGTATTGAATCATTTGATAATTGAATACATCAGTTTTTATTCGTTGCCAAGCAGTGATGTGGTAAGACTAAATGAGATAACAAGTGGTATTAATGGTTGAAAATGAGAGCGATTAGACTCGATTCCGGCTATTTAAAACACTGAAAGTGTCTGGAAGGTAAATAATGGAGAATTACAGGAATAATTCCATGTTGTGTCAATTTGATTGTCATTATTTGTTAACAGTTTTTTTTCTAAATTGTTCACTATTTGATTGACATTTTAATACTAGCATTTAAGTCGTGATAATCTCGGTGTTGAAGATGATTAGTACTGTCATTTGGTACACCTGGTAATTAGTCTATTTTAGTCTAATAAACGTTAGCCTTGAGCGTATTTCTATTTTGTTAAAAATTGCTTTAAACAACCGTGAAACATATCTTTTGATATGGTTCCCTTGTGCCGAAATAATCAGAATGTGAAGTGGTTTTCTTAAGAATAGCGAAATGTTGTACATATTAGTATGCACAGTACACACATTTTATGTCATGTAGGATGTTGGTAACTTGAAAAAGGAAAAGTGGGATAAAATATGTTTCCTTAAACCAATTCGATAACCAGACACATAGCACCTTAACATGCCATTTGAGTTTTTTTTATAAGACTAAAAGACAACTACAGAAATCTGAGCTAAAAAATACCACTAGTATAAAAGGTAGAAGCGCCCTACGTAATGTTGTTGATCAAGAAATCACAGTTCCTAGGAGACTAAGCCTTGAGATACCTTCAATTCACTTGATTTGTCTACATGTTATATGCAGCCATGTAGAAGTTTTCAACTAGTTTTATTGAACCAAGGATCTCCGAAATAACAATGACATTTTCTTTAATAATAATAGATGTCGTAAAAGATAACAAACATGACGTCTTGAGTTCTGGTAATTCCAGAATAAGGAAGTGGTCACATTATAACGCCACTAGTGCAAATACTGTTCACAGTAAATGATATTTTTAATGACATTATGAAAGGTCCAGTTTATTAAAATTTTCGATTAAAAGTAATAATCCTTATATTACAACCTTTTCATGATGCACTCTAGTTTGTCTAGTAAAATGATGCACTCTAGTTTGTCTAGTAAAATGAATTATGCAAGGAAACCATATGAATAGAACGCTATCTAGATCGATCCCTTTTGATCTATCATGCATGAACTGAAATGCACAACAATGATATTAGTAAATACAATACTGCTGTAAGATAGGAATGCCAGATAACAACCACCACTTATTTCTATCGATCTTGACATAAATTATTGATGACCAATGTCATATATGTGCCATGTCTTGTGGCCTACTAACTTTTTACACATTAGATTCGTGACAGAACCTCCACGAACCTGTACCTCTTTCTCACTTCTAAGATCGTTTCTAAATATCGTTATATGTATTTTAATGGCACAACATCATCGACATCTTAACAGTATATATAGTCATCTATAAAATATTTTATTCTGCCACTTTTGCCACGACAAAATTGGACATGAAATGAAATGACTACAATTTTAGGTCCTTCTCTTCTGCAAGTTATGAAGACGTTTTTTCTTATTGGAGTGCACTGTTGAATGTCCCTAATCTGAGTATGCAGTTAAAACCTCTCCCGATTACATAATGAAGCACTGGAGCTGAACTGGTACCATTAACAAAATATTACAGCACACCTTGGCTATTCAACACGGTAAAATCTGGCCTCGAATGAAAATTACACGATAAACTTCTATCCTTAACCTCGAAGTAGGTAACCTTCCTCCAATTTGGTCGTAATTTAGAATGGTGATGTCAACGTAACCATGATATAACTAATACAGATGCTCTACTTGATAGGTTTCTCTGTGGAAGATCTAATGGAACATTGTTTAATCAAAAAATATCACACTATGATTGTATTCTGTTTGAGCAGAATCTCCACAGGGCAGAAACAGGTTTTAAAGGAACGTTGTGTCATAGTGACACTCGACTTGACTTTAACAGAGGACAATGGAAATGAGGGGTGACTTAATCTCAATCTACCACCTGCAATAGGTATTAGTCGGCTACTAGTGCAAAGGACTAGTATCATTGATAGTGTGACTTTAACTATAATTGACCAAGCTTGGTATGGTTTATTTGTGAAAGGCAAATTTAAAACCCTTTGCCACGAACCTGTTAGTTGACACCATTTAAAAAATCGTAGCTAGCTATCATGTAAAGAATATTCCTTTCTTTCTTTCTTTTTCCTTCAGTTTCATTTCGCATTCTTTTATTAGTTATTGCAATTACTGCACGTAATAATATATCTTATGAAAAACCGCAGCGCAGTATTTTTATAGTCTTTTGTTCTGTTCAATATCTTAATAGTTATTCGGTAATAGCTTTAACCAAACGTCCTACAATTTATTTCAACAAGGCCATTAATTTCTTATCTGGTTGCGGGCATACAATATTATGGTAGTTTCATTTCAAGATTTCAATTACAGGCACGAGATAATGGATCTAAATCTATCCAAGCTGAGAACTTAACGAGCTCAAATCAAATAATTTTAGCCCTTTAACTGCGGGACAACTTTTCTACATACCATTTTATTATATGTCATAAAAAGGCTTCAATTGAATAGTTTTTGCTGTTAGCCAAGTTTATGAGTTTCGTAAAAGATTCCGCTATTTCTCGAGAGATTTGAATAGTCTCGGGTTAAGCTATTCGTTTGATCTTTTACATGATTGGAGGATAATATTAGAGATGACCATGCTTAAAATTCTCATCCCACCAATTGAAATTGCTTATTTGTGGTTTTTAATTACATGATTAACAGTTGACGAATCTACAAATTATCAGAAGGAAACGGTTAAAATACAACATAGCATTTTTAAGCTTCCATGTATTATTTCAAGTCTTTTAAATTTGAATATTTCGAAATGATTGAGTTTTTAAACCTTGCTAAAACATTACAGTACCAAACGATTATTGTGAAGCTGTGGGTATCTATTAAATAGAATATCTTAAAATCGCTGATCGTATTAAAAAACATTAATTTCGTATAATTTTATTCATTGCTATCACTGTAATAATTATCGGTAGAATATTTTTCATAAGTCTACATTTTGAAAATGAAAACCTTTTAACGAAAGGGTGACGTGACACTACAGACAGATATTATGAGTTATACTTGGTCGACATTCCATATTTAACTTATAACAAGTCTGTTTTTGGAGCTTTGGGGTATGAATGTTCCTGTGAAATTAATCCATTTCCGATACAACTCCATACACTGCGGACGAAGTTTCAAATTTACCCAAGGCTTTTTTTTTATCAAAGATATTAAGATTCTTTTTCATAAAATAGACCAGGAAGTTTTTTCTCAAACGATTAAGCAAAGCCCATCGACGGTTAATTCCGCGTGGGCATGCTCAATCTTCAGGAATACATGATACCACTCTACTTATGGTTTATTAATCTTGACATCCGAGTAGCAACACAATATAACTGCATAATTAACAGTTTTGTCATAGTTTGTTCAAGCCGTGTTAGAATTACGGACTAATTGATACAGTACCATAATCTATACGATAGATTGTTGATGTATATATAGTCAAATTGTAGTTTGATTTTCCCGACGAGGAAGAGTTGACGATGCTGCCATATACATGAAATGACCTTTCTCTTATGTTTTATGTCCACTAAGGTAGTTAGACTTAATTAAACTGTCAATAGTATATAAGGTGTTTAGATAATCCAATTGACAGTCTAGTAATAGGCTTTATCAAAATACTTGCTCGTCCATAAAGATTGCTGGCTTATTTACTCTTTTTGATTGACAATTAATCACTGATATTGCGGTCTGTTTATGCGATTACTAACGTCAACTAATAAACCCTTATTCTAACCACGTTTACCCACCATGTGTAGATAACATGGTGGTGCGCTGTCGAATTTGAACGGGATTACTAAATCTTTGTTCACAAAAGAAGAACCGTTATTTTGAGAAATATTTAATCACATTCTGAAACTCATTTGAAAAGCGAGACACCTCTTTTGTCAGTGTGCATTCAGATGTCAATTTCATTTGCCAAATGATTTCATTCTTGCTGTATTGGTTGCGTGAGTGACATAATTGCTGTCAACATCTGAAGGAATTATAATTGCAATGCACGACTATCTACCCAAATATAGGCCTAGTTCTCTTATCTAATCGAGTGTCTGGCAACGCTATGGTGCGCACAACAATACGATGTAAACGACTTCCGAAATTCTTCGTGCTACCAGTGGCATTACCAATCCTACATCAAAGTGTTGCATTTTAACATAATAGTCCAATAAAGCTCCGTTTAACATGAAATTGACTCCGGTTATATCGAAGTAATTGTTTAAAAATATTGAAGTTGTTCCATATCATTCCATTCCATATACACTTTGTTTATCAATAAGTTCTTAACATAACAGGGATGGTGTACATTGAAGAGAAATGATTTTTAATGGTAATCGTACACTGCAACACTGCAACTATCTACAGCAAATCGTAACGTTGAAATATCATTTTATTATTTATGATGACCACAGACCGGAATCTCCACAGCTTACCATAGATGATGAAAGGTAAAGGTTGCTGTACAGGTAGTAAGTATAGAGTATTAGTTAATAGTAAGTTAGCGACATCAGCTGTCGACATTGACAGGATATCACAAGTCAGCACAAGATGCACGATAAATTGAAGAAAACAATATAATACTTCAATATGATTATAAACTATTTTCACGTATATGAACTTAACGCTATGACGAGTAATAAAACCATATCAACGTGTCTGGTTTTGAAAATGACTCACTAGAGTTATATCGTTAATTCCACTTGTCAGTATTTTTTCTATAGACAATGTCATTTTATAAATCTTAAGCTCAGACAATATAATGTTTCACTAAGTCTTTGTGGACAGAACTGATGAAGAGATGAAAGATTTTTTTTAATCCCTCTAAACGAAAGTGTAGTACATATACATTCCTTTAAGATTCAAACTAGAGAACAAAGTCAATTCAAAACTTTTAAAGGCAAGAAAGATAATCAAAGAATATAAATAAAATATCAATTGTTGTTTGTTTAACGATCTTTATAAATTGTGTTTTTTAGCTTTATTTTCTGGCCGACTGATCTCGAGATAAACCACATCAATAGAAGTCGCTGTAAAAACAGACTTGTTTTATATCTTATATCTTGTATAATACCAAGAATATCAGAAAGTGGGCGATACTTGACTTAACAATTACCTTATTTCAAAAGCGATGATTATACAACCTTAACTTAATAAATCCTAAAATACGAAGGTTGAGATATTTTAATGATTTTATTCCTCTGTGTTGCGGAGTTAGAACTTTCTTTTTATTTCAGAATTTTTCGTTTTTCTATTTAAGTAGTTTCTTTATCATTGGCAGCTATCAACCAACAAGTGCAGGGATCTTACAAAGAACCCGGGAATGCTAGCCCTAATTATATTTCTTGACAACGCAAGCGGAATCTTATTAAAGCAATGAATAGTAAACCAGACAGTAGTGTACGAAGCGATGTTATGTACCATGACAAATGGTCTTTATTATTTTTCTGTCAAACATCACACTTATTATCATTTTCAATATTAATGGTTCGAATCTGACAAGACAAGAATAAATGGAATAGAGCGAATCGTCAAAGGTATAATTCATTAACTTGTTCTTCACCTCTCATGAAAACTGTCTGGACCTCCTTACCACGCAACAAATCATAACCTCTTTTCTTCAGACAGTTAAATAACTTTCGTTTTGGAATAATTCGCCGAATAAATATGTTCTTTTCTTTGTCACCTACTGCTTATTATTTACTTTCAATAAAAGATGTTAAATTAGATAAATCTATATATAGCAATAGAAATTATTTCTTTGTCAATGTGTAATATATACGGTTCTAAACAATCTTATCGGATTGTCATAATGAGTTAGACAATTGCTTGCAGCCAAGGGTTTTGGTTTCTCGATGGCGATGACATAATCCTCCGGTCATTCGTAAATAAAGAACCCAGCGACATAATATATGTTATTATATATTACAATACGAATGAATGACCACTATATTACACTGTGTACCCTCAGATAATCACCTCTTTCTGTGGTGGTGCCTACCCATATCGACCCCCCACCCCCCAGTTCGCCCCTTTCCCGTTTTAATTCTTTCCTATTTCCCCCTTGTCTACATATAGCACTTAAAAAATTATGCGTTGTATGAAACTGGGGCACTGACAATGAACAGTGGCTTTTCTTGTGGATGAGACGATAATCAATAGTTTGGGGTTAATAAGTTTATTCATTTTAAAGTTTTTACTATTAAAATCAAGGCTTAATAATAATTATTTCAGGTAAAAGCTTAATATCTCATGCTCATCTGAGACCTTGGAATCGTCTCAATCATCTTAAGATCGAGGTTAGTAATCAAATTATTCATTGTTGCGTTTCAGAGCCCAGTACGATCCTACACATATATCAATTCATCGATTATCCGGTTGTTTTCGGTCAGATCGATTAGGCGTAAATGTAAGCAAGTACATTTAAACTACTTCCAGCCAATGTTAACTAACAGTACGCCATTACAAGAGTCTGAAGAACTAGTTCATAGATGTCCACTTCAGTTAAAATGTCATTTAGAGTTCTCTGGCAGCTCAATTATGCGGAAGATAATTCTTATTATCTAAATCGGTTATTTCAGAATCATCAAGCTTAAAATCCAGACAAAAATTACAGTCAAATTAATTAGTAATTGAGTTAAAAACGTCTAGGAAACTGATCTGGAATATTTTCATTGTTGTCCTCTTGGACCAATGAACATTCACATGTCTGTGAGCCAGATATAAGACAAAGTCGTGCTGTTTTCAAAGGTATAGTTAAATTACAAATTTACACGCCTGAAAAAATAGGTGGCAGGTTAAATAAAATCACATCGCCAGATTCTTATTCATCTAATAGACATATACATTCATATACTTGACCTTTCCTATTATAAATATGTTATGAAATTTATATTTAAAATTAAATTAATTATAATTTTTCTATTTATGAAATGAAATATTTTTTTGTGAATTTGTTTTTCTAAATTTACACAATATAGAAAATAGCCCGGTGATGTTTCCAGGCATTGGATTTGGCAGGTAATTGTTGACAAATGAAGTCTAAAGATGTTAATGGAGATAATTGTAGATAAATCATGAATAAATAGTAAAATATGATACAACAAATAACAAATGTAAGCGGATATTGATATCTGGTCTTATTCCGATTGATAGTAATTATAATGCTCAGGAAATAATGAAAAGAACTTACAAGAACCAGGGTTATAAAAGCGTGAGAAATAATTCTTAGTTTACTACTAAAACACTGCCAAAGGAAATGACTACAGACATATAGATGTGAAAAAAATTCATGGCAAGTACATTACTATTCTTAATAATAAGAGAACACGTTTCCTTGTAAGATACATAATTGACGCTATATACCATTCCATAATCTCCTTTAAATATATAATTGGATGTGTTTCGGATCTCAAGTTACATTAAGAAGTTTCTGATAAGTGTAAAAACAATTTAGATTCTTTTATAAGTGCACTGTAGACATCCAGTCTACGTCGTAGGCCTTTTTGTCCTTTTAAATCGCGAAGGAAAATCTTAGAATTCCACATTCCTGCTGTGTTTTATACAATAACATTCTTCTTTAACAATTCCTGATCAAAGAGCTTATTCTTCAGCATTTTGTCACCTCTAAGAAAATTTAAATAAAATTCTATTTTTTGGATTTGTAATGTTTCCAGTCGATATAAATTTGTCGGTTAATGCACTGGTATGGTGTAATCTGAACCTGCACTTTATATATGCAAAATATCTGCATTCCGGGTATAATACATATGAGTCCTTACTTAGCATGTGTATAATCTATGTTTCTCTCAAGTAGTGTTTAATTAGCTCACATTAACGAAGAAACCATACCTGAGCACATGTTTTTCGTTTGGACGAACAATAAACCGAGGCCCCGTTAGCTACAGGGTGTGCACATAATAGTTCCCTCAACAGTCGAAATGTCCTACTGTCCTGTCAAAATGTCTACCTTTTACACTGCAAGGTATTGTCCGTCTTCACAAGCCCATTAGGTGCAGAAGATTGGGACGTTTAATTCTATTCATTACAGTTTGCAAACAATTAGGATTGATCTATAGGTTTCATTTACCTACCAGACCAGCTATATAGAACCAGAAGTGTCAAATAGAATATTACAATGGACATAACCTTAATTGAAGAATATAATGCTGGCTCTTAGGACAGCAGTGCATTAACGATATACTTTACAAACATTTCATAGGTCGCACTGGTACTTCCAGAGTGTACTTAGGTTGAAAATCGTGGTCTTAATACCTAATACACACGGTGATATAATGGAATGAGTATTTGGAGTCCCGAAAACTGACAGTACACGCATTATATGTCTATTATGAAGACAGTCATGTCTACTAATAATCCATTTATTGTGTTCCATTAGGTGTAAGCCGGAAAGGCTAAACGGGGACAGTAGAAGCGACTAGCACTAATTGGACAGTTTTATCGGTTTTCTGTTTGTTTTTCTTTTGTTCTACCCTAATGGAATGGTAAATTAAAGATGCTTAAGACTTACCTGATGATAATATATGACTGGTATAAGTACAGTCCAACATTCTGAAAAAAAAGAGTAAAGTTTTGCTTTAAGACGAGGTTTAGTAATTTTTTTTTTGCATTAATTTAGTTTTAAATACAAAGGTTTTAAACTCCTAAGCTAGATCTGAATATGTCCCTTGTTTTAATAGTTCGTAAAATTTACATGTATTAGTTAATTATTTTACACCTTAACTGATAATTAAATAACTTTGCACTTCTGTGATTGAAGTAGCTGTTGATGTAGCCGATCAAATACACAGGATAATATGCTTCTGGTTACTTTCGAGTTAATCTGAAATGTCTTTTATCGCCAACGTTGTTAATAATTAAAAAGAACGATCTATTGTTAACACGAATACACTGTAGTGATTGTTAATATATTGCTTCAGTGCATCTTGACACCTCGGGGATGTTCCTTCCAATTTTAAGTCCACAATTGAGACAGTAACTTGTATTTTTTTAGACAATAAACTTTTCTGACTATGGAACCTCAAGTTTGTTATTAAAATGTTTCTAATATCAACACAATATTCATTTTCAGTGGGAGTAATAGAACAAAAATGATTTGTAGGATTTTATGGAGAAAATTATTAAATTTCAAATGAGTTGTTGGAACCTATAATGCTTTACACCTACACATCAACAAATTTTATGGCAGCAATAACCTTTTGAAAAAGCATCCCTTTAAGCCATAGAAAAATAACGAAGGTCCATTCCTTCGACAAACAAAACCAAACAAAAAAGTTTCATAAAAATCTAGGGATGAATTGCGTTCACATACAATAATAAACTTGCTTATACAAAATGCGTTCACAAACTGGGCGCATAAAAGATAGAATGGAAGGCTAAATAAAACTGTAAAAAGTTGAGCTTGAGCCAACACAACAAATTAAAATCGGTTCTCACTTACCAATTGTTAAATTTAGATGATGGTAATATGGAAACAAAAAAAAGTTTTTTCGTTAGTTTTTGTTCTTTGTTCTCTAAAGTAGAGTACATTAGTTCAACTAGTAAATCCCAACATTTCAATAGCATCCACGCAGCATTTTCAACATAAATTACATTATTTCTACAAATATGATATCATTTTCATGAATTGTCCTCAGCCTTGATTGTTCTGAATACCTATTGGAATGGCGAACACAAGAGTGTTGTTGTAGCCAGAATCTTGATAGTAACGAAGGACAATACATTTTATAGCAATGTGTCTCTTAAAGGCTGGAAGCTAGTCATGCTCAAGGACAGAACAGAATAAGAGAAATGATGAGCTAATTACACGAAAAAGGTCAAAACTCTTGTGATTTCATTGAGAAGACATGTTTCTTTTGACATTTCGTATCAAAACTATGATTTGTTTTTGCTGCCCAAAACACAGTGAGGTACGAAAATTTGTCTTTCTTGCAGTCGCCGGAGCTAACTCTTCCGACATCTTTCTGATACAATATCTTTAATAGATACATCACTTTATTCAGTTGTCGATTTTAGGATTGATCTATAAATTTTATAAATTTGAAATACGAGTCC
Source organism: Nipponacmea schrenckii (assembly GCA_030562195.1). NCBI lineage: Eukaryota > Metazoa > Mollusca > Gastropoda > Lottiidae > Nipponacmea > Nipponacmea schrenckii. The sequence goes on from CM060202.1 coordinate 15,700,181, forward strand.
GAATACAAGCTAAGCTTTCCAGGATACCTCCAATTACACTATGATAATCACAACTAAACTATACACAACCAATTGAGTTGGAATTTTGGAAAACGCAAGACAGATGCGGTGGTCATAATGTACAGAAAATAAAGTGAAGAAAATAGTTAGATCAAGATACAGACAGACAATGATCAACACAGGCATTTGGGGGCAGACAGTACAAACTAAGTGTCGAGAATTTGGTATATCAAACCGTATAATAATTTTTGGATTTGAATCGTTTTGTCCGACAAATGTATTAACAGTTTATGTAATAAGCTTGTTGGTTCCGTCATTCAGATCAGTACTACTATAGAGTTAACGTCTTGTGTCCAAAAGTTGGTAAATTGCGATTCGTTATTAATGGTAAGACACCTCTTTAGGGTGACAGAACAAAAACACCACATAAACAACTTTAGTTGTCGGAGATTGTGCTTAGTAATGAAAATTTAGTTCGTTAAATGGGGTAGTAATTACTATCTTTAAACTCAAGGCATTTTGATTTTGCCGCTTTTGAACCCATAAATAATGTGAAAATGTGAAGTAATGAAAAAACTGCTTCATATCTAGGATTCAAATTACGAATCAACACACAATATAATATTCAATACTGTGTAAAGCTGAAATAAAGGCTAGACTTAATGTGTGGTTTAAGATCTCAAGTTTCTCATTACCCGATAGACTAGGCTATATAATGTACATTTCATAGGTCTGATTAGACGTAATGGTAATATTGGATCAACTATTATTATGACAGGGTTGTCGTTGGGGAAAGTGTATATCCTTTAGCAACACCTTATAGTTTAGAGCATAAGAATTGCGTTGTGAAAAGTCATGTTATATAAGTTATAATATATAAACTTTTAAATAAATTCAAATAAAGGTTTAAAGAATCTTTTTTTAATAATATCAGTACCAAGAGTTGAGTATGTTACAAGAAATTGATCTCTATTATAACAGATATACTAGAAATAAACAAAGATATTATAAATCAATAAATAAAAGACTCATTTCAACAGAAATTTAGACAATTTCTAGGCAAAACAATGATGGAAAAGAAACTTTTTACGTGGGGCACAGGTGATGTATACATAATTTATATTTACGGTTGGTTGTTTAAAAATTAAACGTATACATATTTTTAGATACCTGTAATATCTCAAATAATACCCAAGTACAATTAAATAATAATTAAACAAGCATTAAAATTAAGATATAATAAGTGAAGCCAAATAACTGATAAATTACCGTCATGTGTTTTGTGAACTTATTTACCTCCTTCAAGGAATTTTTTTGTTTTTAAACAATTTCAACTAATTTGACCCACTGACTTATTTCTTACTTCATTTCGAAAACGTTAGATCGAAATTGATCTAATGCGCATACAATTTTAACAGTTTCATGTTTAAAATTCAAGTCAGTATTCTGGTAGAATTTCAGGCAACAGTTTCCTGATCAAACTTCATTAATGGCAAAAGCTTCCTGATCAAGGTTGAGGTCAGCAATGGCAGAAACTTCCTGATCAAAGTTCAGGTCAGTAATGACAGCAACTTCCTAATAAAACTATATTAATCGCAAAAACTTCATGATCAAATTTCAGGTCAGTAAAAGCAACATCTTCCTGATCAGACCAAGAATAGAAACAAAAAGACTGTCATTCGACCAAGATTTACAATTTATCTGTAAGTTCCATTCTATTGAACAGCGTACATCAAGTATTTATGACCATCGCTTAACAAGTAGAGTATAGTTTATTTTGACTTCGTCAAGCGCATTCCAATAAGAAAAATTATACACCACGGACAATTGATAGAATCTTGGAATTTTTTTAGCTAAAATAATACCGATAAAATATTAAACATTTGCTATTATGCAAAATGCTCTTATATGCGGCGATGTGTGTTGTTGACTGGAAACGAGAAAGAAATAACATTGTTCAGAGCGATTTACGACTATTCTATTGGGAGAGGGCGTCATTGTTCTACCCGGATCTCAGTTGCAGCTTCATCAAATTTTAATGAATGACGACAAAAAGATATTGCTTGTATTGTTATAATTTGCTTTTCTCTGTATATAAAGTACCTTGAGCGATTTTTTCTCTTTCACTAATTGAGACAGGAGAGAACATCCCAGGCAACCTTTGCCATGAGGAATATGTTGTGTTTTTTTTTTGTATATAATAACCCCATTTCAGAATCTTTCGAGTTGCGAAAGCAAGTTAATACATTTCTAGACGTTTCAATGTTCCTTGATAGCCATCGATGGCAAGTCATCAAAGGGGAGCAAATGTATGTATTTATATAAATTTATACACTCTTTAAAGGGGCACAGTCTTGATTTGTTTCGGACAATCATCCGACAGCCTCAAACACATGAAATCTTTTGGTTAGCTTATCAGAAATAGTCTACAGAGCTTACCATTGAAATTTGAGCCTTCAAATCCATGTGTATACATAATTATCCGTGTTTGAAAATCATAATGTCTTTAGACATTACGAACGTCCCGCCATATTGGAAAACGGTTCGTCTTGATAATCAAAGAGTTATCCTTTCCATCGTGCAATAGCGCGTGTCAGGTCATCTATATAAATAGACTACTGCGCAGGCCCACACTGACAAAACAAAAAGAAAGTAATAACAATTACAGACTTTGTCAACAGGACAAACAATTTTCAGACTGACTGGAGACCAGCCGCGTACAGCACGGAAAAGAATAAAAAGTGAAATTTTTTGTTTGAGGTATATTTCAAGGTATTTTGCGATTTTCTTAGAGCTTGAGGACTGTTTAAATGTAACAAAGGCCCAAAACGACAACTAAAAATCAAGATTGTGCCCCTTTAAATATGAATGAGAAATACCTTAGTAAATTCTTTCAAAATAAAAAATAATCGGTTGCGTCCTGGACTTCAATGAATTGAATGTATAAGGCACTGTATTAATGTATAATATATGCTCCATTGTATACAATATATAAGTATGTTCTTTGTGACGTTTCTTAAAAAAAGAAAAATAGACCACACGTAACAGTTTATTCGGACAATTTTCAAACAACATTGTTGTTTTTTTTTAAAAAAAATGGTCTCTAATGTTCAAATAGTAAGATATACTTTACCTTCAAAACTTGTTGAAAGACTACGAATGTAGTAATGTATTTGTAGTATAGTAAAATTAGTATGCAAGAGATACTTCAAACAAATGGATTTTATTGATTACAATTTTAAATCTAATCAGAGCGAATGATAAGATGACAATTCAGCGACCAACTTGCTTTTAAAAAATTCTGAGCAATCAAACAGAACATGGATCAAATATCATATGTTTGTTTTTATTAAATCGAATGTCGTTACGTTCAGTTCGGTGCAGGAACTGTAAATTACTCAAGATGCAGTTTGCCTTCATTGATATCCGTAATAAATTCTATTAATTGATTGATTCTAATCTTAGTAATTGTAAATATTAATAGTACAAGTATGTTGTTGCTTGATTTATAGGATAGGCAAAAAAGACATACTTTTTAGAGAGTAAATTTTTTTTTTTTGGGGGGGGGGGGGTAATTTACAGAAAATTAGATTCACGCGTGCTTATTTTCGAGAATGTTTGTTTTTTTATGTAAAGACAATAAGAGCACATGTTTTGATTTTATCTAATTGAGGTTTACCACAAATACTGTTAATAGTCGTGAATGGCACTTCAGGTTTTAAAATAGCATCAATTTCAATTGTTATGATCAACTCAAGTAGTTTTTGGCTGCAATTTGGTTTTTAAAAATGCGGCCCATGTGATGAGAACGCTGAGACAAAGTTTCATATTTTGTCTCATATTATATATAAGACTCCAAGCAATCACTAATCGATAAACGAATTTGGTTGATTTTATCCGCAACAATTTAACAAGGAAGGTTGACATGTAAAAATCTGATTTTTAGATGAAACATCGATACTTCAGATCTTGACATCTTGACACACAAAAAATCATTGAATACTGTCGAGAATAAAAACATTAACTCAGACAGGGGAATCGTCAACGAATTAAGGTTCACATCAAGATCAAAAGGGAAACTGAAGGAAAGAGCTTCTACAGTTAGTTTTGGAATAGAAGACGAAAGTGTTAATGTCAAGCGACTAATTTAGATCAAACTAATAGAAGAATAGCATGAATATTCTCTACGTCTGGCTCAAATCAAAGACTTCTATATATATTTCCACTGCTTTTCACTCTCCAGAAAACGACGGTCTTGTTAGAATGGATAAAAGCTGACAAGTGTATTCGCGGTTCGTTTCACTGCTCCCGGCAATCCATAATTTCATTGCAAGTCATCGCAAGTTTATCAAAAGTAATTGATTAAATTTCAACAGTTTTTCATCGAGTTGTCGGGGATGATTTAATTCGCCAGCGTGGGTTATCAATATAACCTGATTGAATTCTCATCGAATATCAATAGCTTTGATTGGCGTTTCAATTTGCTGGAATGTGGTTTCCGGAAAACGAATAAATTTTATGTTGGCACAAATACAGCGAAACGAAGTGATTGTCTTTTATGCCCTGGCAATAAGAAGTTGGTCGTTTATGGTTCTCCATATAAGTGAAATAGATTACGTGAATTTAAGTATGAAGATTTTCATCGGATTGCTGAATAGCTGCAAGGCAGCTTTGAATGTCATTTTATTACTTGGACCGTAAAAATCTCTTTTGCGCCCCAAATTCTTCGATTACGAATAATAAGTTGGCCAAGAAAAGCCTTTGAGCAAGACATAAATTGGCAAGAAAAAAGAGTTTGTTAACAATAAGATGAGATTTAGCGGACGAAATTAATTTCAGCTTTTGGAATTATCTTGTGGGATCTTATTGGAAATAGAAAGATAGCTTATTGTTCTTATCCCTAGTGATTAAAATTTCATTGTAATTGAAAAGGAAGTTGTAGGAATAGATAGCTTTCGCCAGTTGACAAAAACTTCTAAGAGATGTTATAGCCTAAATACTAATTAATTGTTGTGGAGATAACATCGGAATCAAGCCTGCAGTTTAGGATAAGAGTTAAAAAGTCTTTGTAGTTCTTTTAAACGCTCTACTGAAGTTTGAAGTTAAACAGTACGCAGGCATTAACCTATCATCAATGAAATCACAATCAAAGGTATTCCGGAGTCGACTTTCTACAATCTATTTGCTTTACCTAATTACTCAGTCACTGTATTTCTGCTCGAGACTCCAGACCATTTCTTGTCAAGATTTAAGTCATTTAAATTCACGTATAATTTAAAGTTTTTTGAACTACCAGTTACGTTAACAGGATGGAACAATACTTTGATTTTTTTTATACCAAAATAATAATCTTGTATTCAACTCTCCGTTTATAGAATACATGTGTATTAAATCCTTGGAGAAAATTCACAGTACAGACTACAATTCTTTGATTCTTTGTGGAACAGTATCATTATAAAGACGATTCCCATCGATTTTCATGATGATCCAATGATTTTTCTCCGATTTATGATGTCCATGAGCTGTAGGGTGCAAATCGAACTCACTCTACTGGCAACGGTTCCCTATTGATTTTAATAATGTTCTGGTAAATTTTCACCGAAATATAATGTTCGACTTATATTCGCGTTTTCATAATTTATTATTTATAGAAAAGACATAAGCAAAATGTGAATGGACCATAAACAATGACTTGTACTTGAAATCAATGCTGCTGGTGGGCGTATGTCACATGGCTTCGCAAGGCTATTTTTACTTTTCAAGCGTCCCCTTTAGTCCAATTCCATTTAATCAATGAGGTGCACATGATATAGATACATTAATCAGGTAAACATGCAATCAACACGTCATTATATGAAAGTACATCTAATTATTATGTAAACTGTAATTTAAAGACTTTTATCTTTCATCTTATTAGTGTTTACAGTATAAGATATGCATCAACCCTCGATTAAAATGGTGTCTCTTATACATATACCAGTGTACTGTTCTAGAGCATTTCTTGCCTAGTGAAGTCCTTCAGATTTTATTTGTAGTAGGCTTAAAATTTGAACAGGTCTGGACTGTCTATCTATAGCTCGTCTGAACAAACAAATTTCTAAATTAATACCAGTATTTCAATTACTTAAAGAAAGGCCACGGTAGCAGTTGTTGGAATGGTCTAATTAGAATGGTGTAATTCAACTAATGAAATATTATTTTGGGTCAAGTCAACATGTACAGATTAATTGAGGTTCATCTGATCCTATTGATCAGGGTTTCAGATTTGTTTTGTTTATTTCTTCGTTTACACGACTTTTAATTACTCAGAGAAGAAAAGAAAATGAAGCGAATTAAGACAAGAGAGTACCTTGATGGGTAAGCAGAAATTAATTTACATAATTTGATGAGTTCAAGACAGGTTGTTTTAGTTGTAAATGCACTTTATTACGACGATTTGCTCAGATTTCAGTATTAAAGGACATACAATTTCACATATCACTGAAGTTTCCAGGTAATGGCTTCAACGTTGATAGACTTGAACTATATTTAAAACCAATGTTTTTTTTTTCTAAATTGAACCAATTTTCTGCACGTGTTTAGATTTCTTTCGAGTAAATAATATCGCAACTTGAAAAGTGGTAAAATTAAATTAATTATAAGCTTAAGGGAAATGGTGAAAAATCATTTAAACAGTGGTTGCAGATTTACCGTCAGTTTTATCATGGTCCTCAGCTGTGAGTTTGACAATCTTCTGAATAACTCAGCTAACCTCTTTAGAAGTAGCTATATTTTTAATTCTAATATATATTTTGGAACATGCACTCATTAGCGGATTCGATGAGATAGTCAAGCTAGGGTAAGAATTTAATATGAAGTTTCACTTTTACAATATTGGTACTTTATTAGACTAATACACATTAACTTTTCCTGTTTTAAATTCATATTGACATATTTGACTAATATTAATTAACGTTGTGACGTTGTCAGAGAACTGATGCTACCATTACCTAGAAATCATCTTCCTACCACACACACATTAATTTTTCAAATAGCCCTACGAACCTGATCAAAAGTGTTCTCTTTGAGATTTGTATGCGTGTCGAGCATACTTATTCATCTCCTCCAACTACCCTATTCCACTCCCACACAATTTCCCTCTCGAAGCTCAACGTGGTTCCCTCAACACACCGTATTACGATAGCATCCACCATGTCCCTTGGGAGGCGTGAGTAATATTTCGAAGCTAGACCACGAAGTTACGATAAAAAGATATATATCTATTAATAATTATTAAGATTTAGAATGGTAATGTAATAATACATAATAAATACATTTATATTGGGGCCACTGCTTTTTCACTAATAGCCGACTCGTTAATGGCGGGAAAGTTATGTTTTAAACCTGATGCAGACGATAAATGTTAATTGAATTTAAATATTCATTAAAGATTGGGGGATAACAGGTTAATCTGGAATATTCCAACCTAAAACAAACTATACAAGTTCTTATCAGATTATGAAACTAATTAAAATGACATTGAAGTAGCAATGGATATTGGTTATAAAATGTTAATGTATGTTACAGTGACTTCCTAGTCATATCATAACGCTAAGTTAATCTTTCGATTTCCAAATACCAAAGTTAGGTTCACGCTTTCTCGATAACCAGAGAACCTTGCATAGGTCAATCTAACTCCGAATTCAAGACACAAAAATATATTTTTGGGGGAAATGAAGTTTACTTTCGGTAAAATTAAGTTTTAGCCCCGAGAGCATACCTTTTATATTGAATTAAGCAAACAGAGAATTGTTCGCGAAACACTGTAAAACACCGACAATAATAGAAAACTTTCAAAAGCAACAATTATATAATATTGGGGTTCTTTCTGTTGTTTGGACGAACAGCGATTCCAAAATAAACGCCATTGGGAGAGTTTAACTAGACTTGAATAGATTTCTTTTTACATGCGTATCGAACGTTGTAACCGAAGCAAGAATCAGTATACACAAGAGCAACCAATACGTTTTCAAACCACCTGTATACCAGGTGGAAAAGGAAAGGCCGTACGAGGTTTTAGTGGGGTTATTAGGAATACTTAAGATAACGCGAGGCTTTCATCAATTTCGCCATTAACACATGCCGGAATATACATATATGTTACCAATTATACACACTAGAAAGCTAATCAAAACAAACTGTAGACGAAGGTAAACTATGCCACGACCTTCAAGCCACTATTAAGATTGAATGCAATGTTTACAGAACAGATATGTATGAACATAATCTAGTTGTTTATTTTGATTGAAATTGGTCTTATTATTGTTTCAGATGCCATCAACACAAATGGATTTTGCGCTCAATTGTTTTTAAAGCGACTACAAATAATGCAAAAATAATTGTTTACAAATAATGTAATATCTTCTTGCTTCAATATCCTATACTCGATCTGAAACTCTGTGTAGATGTAGATCCGAGAATATGAGACGAGGGAGAGATGAGATTGCTTTACATTAAAACGAGACACCATAATTTATAATTCGATAATCAGATTTGATGCCCTGTGTTTTACTTCCATCAATTTCAATTTGAAATGTTCCAAATTTGTCTGCATTAAACCTTTTAGGAGACTTTGTTCTTTATGAATATTTCATTTTGTATCGTGCTCTATAATCAAAGCAAATTCACATTTTTATAAAACTATTTGAAATTGTTATCACATTAAGTTTTTATCCAAAGTATACTCATAGGTACAACTATGAGATGCAGTTCCATTGGGTTTGAAAGATGTAGGTTGACGAAAAATTCATGATCATCAGAAACGCATCATGGAATTATTCTAGCTGTTAAAGAATGAAATATTGTAATTTACTAACATTAATCTAAAATTGTCTCCATTTCGTAAGTGAATTTAGTGAGGCGATATGCACCGACTAGTTTAAAGAGTTTACGGAACCTTTCATGTATATTTTACCGTTTTTAAAGTTAAGGGTGAGATGTATTTAGTTATAATTTTTCACTACATTTTTGATTAACGTTTTCATTACTTTAAGCATTAACCTCTCCAACTTTTCTAAAATATAGGACTATCCCTTTAGATTTACAAGAATTTCCAATACTGCTCAAAGAATGTTACAATTTCAATCACTGATTCAAGGAGCGGAACAAGACCAGTCCGACTTGACTAATAAAGATCCCCTTCAACTCTGAAATAATATATTTCGACCTTCATTAAATTGAGACGTGATTTAGAATGTATGCTATACTTTAGTAATGAAAAGACTACAATTAAATTGTAAGAAGGCTTCATTTACTTTCTTAGTTTTTCTAATGACATTATTGATTTGAAGTATAAGTAACAATCTGCTGATTTGTCGAACGAGTTTTATTATTCTATTCTCTTCTGTATCAAACAAACTTTAAAACGTCAAACTTAAATCACAATAAATATGTTTATAGAAATGTCTTTCTGTACATTCCTGTTCATAAATTGAAATAAGTGAGTTTTACGTTCTACTACCATGTCATGTGCAATTTGAGAATGTCTTAAACTTAAACTTAGGGCGTTAATAGCCCAATATTCCTCAGCAGGCATAGTCAGTTAAGGAAAGATTTTCTGCCTTCTTAGCCTTATATTACAACAGAGTAATATACATTTTTTTATATCTTTTTCACCATTTGTCACTGTAATTCCCTAGAAAGTCTTAAAGTACCTTTATATAATAAGATTTAAAAAAAAAACAACCTTTGTTTTAACAATAATAATCTGTTCTTACACCTTTATTCAAAACTGTTACTTGTAATTCTTTTTTTCTTAAAAAAAGGTGGATTTGTGTATAATTTCGAGGAAAAGAAACAAGATTATATTCCAGAAAATAAAGTGGTTCCAGTGGTGTGGATAAAAGAAGAAAATATTGAGCGCAGATTGTTCTCAACTACCTGGCGAATAGACAAAGATTAGCGTTAGGTGCTGTAGAAGAGGCTTCTTTAATGTCGAGCTTTAATTTAATACGTATTTTGATTAATAAGCTTAAATGTTGAATCTTGTCCGATTTAATTGGAGCTGACGGGTTTCATAAATAATAAGGAAATTCATTTGATGCAGGTTAAAGCCGATAATGTCCTTTATCCACTACAAACCCTCCAATGAATCCATACGATTTTCGACGATTAAAAATGAAAAAAAAAAAGAATTAAGCTTATATTATTGATGGATTTTAAAACTGGCGATTAAAAATATGCCATAGTGAGAAAACATGTATAACAGGTGCGATGATAAATCGATGGACGTATTTAACCTCTGTACACAGTCAGCTTTGATGAAGAGATGTTGCGAACGTTTTTAAAGATGTTTAGATAAAATTAGACATTCATTGAAGATGATAACCTTTCATGCTTGAAAGAAATATTTATCGGAATATTCACGATTTCTGCCAAGTTCTTTAATCAAATTGTAGAAATCGGTTTAACTTCCCCGTTTTCTCCAACCGAGGTCAATGTTAGTTTATGTCACTTCAAACGATGCTGCTGAAACTTTGGAGTAGACAAAAAAAAAGCAAATAAAATATTCAGAATTTATCTATCAGTTCTTAAGCCTTCTTTCTTTTTCTTACTTTCTTTTTTTTTTTTTTTTTTTTTCTTTTGCTTTCAAACTGCTGAGGAATGTTTACAGCGGAATTCAACGGACAAACGTTTCTAGCGTTACATTTTTTCGACCTGCTTCACAAGGGCAAATAAAATTTTGTGGTATATACCACATACAATTGCAAATTTGGCGTCATAATCTGGTTCGAAAAATAAAATAAAACGCTAACGCTTGAGCATACAATTAAACTGATGCTTATATTGACCCTGTGCACGTTTGAACCCCTTTCATTTGTATATGCCCACGTGAAATATGATAATAGCGTCACCAATGTTCGTATGTCGGTCCGTCCACTATGGCTCTTATGTGTTTATTATCACCAAAGGAATGTCCTTGTTCTTGAAGAAGGCACAATTCTTGAAGGGTTTTCACGAACCTTAGTGAAGTGTTTCTTGCACCACCCACGGATGAATCCCATTGGATATTTAAAAAAAAGAAGGAAGAGATGGGTTAGATCAATCGGAAGTTAGGTTAACACATTACGAACAAGATGTTATTTGTGCACGGTTTTTTTTTGTCCAACAAGAACATATAAATTATTAAGTAAAAACATCCCGAAATTACATTTCGAAATTACATTAAGAACAAAGCTTTTAAGACAGATTAAATTATGACCGCTTGAATTTTATAAATTTGATATGATGGCAATGGACATTTACAAAGAGAGGTTATTATATGGTAATAGAAAATCTTAAAAAATACTTATTACGAAAGAGAGTTCCGTTTGTATAAAAAGGCATATTTTCGAAAAAGAAATTTAATTGGATCCTATTATTATTTATCCGTTGAAAGGTTTTAGGCACAATCTATTAAATTTGATGTCGTCAAACAGAATATTTGGCTGACATTATTCATTCTTGTTTAATTAATAGTAGAATGAAATGCGAAACTTTAACTTCATGCCAACCTTTGAAGTACAATTGCCAATATTGTTTATAAGACATATAGAAATAGGAAGAGATACATTAAAACACTAAGATATATGGATATAATAAATGCAGAAGTAGTATATCCATATATCTTAGTGTTTTATATCCATATATCTTAGTGTTTTAATGTACAATTGCCATTGATATAAAATTTACTGAACAAATGTTATTAAAATATGTACTTCGTGGGCCTTGTACTTTTTATCCTAATTTGCTGCTATTTTATATAACATTTGTCTGGACATGTTTCTAAAACAAGGTACGGTATAATAATATGTTTAAGAAGTCTTCGGTTATCAAATATCGATTGTCAGACTTTCTGTGGCCAAATGTTTATGTCATTAGCATTATTCCACAGTTCTGTTGTTTAAGTTAAACTTCTGTAGTTTGCAATTTCCAGTCCTTGATTTAAAAGTTTTATATTTTTCGTTAAATTCTTTATTTTATTTATCGATTTGACCTTCATGATTGTGTCGCACACGAAGCAGACACCTTATGATACTTATCTTTTTGAGGAGTCCACTACTATACAGCTTCATACTTTCGATTTTGCCATTTTGATAACTGAATAATCTTGCTTGAAACCATGTTTCGCTATTATCGGTGGATGATTTGGGGCTTGAAAATAAAATGTAAATAATCTTCAGAAGTACTAGAACTAACTAGAATTAACACAATCCCTTCAACTCAACCTCAAATCAGAAATTGTACTTTCTATTTCTTAATATGTTGTTCTGTACTTGGCTAAGTATCAGGAAAAGGACATAGATTGATTTGAAGGCTCAAATAGGACCTTAAACACATGATTAGTTTAGCATCATATAATTTCCTTTTGGGGGAAAAGCCTAACATGCTAGTGTTAATAAAATTCCGTAAATTCAGTTCAGGTTGATTGTTCAGTACTGTTTTGTTAATATAGAATAAAGTAATTTATTATATAGCACCATTTTTACCTCATACTTCTTTGTATTATACATTACTATACATTTATATATAATTATCTAGGGACATTGTCCAGACTGCTATCTCTTATTATTTCATGTATGACATTTGAAAAATAATCATTTTTTTTTTTGCGTTTCAACCATATATTTTACATTACATATATTTGTTTTTTTTTTCACAAGTTAATGACAAATTAATGTGGTTTGTAACGAAATTAGAATTCTGGAACTAGTGGCTTATACCAGAAACGTTAAAGCTACAGTACGCATCATTTTTGTTTTCAAAGACATCGTAAATTACAACTGCAAATATTGCTAAAATGCACTCATCACCTATATATCTACTTGATCAAACTGAATTAGTTTGGAAAACCCTTTTTTAAATCCGTACAGAAGATTTCTTTAACGAAACTGTCTAGATATTGTAATTTGAATTATAAAATTTGATTGATGGATTCAAGGATGTTTATAGAGAAAAAATAAAAGTACTTGCCAAAGGTTCTCAATGTTTTAACAGCTGCAGAACTTTTCACATTTGGACATTTTGCCTTTGAATCAAGTAATATCAATTTATGAGATTCACTTCTGGATACAATTAACAAGTGCTCATGTCATAGCTGCATACAGTTGTTTCAAATGACAATCCTCATCAACACAGCTGATAAGACTTGAGGCGTTTCTAATGTAAACAAATTGAACATGAATGAAATGGACTGTTGTTTCACGTTCTGCTTTCTGCATCTGATTTAGATTATGACAACGATTGAAAAGATCAAGACCAAGATGACGTCTAAACAATTTTTGTCAAGTACCCGGAATCAGATCGAAAAAAAAACATCGACATTAGCTCATAGTAACTAGGATGTATCATCCTTGACATTTCGAATCAAGATAAATAATAACTTGTACAATATTATCAGATTTGGTAGAATCTAAGTGAATTCTAGCGTATTTAATCAACAACGTGTTCAGATTATAAAATAGTTATTATAAAAGATTATCTCTTATTACTTGTTATTATCTATTTTAACAGTGTTCAACACTTGCACGTTGCGTCTTTCCGGCATATTAGTATTTAAATTTAAAATCATTTCACAAACTGTGCAACGATTAAAATCCCCATTGCACCATGCTAGTAACCACGTCGGTCGAGATGTGACCACCATTTAAACAATATTATCGCTGTTGGCCGTTAAAACGACATGCTTATATTATACTTCGCGACTCATACATTGAGTAATAAAATATGCTTACGGATCTGTATGGTAATGAAGCGGTAATGATAGTAACACTTGAAATGAAACTCTTCTATACACAGCGGGCTAATTTAAACTTCCCAATTATCATTCATTCGCTATTGCACAACATCCTAGATATACTTAGGTTGATAGCGAACTGAGTTGCATAAGATTTTTTGAAACATTGAACGTGCTACCTATCTTATATTATTAGAAAAATTTAATAACGTTTTTGGATAGAGACAAGTTTATTGACAATTTTTAGCCACTGTATGATCAATAATGTGGATCTTTTATCAAGATAGATGGAAACGAAAATTACCCTTTCTAATGTATACTCTCAGTATTCGAGTATTATTAATGTTAAAAGTACAAGTTGCTATTTGTTCTTTGACGTAACAGTAACCGTTATTTACTGATATACTTTGTTAATGATGGTATGTTTAGTGATAATGATTCCACGAGGGAAAACCAAGGATGGAAAGTGATCGACATTTCTATTCACAATTAATAAATGTTTAATTGCTAACATTTTGATTTTATATACGAAACTTAATAGATTTTTATTTCTGTCTCAAAGACAATACAGAGTTTGGTCCTGTTGTATTTTATATGTATTGAATAGATGTGTATCTTATAAAACCAACAAATAAACCAGGAAGGATTGCCACTCGTGGGATGTAATAGAAAAATGAGCTATAATGGTTCTTCATTATTTCACTAGTTTCTTTTGCCATTGTAACTCACTTTGTAAGAAGCATAGGTTTGTCTGGCTTCAACAATTATTAATGCATTGAATATATACGGAACCAATGACAAATTGGCTGTACTGGTGCTCTTATTTAGTTCAACTCAGTAACTTATAATATGAAAGATCATGAAAAAATGATAGAAAAAATATGATATTTTATACTAGGCTTTACCAATAGTAAACTGCATTATATTAAATTTCAGAAATTAGTCACGTTGGACTCTGAAAACAGGCACACATTGAATAGACCACGCGACAAAAAGTTTCAATTTTATGGGTAAAACATCAACAAACGAGTACCAACACACAAGGTACGACATGACATTGCTTGATCTTAAATGCTTACTATTCCTTCAATTAAGCTAAACAATATCAATCTAGCTACGAAAATAAATGAACGAGAAACCTTTAACTCATTGCATTCTCTATTTATTGTAACTTCATAAAACTGATTTAGAATCCAATAGCTAAATATAATTACATCAGTTGAATATTGGACAACTAATCATACCACTGTATTCCAAACTAATTGAAAACCACCTCATCTTTTTTTGTACAATGTGTTTTACACTTTTCATAAATTGAACAAGTCTGAAGCCAATGATGTCCCTTCATTAAGAAAATTTGAGGGAATGAGAATTCAATTAACCGCTCAAGATTTTTACTTTTTTTAATAATTGTTTTTATAATGATTTAGCCACCTTATTAAAAACTGTAATTTTTTCTGAGGACATCTTGTGAACTTCTAAACATTATCAATTTTCACGCATTTAACTTGTATGAAGAAGTTAATAATCGGTTCTCATGAATAAGATAAGATGGAAATTAAATTACGCCATCTAATTTCAAACTGATTAGAAAAATTTAACGGTTTTAGCACCTCAGTTCAACTTTATTAGGCAAGAAATTCGATAATATTAAGTGCTTGAAGATGGCTACATGACATTTATTAATATCTTATCTACCAAACTATGGGTGACATTGAACAAAACTACATTTACTATGGCCAATGTTATGTTGGTGCATCACAATATCGATGAGTTTGCTAGTTTTAATGAATACAAATTCTTATGAAAACCGCTTTGAAGATTTCAAAGTAATAACAGCTTGGCCTTAGTCGTAAAAAAATAAAATTCTTTATAGTGCGAGCTTGTAAATCTAGGCCTACACACATTTGATATCATCTCATTCTTCAAACATAGAACAAAGCCGTATTTAAACCTCAATAATGAATTTAAATTCACTTCCAAAAACCTTCACAAACTATATTATATCGTTAACATGATTAATACGCCGTTATTTTTTAGCTATATCCGGATACTCCCTGGTGTGAGCGTTGGTATTTACATGACGTTATTCATGGTTACGTCGAGCAAATGTGTACTGTGGGTTCCGATACTGACCGGCGTGTGAAAGTCCGATGATCTTGATTAAGTCATCTTAACTCAATATTTCATCGACCCAGCTGTGAATGGGTACGAATAATCCGGGAAAGATAAATGCCAAGGACAAGCTGATAGAAAGGATCCTAAACCTTAGTTGTAAAAGATAGTTTTTTCATACCCGAATCCCGAATATATTCGTAAAGATTCAAGACATGAATTATGATTTGTTTTCAGCATGGAATTGTATTTAAATATAAATTTGCATCAAATAAGACAAAGAACGAGTTTGATATTAATAACATATGTATCGATAATATGTTTCTTCAAAGATAGCTTGCCAGGCAAGGTAACATACGCCCACTGGCAGCATTGAACTTGAAAAATGAATTGAGCAATAACTCAAAAAACATTCACTTGATGAAAATTGAAGTCAAGGTCAAAAAATAAAAAACTGTTCATGGAAAATCGTTAAATTCAAACTTGACCACCATCTTATCTATTTCAATACTCATACCAAGTTTCATCAAATCTATTAAAAAATTGTAGCTTATTTTGCACCCACAAAGATTTTTGACGCAATTTTAATAAGTCAAGGGCAATAACCTAAAACAGTTTATTGAAAAACTGTCAAATTCAAATTTGACTGAGGTCTAATAAATTCCAATGATCACACCAAGTTTCATCAAAATCCTCTGAAAATTGGAGGATTTATTGCATCGAAACTAAAATTTTGACAAGATTTTACTAAGTGAAGGGCAATAGCTCAGAAACTGTTCATATAAAAAAATGCCAAATTCGATCTTGACTGTTGTCGTATCAATTACAATGCTCACACCAAGTTTCATCAAAATCCATTGAAAATTGTAGCTTCTATTGCACCCACAATAAAATTTTGACGCAATCTTAATAAGTCAAGGGCAATAACTCAAAAACTGTTCATCGAAAATTTTCAGATTCGAACTTGACCGTCGTCTTATCAATTCCAATGCTCACACCAACTTTCATTTAAATCCATTGAAAATTGTGTCTTCAACAAATATAGAGGCAAGGGCAATAACTCATACACAGTTTGATAATGATTTTTTTGAGAAAAAAAAAATTCATATTTATATGCAAGAGGTACTTGACACATACTGTATTAAATTTTACGTCTATATAACAAAGTGAAATATTATATTTATTGAGGAGTGGTCTATTAGTATATAAAAAAAAAATACATTGTTAGATATTAATTATTTTTTAGAAAAATATTTTGATGTGCTTTTCACAAAGTTAGCAAATTAATTTTTGTATCATTACCTAAAAGATTTGCATGTCTGAGACACGGTTTTCATCAAATTTAAATCGTGAACATCAAAACTGTGGTCTTTATCGAGTTCACAAGCCAATGTTGACGCGTTTTGACTATGTCAATTGCAATACCTCAAAAACCGTACATCGAAAAATCGCAAATTTCGAACTTATCCGAGATCATAATGATTATAACGTGGGCGTATAAAAAGATAGTCGTAAAAAAAGAACTGATTTTCCGGTAGAGAGAAGTTATTGTTCATACTGCAGCGCCATCATGCGACGTCTTCTTGATGGTTGCTATGATAAATCTAAGAATGTTATCGCGTGTTTCGTATTTCTAAGACCGTATTATTTCATTTAAGTAAAGAATCATAAAGTAACATTAGGGTCGCATTTTCATCGAATTAAGTACAAAGTATGATATTACATGGTTAGATGAATGAAGGTTAGACGAATTCACGGAACGAACGAAGTTAGAATTGTGGGCCTAATCAGCCGCCATACGTCTTATCAATACCAATGCTCATACCAAGTTTCATTAAAATCCATAGAAAATTGTAGCTTCTATAGTGTCTACAACAAATGTTGACGGACCGACAGACCGCCGGACCGACAGACCGACGGACAGGGTCGACGACAATATAAATATTCATGTGGGCGTATAAAATATACCTCCATTCCCACTACATGGCATTTTCCGTCTTCATTAGCCCTATTCAAGTTTGAGTTGAGAGAACATTACTAAGCAGTTACACCGATTTTAATACACAAAAGAATTGGAGTTGCTCCCAAATCAAACTGTTGCGCAGCATCAAATCGATTACGACTTCTTGAACTCCTTGTACCGATGTCAAGAAAATTGGAACCAGACGCCTTTCAATAAAACAAAACAATACTTCAATTATTTATAACCATAGCCAACAATTTCATCTTGTATACCGTTAATTATCATGCCTTCAGTAATGGTTATGGCGTTTCTCAAACGCCGTTAATGCACTATAAATTTCTTTTAATGTGCATTTTTCTTGAAATATGTTCGTCTTGTAGTTCTCTTTAGAAGTTTTATTTCCCAAGACAACTGACAAGGTTTAAAACTCATTATTGTAAATAAATCTTTTATCATAAATAAATTATATTGAAAAATTATATGGGGTGTAAGATGGACGTGATTCCTCGAATTTTTCATGACAAAAGTAATACGAGGGCGATACATCTTGGTGTGGTCTCAAAACCACCAATAATTAGATGAGATAATTTAATGTCATTTAGAAAGTGGTCTTGTAACAATATTTTCGTTATTGGGATAACACTTTCTTGGTATAGCACGGATTCTCATGCTGAAAATTAGCTGAGACCCGAACGGGTTTCGATCCAGCGATCTCAGAGTCAGGCACCTTATCGCCAGCAATAGATGTCAACCGTCTAGACAACTCTGCCAACGGACCAAGCACAAAAATGGAACGCAGCGGACCGGTAGACTTTACTGCGAACATGCATTACCCCTCTGATAATCGGTAACGACACAGCTCCCAAGGTTGATTACATGATATAATTTAATGTCATTTAGAAAGTGGTCCTGTAACAATATATTCGTTATTGGGATAACACTTTCTTGGTATAGCACAGATTCTAGTGCTGAAAATTGGCTGAGACACGAACGGGTTTCGAACCAGCGATCTCAGAGTCGGGCATATACAGACTACAAGCAACTGCTATAAATCGTCGGAGATACTGGACTCGATTTATGCACTCGGGGTTTTTAAAGTCCATCTGATCCGAGAATCTGCAGATCACTCGGTGCTTATTTACGGAGTAAGATGGTCTTAAGAAAAAACGAGAGAGAAGAAGAAAGGTGAAGTTGAAATTAAAAGGCTAGAAATTGCCTAAAGCCTCTTCAGTACTTTTGGAAGAAACATTTCAAGTGAACTTTTATAGCTACTTATTTGGTTTCTGTAATTCGTAATTCTAATTAATAATCAATGCATAAATAAATAATTGAAATCTGCCAAGTCAAATTCCACAATAGAAAAATAAATGTTTAATAGCTCGTCTGTCCTTCCTTATAGAAATATTTATTGAAAAGGTATAAACATTTTAATCTTAAAACGTGAAACATAAGATATATCATAATCAGTCTATTATTTTGTGCGACTAATGTTTACATTTGAGGAGATGACAGGTGGTTATAGAACTCGTTGATGTCTTAAATATTCCTAGAGCATGGTCGCTTAATCGAAGATCCGTAATCAATTCTATAATAAGTTTACATTGCATTTTTAAATCCAGCTTTCTCCATCAATCGCTCAATGTAAAACAGAACGTCAAGTTCCTATTCAGGTATGAGTTGCCTAATCTGACTTATTTTGTTTTTACTGTTATATCGGAATTACAACCCTACTACAGTTCACGTGATCTATTGTAACGGACGATTTAACAAACTCTGAAAAACATTAATTTCCATCAAAATTGTTTTCCACGTGAGTGATGTATCTGAATATCGCATAGCTGTATCATTATATTGACTTCTGTATTATACAGTATTGCTGTCGTTGAGAAGAACATCAGTCGATATTAAAAGGGAAACAATTCAATTTAAAGGAAACCTTGCTCTTTACTCGAATCAATTTCAGGCAACTGGTTATGTTGCAAGGTGTGCAATTCGGGACTATCAGACATTTTGTTTGAACTATTTATTTACGATTTCAGCTATCGATGAATCTATTTAACACTGTATTATCTATTTATTGACATATTGCTGTTTATGCGTGAAAGATTTCGCATTTCCTTTATACATGAATGATTTGGTTTGATAATGATAACTATTATGTCTCCATAGTTTGCTAACTGCCTCAGTCTTTTTGTTCCATTGCAATACATATTGCGTACAGTGTGCTTCATTTGATATTAAAACATTTTGATGCATGACTTTTCTTATGTAGGTTATATGTTTTGTGATAGAAGCTGATATAGCCAGGCTCATTTCTTCCGGTAAGAGTGAAATCTGCATTAGATTTCCAATCTCTAAACCATTCCAAAATTTGTGAAATACGGTAGTTATAGTGAACATATCATTTAAGACAAGCAATAACCATTAAGTGTTCAAGATAAAGAGAGAACGACAAATTTACAGTATTCGACTTTTGAATACTTGGACAAGTTGGGCATGTTCTGAATAACTTTATTACGATAAACCAACCACTTTAGTAGCGTTTACTTTGGTTTGCAAACTTCATAAGAATACTTTTACGACCGAAAGATTTTGTTAATAAGGTTGCAAGCTTGGCTATATCGTTTTGAAATTTTTGTAGGAATACCGTTTAAAAGTTTATTTTCTTAACTATGTTATCTGCGTGATTGTCCAGCCTTGTTAGTAGGTAGAAGACATATTGATGTCCGTTTCCAGTAAACTTATAGTTCAGACTATATTGTCTAAACCATAAGTTTTAAATGTCATTGTAAACCCCGTTGAATCTGTCTCGTGACAATAGCGGAAACTAAGTATATCTAGACACCTCAATGTGATGATTGGCTCCAAATACCACGTATATTTTTGCATAATAATGACGAAGACACAAAATCCACTTCAACGTTCTAATAACCGTAATTAGTATGTTCTTTAGGATTATCAGTAGACTATCCGTCTCGGTCTCCCAGTCATAGGCAAAGATCGTCGATTCCAGCAGTCGTGTCTAAAGCTCTTCAACAGTTCTTGTAGAAAATTTATGAGTACAATATTTATTGGACTTATATACATTGCAACGAAACTATGTCAAACCTAATTGAGACTGAAAATGGAATAAAGGAAATCAAACCTAAATATCCACAAAATGAAAAAAAGCGACTGTTTTATTTTAATGATATAATTTATTAATAGTTCTGACCGATAATATTCGATAGCTTTCTATTTTGTTACTGTGCATAAACTCCTTATTATTGGCCAATAAGGCAATTTTATTCTCATAAGCACACTTGTATCATAATTTCATTGAATAGCCTCAGTTCTACAGCTTCCATATTATTATAAATGACCATTAGTACCCATGTTGTCATTTAATCTGGAAAATAATTATTTCAAGCTTATATATAGAGCGATATGGAAAAATTTAAAAACAGAACATACAAAGAATGCTGTTTTTTTGCTATGCCATCTTCAGACAACTGATCTGAATAATATAATCGAATATGTGGTGTAGATAAATATTGATATTTGATAAATAAAACCAATAACAACACTGTATTTATCCTTTTTTATCAAGAACCCTAGTGGTAATAGTATTCTAACCTTATAGTTGAAAATGGCAACTCAGGAATATGGCATAATCCATATCTTTCGAAAGAGACAGTGTTTCTCTAAGCTCAAAATTTAGAGTAGGAGTAGATATAAAGTTTCTACTAGTCATGCAATTTCATAACACAATACTATTATGTACGGGATTCTATCATATTGTTATCCTAATCAAGTTCGACATTTTCTATTGACTTCGGTAATCTTAATGTCTAAAAACGGTCACTTTGTAGCACCATGTAATTGGACTAAAGTGGTCTAAATTGATCCGATAGAACATTTATTCTCACCGGCATTGATCCCACATAATCCTAATATTATATTAGAGGCAGAGATGATATATAGCTGTGTCTTTGATCTCTGAGTTCTGACGATCTGTGTGATGGTTATAAGATTACAGTTGACATTATTATTAAGTGATATGTTATAACATTAAAGTACTTGTGTCAAAAAATGGGCCGATATCGTCAAACAACTGCTTTGAGCTTTACGAGACTACGTCATACATGGAAAAGAAATTAAAACTGGAATTCGAGTATTTCTTTGCCATTAAGATGAATTTTAGTTAGTACTCACCAACATTCAATCGACCAAATGTTAGAGGTGTCAAAAGATTAAACGGACTGGATAAGGTGCAAAATGGAGATCTTTAAAAGAGGTCATCTATGTTCATATGCCAGCTATTGTTCAATCTCTGAATACTTTTTCTCATGTCAACCCTCTTGAATAAATGACATGTGAAACTGGTTGGAAAATTTCTGAGGTATCACCAAGTTAGGACCCAGATTCTTAGTTATCTCTAATAAATAATCAAGATTCAAACAGTAGTTGCAGCTTTATTCTTCCCATTGGATCAAAGAAGGGGTAATTTTCTTTGCTCTTTGCCTATAATACCCTTCTTATTGTATGATTTAAAAGAAATAGAAAAGATAGTTGTGGAACATGTCATTCAGTAGGGAGCCTATCGATTTTGGTTACAGTAAATATTTGGTAAATGTTCATAGACAATGATCTGTTCTTCTAATAAGCTTAAGGACAATGTACGTCATCCATTCCTTATGGTTTCCATTTCGGTGAAATTATAAAATACCATTTCCAACCACTAAATTAACTATCACCATTGAGTATTGAAAAAATCCACTAATCAAGACTGTGTCAGACCTTTTATGTATGTGTTTTATCAGCATCCCGCGGGAAAGGTCTTAAATATTATAAACTCAAGGGAAAGTGTATTATCTAACTTATTTGCTGTTTTTGTTTTGTTAGGAAAAATAATAATGATAAAAGAGGGACTTAACTCGCGCCTTAATGACGCTGTCAGTTTATTAACCAGTGAAATAGACTTACAATTTACAACGCTAATAACTTTGTATTTTAACTATTGAACTAATGAATAGATTGTAGATAAGCGCCACCGGTCACCAAGAAGGACGTTGTCTTCTGTCTCGCTCATTGTGGCCACACCGAAAGTGGCAGAGCGTAAATGTATCTCAATATGTCGCCGATATCGCTATCAGATCTAGCTTAAGCGTCGTAGATTGCACTTGGAGCTCATCTTACTTGCTTTGAATCACTAAGAGTCAAAGGTCATCCAATGTCGTAACAAATGCCTTATAAATTATTGTTATCTGATCGTAAATACCCTTATACCGCCTATTTCGAGATCTGTGACGCTCCTTCCGAGCATGTAGAATATCATACATATAATACAACATGATTTGCCACAGTGTCCACTAGGGTTACACAACGGGTACTCTTGTATATAAAACATTCTTGGGAAGAGACTTTTTTTCAGCCAAAGGGGTGCAAATCATATCAACAAACGTGGCCAATTTGGCGGAAACAATTTGATACGGTCTTAAGAAAGAAAAATCAAGAGATACAGTAATTACACCAGGAGTCAACAACGAACGGGTAAATTAAATCTTGTTACCTCACATGCACTGTGCACAAAATCTAGTGTGATAAAAATTAGATTCTTGTACAATGTAAAAAGTTGAAATTAAGTTGGAAAAGTATAATTAATTTTGACATAGTAAAAAGTACAAATCGTAAAGTTCAGTAAGTCAGGCTATTCTGACAATAACACTATTCATCCAACAATCCCAAGAGACCTTGGTGTGAGTTATTAATTCATGTTACATCAAAAAGAATTAATCATGTAAGAAAGCAATGATATGTTAAGATATCTCTTGATTCAAACTATTTCTTTCTTTGATCTGATTGTCGTGGGAGACACATCTTTGTCGACCTCTTCATTTTAGTTTGAATAAGATTTCACGGTTCTTGAACATTGTATAATGTATTTACACAAACACAGATCATTTGAATCCCACATCTAGACCCAATCACAAAAACAACTTGGTACGTTGGGCTAGCTAACCATCAATGAAACGCATGCGAAAGATGAGTTGTTAAAGAAGGGTCAGCCTCTTATCCTGGGAGCCGAACTATTCCCCTTCAATACTAATATCTCTACTAGCCCGACCTATTAAATAATTCTTCTTGTGCTCCTTTGGATTTGCCACTTCAGCAAAATGTTCATGATATTGCGACTTTGTATAAAATGTTAACATGTGTTTTTATTCTATCATCTCTTTAAGTTTATTAACTATTTCTTGGAAACAGTAATTATTTCTTAGTTCATCTGATAAAATATATGTTTACTGGTCAGTGAAGATTGAAAGCTTATGGGATAAGATTGATTGGACACATTGGATTTAATGTTAGCGATAAGATCTCTGTTAGTAAAGATAATGTAAAACCACATTGTGATTAGATAATGTAAATGTCAACTAGGCTGACTGTTGACAATTTCGTATTCAACGATAAATCATTCGGGAAAAATTAACTTATCGCAAAATGTCGTTTTTCAAAGAAATTTGTGCACCCGGAAGATACTTTTTTTGATTAAATATGATATTCTACATAATAGTTCCATAATTTGCGTGGTTACCCGGAAACAAATTATGTGTATCGTCATGTTAAATATGAAACATAATTATACTAAAATTACTTTAAGTTTGTTCTCATATAATGACGATGTCATTTCTAAAAAGAAAAAAAAGGAAGATAGCAAATATCGCTCTAATCTGCGTCTTTTTAAAAAAAATTGTATATTGCAATATGTTATTATTAAATTATACAGCTTAGTTTTTGAGGGAGGTGTAACAACCCCAAAAGATATTGGAGTGAAATGTTCAATATAATCAATTACTCACCGTTTGTATTTGTATGTATACAGCACAATGTTAGGATTGACTTTGATTTAAAATGGTCACTACAATATTCAGAATCCTTACTATCTTAATTTCTTAATTCCAAGATGGATACAGATATATGTATGTGTGTATTTAAGTATATTTTAAACGACTCGTTTGAGAAAGTCGGTTAATTAAAATTATGGCTATTTGATCGATAAGATTGTTATTTAGACCATCTCATCATGTATAGAAACAACGTCCCAGACTAAACCAATGCTTACCTAAGTAGGATTCTGATAACTGTATATACACCACATACAATAATCCAATGGATACTACACCTGAAATATAAAGGTTTTTTTATGAAAGATAACAATAACATCGCGAAAAGCTCTATAACTTATTGTTCCAATCTGACTTCATCCTGGAGTTTTGATTTTGGTTCAAATTCAATTTCTTTAGAGATACACGGGGAAAGACGCACATATGGAACAGGAAATCTTCGTTCAGTGTGTTACAGGATGTGCAATATACAATTCTGTCGACAGTTGGAAACGTTTCTGTGTGTTCAAATAATATTCAATATTCAACTTAATGTACAAGACGCCCTATAAAATTTTTAAGCTCTCTCTTTAGTAAAAGTCAGAAAACGTTAATCAATACACCGTGATGCATTCAGCCAGTGAAGTTGGATGTGCCCATTCTCTTATACACGTTATTTCACATTGCAAATTATCCACTGAGAATACGCCTTTCTGTGAGTCCAAAACTGATATTTGTATAAATGTCAAATTATTATTATTTCATATTCACTTATTGCAATGTATATATTTCAGTTGAGTTTCAACAATTCTAAACGCGTTAAATGCTAAATTACAAAAAAGGAAAGATATCGAAATATGAAACAAATAAGATGAAGACCTAAGATAAGATCTGTACTGATACTTAAACACATAGTGTTGCAGACAGAGAAGTGATGTAAATACATTAATTCTTTATCTATAAACGAAAGTAAACCTCAATTGCCGAAGAAAATCGGTCAAGATATTGCAAAGTTTCTAATACAAAAATATATTTCAGTTTAATCATTGATGTCCAAAGATTTCAAATATCATGTTGTAACGTCAAGGAAGTCATTCTAATGGAATGTCATGGTAGGGCGTTTTACAGAAATAAGGCAAACATGATACCTTACTCAGATAATTAAGATGGAGGTGTTAAAACGCGTATATATGTAAAGGCCATTTTCTACGTTACTAATTGTGGGTCAGTGAAACCCAAGAGGCTGTCATTCTGTTACCAAGAACATTGGGGTTGGGTGCTGTTGCAGGAAACTATAAACGAAATTGTAATCTTATTTTAATAAGTTTTTTTTGGTTTAGTAAAGTACTAATTTGTGTGATTTGTGTGGTATTACTTACTCGACGTTAAAATCTATAACTGCTAGTAAAATGGACCCCTATACCAACCATTATCTGAAGAAAGGGTTATGTGTGAACCAGCATATTATTTACCTAACATTGCTCCACAGTAGAAAAAGTAATAATGTAATATGGATGATAACATTAGAAACATTGATCGTTAATAAATGTATCTGACTAGATATTTCATTCTACCAGCTGTTACAGTCTGAACAATGATAATCTCAATGTATATTAGGATAATTAAAATACGTAAGTCAAAAGACTCTAGACGTCTGACCTTTTTAACTGAAGAACTGTCCTTTTTTACCTTCTGACATTATTCTATTTCGTAATGAACGGTTACTTAAATGTAGTCTACTTTCACGAACGAATATTGTGTTAAAATTATCATAGTAAAAACTTCTCAATTGCATTTAGTGTCATTTGAATTAGGGTATAGTGTAATTTAAATGCCGTTTCTTCACTCGGTTTGTGGCGACAATCACCGGCTACCGAACCTACTTTTTACTTATATTTTACATTCTATTCCGATGTGAAATTCGTATTTTGATTTAGTTTATTTAAAGTTTTTGTGTATGAAATGTTATAGCAAAAGGGAGCAATAATAATACGTACAGTGCCGGACAGTAAAATGGTTTTGTATCATAGTTTGATCGGATGATTTTCAAAAGGTTAGAGAGGTCGAAAGAAATCAAATCGGAGTAACTTTCTTATAAAATTCGACACTCTATCTATCTTCGAATCTTTTTCAAATATTCATACGATGAAAATTTAAGACATCAATCAAACGATGTGTATCAAGAGATGAATTGCATCTTTAACTATGACCTTTACAATGTTAACATGAAAATAAATATCATTATTGAGAATAATAACATCGTGCTAGAAACAGTCCTGAGGGAACCTCTCCTTATTTCACGCTACGCCTAATAATCCAAGCAAACAATAACCAAGGTGATATATATATATCATATCATATTCACCACAAGCCTACAGAGAATCATTATGGTTTCATTATAATTTCATCAGGATCCATTGTCATATTTTTAATGGCCTGCGACGATAACATCTAAAAATCTCAATATTAAACATTAATGCCTTCCTGTTATATGTCAATATACTGCCATTGTTTTGTTATTTTTTAATTTTGTTTCTATATAAACTAACAGCTACCGGCTACAATTAAACAATAACTTAATCAAATTGATTTTGTAGATATGACTCTTTTTACATTAATGCCTCTGACAACTCTTAACTTTATCTCAATATTGCCCTACTTGAGCCCAACTTGAACAGGCGCTTTTAATGTAAACAAATTAAATTGAAAGCCAACCCACAGGAAAATGACGCTTTACTCAGTTTTTATACGCCCACATGAATATATGGACGTATATTGTCGTCGCCCCTGTCCATCGGTCTGTTGGTCCGTCGTTCCGTCCGTCCGTTGTTTTAGACACAATAGAAGGTACAATTTTCAATGGACTTAAATGAAACTTGCTGTGAGCAGTGGGATAGAAATTGACGCTTTTTCGATGACTTCAGTTAATCAGGCCAAATTTGATTGTGGATGCAATAATAGTTACAATTTTCAATGTACTTGACTGAGTAAATCGCGTCGAAATTTTATTGTGGGTGCAATGGGAGTAACAATTTTCAATGGATTTTGAAGAATCTTGGTGTGAGCATTTGAAATGATAAGACGGCGGTCAAGTTTGCATTTGACCATATTTTGATGAACATTTGCGAGTTATTGCCCTTGACTTAGTAAAATCGTAGTAGTAGTGGTAGTGTTCGGTCTCGACCATGATCCAGTACGATCTGACGGTCCTGACGTGCCACACGTTGTTGACCCGATCGGGGACAGTCCCGAGTGCTCCCCGTTTGCAGAAACCCTTGATGGGGTCTTGCGATCGTTGTGTGTGCGCAGTGTAGTCGTCTGGCAATTTCCCTGGTGCTGGCGCCATTTAGAAGCATGCCAATTGCACGTTCCCGTTCAAGGGCTGTAAGTCGCGGCATCGTGTCGGCGTTTCACAAGTGTCAGTGAAGAAGTGAAATTTTATTCGGATGCCTTTAAAGGTAATGTATGCACAATCCAGAGTGAAATTCATTTTTTCCTTTGGTGTGCGTGAAAAATGTTCTAGCGTTACAGTTAACATGAAATTCTCGTATTTCTTGTACCTGGCATGTCGGGTGACGTCAATGTAGTGTTGTTGTTGAATAAAAATTGTATTGAAGTTCATTTGAACTTAAATATTGACTTTTTCAAGTGGTGCGTTTTCATGTGTACTCAGTATATTAAATATGAATTATTGTCCTTGTTTTTCTTTTGTTTTTTGTTTTTTCGTGTTCGATTTTTTGCCTTGTAAAAACTCTACAAGTCATAATTCTTCACGGATTTTGATATAATTGGCCGAAATTGTTTATTATAATTCACGGATGAACCCTAGTGAAAATAAAATTTTGAAATATAAATTTATATTTATTTAATATGATTTATTGCCCTTGTTCTTTAAAACACGTTTGCTTTGACTCGTAAACATTCTTCAAGGCACACTTCTTTACAGATCAAACAGGCTGAAGTAGTTAATCATCACCCCAGGATGAACCGTATTGAAAATCAAAGTATCGAAATATATTTAACATGAATAATTGCCCTTGTTCTTTTTAACGCGTTCAATATTTGGCTTGTAAACACTCTACAGGGCACCATTCTTTACTCATTTTTGCTGAAATTGTTTATTATCACCTAAGGATAAACCCTAGTGAAAATCAAAAATACCGAAAAATATCTAATGAGTAATTTCATTGAGAGAAGGTTCAATTCTTTACAGATGAAACTTAGTTATTTATACATTTATCACCCCAGAAAATAAGTGTATGACTGAAGGTTGATTATTTGGTTTACTGACCATCTGGTTCTTTAATCGCGCCAACCTATTGTCAGATTTCTCTATAAACTCGTTATTTACATCTTATAATCTAAAATAGTTGGATGATTATGGGTGAACTTTTTGTCTAAGCGACTGTGAAATCCTTCTAAATTGTTGTTGTAATGGTTCCAAAGATGGATGGGAAATCTGGCATCAACATCTACCCAGGCAGTTGTGATATAGTCATGGAAGGCAACCTGCTTCTCTACATCTGTCGCATTCTCCATGATGTCGATACACGTTTTTGGTCTCTATCAATTGGTAGACCGAAAGCCCTCCTGTAACTGATATCATTTGATAAAGTTACATGTATTTAACCAAAAAGTTGATTGAAGCCAGTTAACATCAAACGAATTTGGGAAAGCAAATACATGAATATATCAAACAAACCCTAAAGAAACTGTAGAAAATGAATGATTAATTGTGTTCATTAGTTGTTAATCCATCTACTGAAATGCTTGGATGATTCCATTTATACTATAGGGGTATTTACTATTTTCAGAATTTGATTTAATTTATGAGAACTGGGATTATGAGTAATGGGAATTACGAGTAATGGGAACACACCGATTATTTCATTCCGCTGATACTGTTAAGTTTTTGTTCGAATTCAATGCTGCCAGTGGGCGTATATTACCTGGCCTGGAAAGCTATCTTGAGTTTAATCATCCGAAATTTCAACCCCATTTCTTATTGTCTCGACCTAGGAAGCAGTGAACAGGATCTAATTCTGATCAACTTAAATTAGTTTCTTAAAGCTCGGAAGTAATGCGTATCTTCCTTTTATAGATATGTTAAAAGTGAATATCGAATACATAATTTATTGCTTGAGTAGAATTAATGAATATTAAGGATTATGCAAGTAAATATTAGTGTATCTTTAGTGCAAATTATAATCTTAACTGTCATCTTTATATATTGTGTTATAATTTATTAGTCTATCGTATTAACTATAATCAGTTAGCTAAAGCTGTGCATATTTTATGGTGTCCATATTTGGAAAGTTTAATGTGCAGTTAAAACTTAAAGGGATGTATTTCATAGCATGCTAAACAAATTGATATTCGTGAATATCCCAAGTACTCTTGTAAAGGGACAATATTAATCCTTGTCAATGATGTTGGTTACAGTTAGCTGATATCATCTAAAGATGTTACAGTTTTTAAAATGTTTTACCACAAACTTTATTTATGATAATGAGCAGAATATAGTTAATTCAACTACGCTTTATTGCTTTATTATACATTATATTGTTATACTAGTCTGCAAGTCGTGGAAACCAAAAAAATAAACTTATAAAAAAAAAAAAAAAAAAACGTTTGTGTAAATCACGCACCTTATAATTTGTATTTACAATATATGTATTTACACCTACTTAGTAAAAAACTCGTGCTGTTTTTTAATAATGCCCAAGTAATGTAACTTATGATTTATGTGTAACATATGGCGTGCTCTGATTCATTATAATAGACTATGATGACAGGACATAAAAGTGCGTCAAAATGTCCAACAATACAGTTTAGTTTTCCCATTTGGCTACCTTATTTTTTAAACGCTTTGACTTTTTCGATAATTCAGATGGTCTTCGACTACAGTATCAACTATGATCCTTATTACACATCCCAAGAAAGTAAAATAGTTGTTGTTATTCTAAATTTCGGTCATCCGGAATGATATATCGATATAGACTAAACCAACCTATCCGATCGTTGATAGGGTTAAAATGCCGATGAAGATCATCTCGGCCGAAATCGAAACTAAATTGACCCTGTGTTACAAAGAAAGACAGCTGTTCCGACGAAACATTTATGGTTTTAATTTTTAAAATACTTCTTCCAAAATCGATTGTTTAAATCAGCAATCAGAACTGAAACGAGTTATCATTCAATATCAGAGAAAAATCACCTCACTGAAAATTCCTAATCAAATGATAGAATCGGTCAGTTTGGACTTAGTCTGACTTCTTACCTATCTCTCCCCAAAATCAAATCATTTACAGATAATTCTAATCTTTCAAGGATTGTTTTCCCATAACTAATTAAGATTTTACTCAGATTTCTTATTACATTCAGATAAACAAACAAAATACTAATGAATTGTACTAACAGATCTGTGGTAAAAACCTTGAATATGTAAGCTATTTAAAGGTCATCCTAACAGATATAGTATGGAGCATTACTTCTGGTTTTTATTAGGTCCTACGATGACGGACAAAGTAGTCCACTGTGTATTTAGAAAAAAAAAACATTTTGTATTATTGTTGGGGAAAATCGTATCTGGTACACACTAGAGCACAGGGGTTCTCGGTTTATTGTCCACCTGAATTAATAGACATCTTTCCCAAACGCACAAATCTGACCTTCGCCACAGGCATTGGAAATCATGGTTTTCCTAGTTCCATGCTAGTAATAGTAAATTTACAATGGCTGACATGTTACATGCTGTAATATTATTCCGTTTCGTTTTACATTTACAATAAGATAATTCTTATAATAACTTCTATCGTTGGTGAATGTTACCTTCATGGCCTCATAAACGCAAGGTATATGAATTATTATGTAGAGCAATAATAAGGATGGCCTAGTTATTCTTATATTAAATTCAGTCACCCACATTATGGTATAATTATTGGGACTAATAGACATCAAAGAGTAAAAAAAGTAATCTCGTTATTGATCAAGCATGATAATGAATTGAAATTTGTTCCAAATAAGTATGTCGTGATTGAAGACATTTTAATTGTAAAAGGACTGTAGGCCTTAATGGAATTACCGAAACGTCGTAGTCGTAGTATTGTCTGATACAAATGAATGTTTGACAGCCATGCCCAAGCAAGATAAGTGTGATCTAATCAATGACAGGCAAAATTTAATTAAGTATAAGACTTATCTATATACAGTAAAATTGATTCTTTTTACTTTCCTTTTGTTTTCTAATGGGTTGTTAATTGAACTTATTGGTTCGTCAATTTGTTTGCTTTTTTCAATCAAATATTTCATTGATTTAAATGGTTAGTGAACACTAGAGTTTCTTATTTACAAGAGAAACTTTCAACGCATGTTTCATAGAAGCGTTTATGATAGCTATCAGTGTTCAGCTGCAATGTACATATGCAGTTTGTATCTCCGTTAACATGTGCTTGAAAAAGTTAAATCCTTTTCTGAAATCGATAAAAAGGGATGTGATCAGGTGACAATTTCATTCACGAAACAAAAACCCGAAGAATGGAGCGAATATTGTTTTAAATGACTCATCTCGAATGTAAATATATTACGATAATTTGGGACTTTATGAATAGCAAACATTCCTCGAAGAATGTATTTAATAAAGTAATGTATTTAAACATGAAAATAATTCACCTTCAACCGAAATTTTAACATGAAACTGGACTAAATAAAAAAAAGTCCTTGCTGTGTTTTATAATAGCCATGAAAATTCACAGTTTGCATGAAATGACGTATAGATGAAGATTGACAGTTATTTGTAAAACACCATGATTAAACCTGATTAAGAGGATGAAAGCTTCATCTAAATGTTTACCTTTCTTTTTTTCCAAACAACATAACGTATTTAGTCAAGTAAAATCCTGCTTGAGGCTGTCATTCTGAATTTAATTCTGAGAATAGAAAAAAATCTTTTTCTCTTTTTTATAAGCTTGTTTTTCATTAATTGAATAATATCGATAAATTCAATGCAGATTTGTATTTAAAAATCTTGGTTGTTAGAAAGAGAGAAATATTTCACTTGCAAGGGAAACTGAAAAGGAGTCTGAGGAAAGGTAATTTATGTACTAATGAGTACTTGTGCGTATACATATTTTCGAGTATCGACAAACAAATTTAGCATGTGAATTGTCTATGAATTTGGTAATTTCACACTGGTGTGGCCCTCAATAAAAATGTCTATTGAATTGGAGGAATCAAGAAGCTATGAAAGAAGGAATATTGCATTAATGTAGGTTACATAATTCAGGGGGAATCCCCTGAACTCGATACCTGTCGATTAAAGGAAATACAATGAAGACACGTGTCTCAGAGCTATAAAAGTCTACTATTTCAAACGTTGAAAGAAACCAAACCAAACCAACAACCCCAACAACAACCACCATGATCATAACGAGTTTTGGAAGAATGTAGAAGACTGAGTCACTCACGCCACACCATCCAGGGACGAGTCTCACCGCCATGACATTCGTTCCGACCAGATCGTACGATTTTTCAAACCACCACCAAACCAACAGTTTTCTAAATCATTCAATTGATTCTAAATCCACTACCAACGACCACCAAAGTGCAACTACCTAGTTTGCGATATCAGCAATTGCTGGAAGCGAACGTTAACTCGCCATTTACCTACCTACCTAACGTTGAAAGATCAATCTGTAGCACATGGGTCTCTGTTCATTGTAACAACCGATCGACGAGACGCTTTAACGACTTTCAAAATAAATCTAAATTCTACTCCAAGGATTTCCTTAGTCCTTACATCAAATTTAGTTTCAATATGAAAACCACGGGGATGAATTCAAACTAGCAGTGAATTCAAAAGGGGCTTTAATCAAAGAAAACTCAAGCTTGTTACTTAAAAAAATAACGCGGATAATTGCTTCAACTCAAGAGCATGTTTTTCGGTTATTCCTTATTTTTCCACCATTCATCTTGAAATTAGCCCAGTTGACAGTTCTGATTGAAAATGCACATCGATGATAATTCTGTCTTGTAATATTTACAAAGTCAATATTTACACCAGATCTTGAGAAAATCACGCAACTTTTTACTTCTTAAAGAATCCAGATGTTCAAAGCTGGCTCAATCAATGAAAATGTTACAAGTTGCCATGATTACAATTTTCGAGGTGTTTACATTTTAAGAACCCAGTTTTTATGGTTGGAAATCATGTTAACTGAAAATATTTCTATTTAGAAGTTATTTCCGGAGTTAAATTATATCAATTGTTATACATTGAACTTGGGATGTGACAAATTGAAGTTCTAGACTAGTTTTTATAATGTACTCATTCGTGAATACAAGATAAACGTAATGGCAGTATTAAAGTATGGAAGCCTACTGCGGCCATATCCACCCTCGCTTTGTCAAAGCGACAAAGCGACGATGACAAAGCGACGATCGTCGGCTTGTCGCCCCCGACGAAAAATCGTCGACTTGTCACCCCCTTTTCGTCGTGTTTTTCATCGCTTTTTGTCTACTCTCGCTTTGTCGACTTTTTCGTCGCCTTTTTCGTCGCTTTGTCGCCCTTTTCGTCGCTTTGTCGCCTTTTTCGTCGTGTTTTTCATTTTTTTTTCTACTCTCGCTTTGTCGACTTTTTCGTCGGGTTTTTCGTCGGGTTTTTCATCGCCTTTTTTTTACTCTCGTATCGTCGCCTTTTTCGTCGAGTGGACATGGCCGCAGTAGGCTTCCATAATTAAAGGGATATACTTGTCTATACATGTACATGTATATGATTTTGACTGTATCAGCTGATACAGTATAATTTGTAATCTGTGTATTACAGAATGGTATATCGGCACATGTATATAAGAAATCACTCTACGTTTTTACCATTTTTTTTTCATTTATACTTTTCCTGTATTTGATTCAACATTTTTGGTCCTAATTGCCCATGAGAGTTGGATCCGTTCTGGTAACTTCTAACTACTTCTGAATTTCTCTTTTTCTCTTTTCTCTCTTTTTAGTATTGTGTATGATGTATGTCTATCGAATTGTCTATGTAGTTAATACGACTATAAATCCATATGAAATGCAATTATTTCTCAATCGTATTTATGATTGAAAACAATTAGACTTGTACAGTCCATTTGTACTTAAAACGATTTCTCTCTCAGTATTTGATAAGACAGTGTATTTATTTGATCAGTTAATTACATTTGTATGACCTGAGAATGCGTTATCTGCAAATTGTGTGAAGCCAAGTACCTCAAATCGTGACAATGCCTCGTTTAGTTCAATGTGTACAAACATGCAATTTTGACGAAAACTTCATTACATTACATATAGATAAAGCTGTTTTCTCTGTCATTCTGTTCAACTTCTAATATTTCCAATTACAATAAGATATAGTTGGCTTGTACGTCGCTCTTTGAATGTTAAAGGTATATTAGATCTGAGAATACACTCGTCATATCGCTAATATTTGTATTTAATATAGACTATTGGTTAAATACGTATATAGGTACCCCAAACTTTATCAATTTTCAAAACGCGACAATAAAACTATATTCGGAATTTTTCAACAACAAAAAAGTGAGCAAGCGGTGAATCCGTTCCTTTTTTGAGTAAAAGCGTCTGGGTAATCAACGCTAAAACGGAAAAATAACATCCCATCTATGCGCTATGCCAATCATTTTTCGGTGTATACAAACGAATATTCCCAGTGATTAATATTCATTGAAATTTGTGTCAGTGCTGGAGTATTAATTCTAAATCATACGAACTGCTTTTCCTCGGTTTTCATTCAATTTAAATATCGTACATTGTATGAAGGTGTTGAGGTCATTTCAAGAGTAGAGGTCAAGGACGCGTGAAAACTCCATGTTAGAGTTATTTCCCTTTATAATGACAATGGATTTCCCATGGATATAAATATATATATAATACTGATGGATATATACTGTTATTGGCCAAGCTTGAGTGAATTTAAAATTTATGCTCCTTAAATAAGACTTATTATAACTTTCATGTACTAAATTATGTATGATGTTACGAAGGCAATTTACCATGAAAATAATTTTTTTTTGTAATAAATTAGTAATTGTTAGAACACAAAAACAATTATACATTTTTTGTCCATTATTTATCAGGTCATTGCTTCTGGAATGGTTTTCTTATGTGTGATTTATTAATTTATTCAAATAATATACATGTACGATATTTTCTATTATTTATAGATCAAACATATGATTTTTGTTCATAACTTATCCAAGCCATGTTAATATATTTAAAGTGTCAGTAGATGAAAATGATTGTTTATGAAACCTGTATCACCCCTTAAACCTGGCTGAAAGGCCATATTATTATTAGTCATGTTATTAACTTTCAAAGAGTTTTATTGCAATTGGAAGATAACCCCTCTATATCCATTCAGAATTACGTTTAATCTTAACAATAGTTTAACCTGCAGAGAAAATAGTTTACGTAAAATTTCACCTAAAACTTCAGTTTTATTGTAATGGAAAATGTTTTATATTATTGCTACATACAGAACTACATTTTGTGTTTTGTCTGCATAAACTCCTACCGAATACAATATCTTTGTATTTGTACCCACTAAGGTTTGTCGGGCATTTCAACAATGCACACTAAATTTATGCACATTCTGCGAAATGTTAACATCACGTTTATATCGTATTCTATTGAATTTGGTGTAAACTGACAAACTTAAACCAAAACATAAATGTATCAGCCAAGAGTAAAATGAAAATAAATTTATTCTTACCTTTACCAAAGACATACACCACATCAAATCCCAATTTTAACTTGGAACAAATTATAAATATGGATGAATAAGTTTCAATCAACACGTTGTCACATGAATCGTCATGCACTAGTGAGAAATATCTACAAGAGTTTTCTATACAATGATTATTGATTCTTCTAATATGGAATAAACATAGTTCAATAACTACTACCAAATCATCGTCACGTGACAAATTATCTTGGTGACTTTAAGTGGGCGAAAGTTGTAATTATGCCAATGTGATAAATTATCCTGGTGACGAAATTACTCCATTTCAAAACACGGTGTCAATATGTTTAATTATCTCGATGAACATATATGGTCGAAATGTGTCAATACATAAAGGTGCTAATACGAATTCATATTCTTTATGTTTTATCACGGTGAATTCATTTGGCAGATTTTTTAATTTCCAGAAATTGTGTAAATATGATAAATCATCTTGATGAGCGCATATAGACGAAATTAGTCAATAAGAAAGATGGTGCCAGGATAAATTTTATTGGTGAACCTCGTTGGGCGAAATTTGTATGTTACAAAACAAAGTGCCAATATGATTAATTATCTTGATAAACGTATGTGGATACAATTTGTCCAAAGCAAAAGAAAGTGCCAATATGATAAATTATCTTCATGAACGTATGTGGATACAATTTGTCCAAAGCAAAAGAAGGTGCCAATATGATAAATTATCTTGATGAACGTATGTGGATACAATAAAATCAAAAGATGGTGACAACATGAGAATTTTAATTATTATCAGAAAATCAAAATAACCCTGACAACAGCTGTAACTTGACCGTCGTCTCGTTAATTCCAATGGTCACAGATAGTTTCATCAAAGTAAATGAATTTGAGATCAGCTTCTATTGCACCCACAATGAAATAAAGGCAATAACTTAAAAAAAAACGTTCATGGAAAAATTTCAAACTTGACCGCCGTCATATAATTTCCAATGTTCACACCAACTTTCATGAAAATCCATTGATTCATAGCTTCTATTGCATGTACAATAAACTATGACGTGATTTTACTAAGTCAAGAGCAATAACTCAAAAACTGTTCATTGAAAAATCGTCAAATAATACTTGACCGCCGTCATGTCAATTCCAATACTAATATCAAGTTTCATCAAATAGTAATTGAAAATTGTAGTTTCTATTTGCACCCATAATAAAATTTTGAATCACTCTCAAACCGTTTATCGAAAAATGGTCAAATTTATACATGACTATCGTCTTATGCTCACAGCATCTTTCATCAAAATCCATTGAAAATTGTAGCTTCTAACTATACGTTTCTTCGACGCCCATAAACAGGTCAAATATCCTAGAGGAGTTTCTAACATGAGCAATGCGGATCCATTTTGACAAGGGTATACAATATTATCATAGGAAATTGCGATAGGTTGAATTTATCATTCGGTCAATGTAACTCTCTGTATCGTATTTGGATTTGTAAAATTTCTACGAATTCTGCCATTGAACCTGATGCCCATCCTAAGTAATTGATACAAAATTCATGTGAATCAAATTCAAATATTAATGAGGTTAATATCATTAAGTTGGGCTATTTGATTGAGTTTCCTCACGAAACACCCAAGAACATTTTGTTTTATTTATTCGAGAATTAAAATGTTCAGTACATGTAGGTCATCCTGGATGCTTATCCTGAACTCCTGACTCGTAGCCTTTTCACTTACTGCTACTCCCCGTTTCATTAGTCTTAATCATATACATGTACATCAAAGTAGGGCATAAAACTCATTTAAAATGAGATGCTTTCTTTATCCATGTCACACCCTTTTATCGACGTGCATACCTTACTTGGTTTAGAAAACAGAAAAGCTACATGTAACTGGGATCAACCCCCAGTTTAAATCCTCACCACGATGCATCTATCGAAATCGAATCATGTTGTACATTGATAAGATTGGAAAATCAATGATACTCAAACCCAGAATTACTGTTTACATGCAATATAATGTGCATATCCTACCGTTAACCCAATAGGGAGTAGTAATTTTCTGTTAGTAACATCAAATTGGATTATTAACGCCTGACTGTCTCCGACGTATAATTAAAACTTATGACAATTCTGGTCATAAGGGGGTTAATTATTCATCACCCTTTCTTAATAAGTTTCTTGGGTTTGATTTATACATCACGCTATTTCAAAATTATACAAAATACAGACATAATCTTCGAAACACATTGTGCTGGCACCAAAAGAGGGGGCTTTAAAAATCATATTACAGTGAATTGTAGTTAAGAAAAGATTATTTAAAATATTTTCTCTTTTATTATTTTTATTTTGCATTCTTATTCTGTGAGATTCCGCCTGGCCAACGAAAGCTGTTTTAATCATGTTTTATATTTTAAACAACTTTAGGTATTAGATCTAAATAAGATGAATTTACGGCACTTTTAAAGGATTAAAGTACGGGCCGTATGTCAGATATAATTACAGTTAATGGTATAATGATGCTGCTACATTAACTAATATACGAAAAACAAAAGCTTATCGTGAATGTTAAATCATCTTTAAGGCAATTCATTTTTAAAAATTGAAAGTTCAACGGTGTTTTAGTGACTCTTTCATTTTTCGTTTTTTTTCCTAGTAGATAGACTTTGGTTCAATCCACTAAAATTCTATAAAGATCTTGTGAAAAATTAAAATTTTCCCAAGTGAATCTTTTATAATTACTAGTTACAGAAACAATATTTATAACACAGGAAAATGTGTCTAATCGTTGGGATCGGACAATAACCGACGTGTGCTACATGCTGTACACGATAGAGATTCCTCGGCTGTTAGAAAAAGTAGAACTGCTCGATATTGGACTTTCCAGGAGCTTAAAGATAAATCTTCCATCTTGAAACGAGTTATGAATATTGTTCAAATAAAGGTAACGATTGCTTTTTCTCGTCGTGTTTGAGCATTTTGAGATGTCGGTTAAAGAAACAGCTGCCTATTGGAAAAATTCACCGATAAAGATTAGATGAATTTAAAGGGAATTGTTTTCTATCTATCTGAATGTTTGGAAGCTTCTCCATTTTAGCACCCGTACCTATCACTTAATGGTAGAAATTCCTCGACAACTACCTAAGGTGAAACCTTAAACTTTAGGAAATGACTGTTGCTCAATAGGGATTCTTTTGAATTCGTCAGAATCTCACTTACAATGCAGTATATGATATATTCAGATATTATAACTAATGCATTTTGTTCTACATGTCCAGTATTGATTTCCAATATGAATTTAAAATAAAAACAATATGTTAATGATAATGATCAACACATGTAGATATTACAATATATTTTTGCAAACCAATTACACGCCTCCATTGACTGACTAGCATTATAATACGAATTGAGCATATAATTTGTCATTATAATCTGTAAAGATGCTCATTTTTTTCATACGAGATATGAAACCCTTAATCATAATAGCTATGTTTTAAGACCTTTGTGTAAGAGATGAAAACACAACAGTGTACATGTACGTTCTTCATGTTACACGAAACACATTGCTAGCCAGTGACAGTGGTATTAACCTAGGAGATCTCGACAATGATAAGGAGATTAGCATTGTTATAAGGAAGACAACTCTATCATCAAAGGAAGATTCAAGCTTTAGTCCTGCAATTTGTCATTGTGAACTTTTCTATTTCTTTAATTGAGTTAGTCTTGTGTTAGATTACAAATTCTCTTTTCGAGTATTAGGTCTGGTATTCTCAAATCGATTTCTTTTTAATTTGTAAAGAATTTCAAGTTCATTCACTAGAATAGATTTTGATTAAAATATATGCCAGAAAACTTCATTTGACTCTTTGAATTTCACTTCAAAGAAAAACAATTCACTTTAGAAGTAAATCATACATTAACATACCTCACTTGACATAGTAAATCATAAAAAAGCATACCTCAGTTGAAAAAGTAAATCATACATTAGCAAAGTTCACTTGACATAGTAAGTCACACAATAGCACACCTCACACGATATTAAATCATACAGTAACATGCCTCATTGACATATCAAATCATACGATAACATACCACGCTTGACATGTTAAATCATACAGTAACATACCTCATTTGACAAAGTAAATCATTCATTAGCATAGCTCATTTTAGGGTAAATCATACATTAGCAAAGTTCACTTGACATAGTAAATCATACATTAACATATCTCACTTGGCATATTAAATCACACAATAACACACCTCACTTGACATAGTAAATCATACGATAACATACCTTACATGACATAGTTTATCATACAAAAACATACCTGGCTTGACATATTAAATCATACAGTAACATAACTCGCTTGTATGTAGGTAACTTGGTCACAGTAAATTTAGTCAACGGAAATATGGTCATACGGGCACGTGGTATTTTGGTCACAGTAATACGGACACATGGTACTTTGGTCACAGTAAAACGGGCACAAGGTAACATTGGCACAAAAATACCTTGTGCCCGTATTACTGTGACCATGTTTCCGGTGACGAAATTTCTTGTGACCAAGTTATCGTTCCCCACCTCGCTTGACATTAAATCATACAGTAGCATACCTCGCTTGAATTAGTAAATCATACAGTAGCATACCCCACTTGACATAGTAAATCATACATTAGCACACCTCACATGACATAGTAAATCATACATTAGCATACATAATACACTAACACACCTCACTTGAAAAAGTAAATCATAAGTAACATACCGCACATGAGATAGTTTATCTTACAGTAACACACCTCATTTGAATTAGAGTGGCGCTTGACATTCTGAATACCAAGTAACATCACTCAGTTAACAATATGAATATTAAGTAATTCCTCAAATTTAACAGAACCAGGTAAGCAATTGATATCCCTAACTTGAAGATTAAGATACACCCTTCATTATACAATCTGAATAGCAAGCAACATCCCTTACTTAACAACTTGAATAATAATTTGTACCTGCACGGGACAATCCGAATATTAAAATGCGATCTGAATGTCAAGAGACACCTTTGACTTAACAATCTAAATATTTTATCATTAAACTGACTATATGACTGAAAATTACTATTACTGAATAATATTTAAAAAGAATAACTATTAGTATACTCATAAACTTAACGTTAATAACTCGACAATTAGGCATTCTCTTACCTGCAATAACTTTCCTCATAAACATAATCCACAGCAATTTCAGAAATATCTATGTGATGCAAACAATTTATATATATGAATTAATATAAATCGATATAAACATATTACTGTTTATAGAATAACAATGTTAATGCATTCTGATTATTCGTATTTTTTATTATTATTCTATAATTTTAAGCTACTTGTAAAAATCCATTACTCGGATAATAACGTGGAAGTGTTTTCAACAATAATGTAATTATGAAGAATCAATTGTGCCATTTGGTTATATCTAGGACAATCATCAATGACACTTTAATCTCAAATGATACGTATATTTAGGTTAAGTAAAAACAAATTGGTTTATTATTTCTTAATATTACTTTTATAGTTTGTGGTATGAACTGTGGAATTCGATTCAAGGTTAAGGATAGGCAAATATAACAAAAATTAACATCCTTTTTATAGCAGAATTTATATATCTTGTCTATTAGAGTCACATTATAGCTCATTAACAGCGCAAGTTCGTGAAGCGTTCCATATATTTTTTTTTTAAAAACTTACAAGATGAAAAAAAAAAAAAAACAACGCGATGTAGTTAAGGAGGGGCTGTCAGGTGAGTTCAACTATTTTGATAATTTTTCATAAATAATCATTCAATATAACAGGTTTAAGTAAATTATTATGAGAGCGAAGCTCTCTCTTATGGTAACATGTATACATTAATATGCATCAGAAGAACTTTGCACCGCTGGTAGTAAAAAAAAAGATGGCTGCCATGGGGACTGCCATGTTTGTTTGCAGCTAGGTCGCAGTCAATCAAGGTAGTCTCGGAGTGAATATTCTGGAATTCTTAAACTAAATTACATTTCTTTCACAAACACTAAAATGGATGTTTCGCACCTTGCGTTTAATCTTAATTTTTCATGAATGTTCTATGTGGGATTCCCATAAACAAGTTAATCTCATAATATAAGAGTTTTCTTTCCTTGCAGTACAAATTGCGTTGATAGGTCGTTTTGTGACGTCACATGCTATTTATTACGTCGAAATTTATCAATGAATGACATTATTTTGCGTATTCATTGTCATTATTATCAATAGCCCTAGTCTGCGCTCTCATTCAAGGCCATGCCTTATTCATATTAATGACTATATTTAGTATAATTGTATCACAGCAGTCATCAAACGTTTTAGTGTAGGAATATTTGTCATAAAGATTCGAGAATTTTTTGTTTGTTAAAAGAAAAACGCTATTATTTCTTTTCATTTTAAGGGTATAAAAATCCAAGATGGCCCCCAAAATGGAAGATCTATATAAAATTAAACACTTGATTCATGGTAAGTATTATGTTCATTGTTTGAACAGAAAGATGCACATAGTCGTACAGCCATTTTTGAATGTTGCACCCTTCTTCACCTCACGTTTGCATCCACATTTTATTACTGCTTCAGGGGCCGGTGGACTCAAACAAGGAAGTGGATAGAAGTGACTTTAACCTGCATCAAATGTCCAACCAATTACAGTTAGCACAAGGAGGCACCTATGTGCTTCACAACTTTTTCCCCGAACGTAGTTATAGGCAGCAAATAAATTGACAAAAAAACGTATTCTCTATTAATAAAATAGTCTGATATTAACAACAGTTGTTTATTTAATCTTTAACCCCCCCCCCCCCTCATTAATC
This sequence comes from Nipponacmea schrenckii, assembly GCA_030562195.1. Classification (NCBI taxonomy): domain Eukaryota; kingdom Metazoa; phylum Mollusca; class Gastropoda; family Lottiidae; genus Nipponacmea; species Nipponacmea schrenckii. The sequence continues at coordinate 15,743,497 of CM060202.1, forward strand.
TTCTTTTTCACAATCCCTGAATTAAATCAGAATTGAATGTTATTTTAAATTATTGAGTGGCGAATTTCTAATTTGTTTTCATTTGATTTTTTTTTCGGGAAGCTCCCTAGCTCAACTCGAAAATGGTATTGAAATTTGGTTTGAAAAATGCGATAAGATACGTAGGCCTACCGGAAGTGAGAAATTGCATAATAATAATTGAATAATTGCATAACTTTGCTGCTAATTATCCAATCGCTTTGAAAATTACAGAATATAGAGAAGTCGCCTATAGAAATAAAAAGACATCATAAAAAAATTTCTACCATTTCCGGTTTTTGCGTGAGAACTTCCGGGTTTTTCAGAACCACGTTGGGTGACCCAACCTCCGGTGTATGTAAGAAATGAGTACAAAAGCTATACATATAAATTATCAGGCATAATTAGAACCCAATTAGAGGAAAAAATTCTAACCGGAAGTGAAACTTTATGTGTTATCACAGAACGGTGACATTTAACAAAATTTTAATAAGTCCGCTAATTTTTCTTCGTTTTGTACGATTTTGGTGTTTTTTGAAACCTTGTTACTTTATCTAAAATTTGTTAGGAACAGAATTTTCATTTTCAAATTCAATTTTTTTTTAAGCCCGATTGATTTTTAAAAAAATTAAAAGGCTATATCAAATGACCTTGACCTTCAATGACCCTGAATTTTTACAAGTGGAATGTTCTTGACATTAGCTATCCACGCATAGGCCTATAATGGTTGACAACAATTTTTTCGTACCCGTTTTAGTTTTTAAAAAAATTCAAAAGGCTATATCAAGTGACCCTGACCTTCAATTACCTTAATAATTTAAGTAAAATGTACTTGACCTAAGCTGTCCATACAAATGCTTATAATGGTTGTTAAAAAGTTTGTTTTGAGTGTTTAAAAAATCAAAAGGCTATATCACGTGACCTTGTATCAAGTGGCCCCAAATGGGTTGTTTGCCACTCTCAGTACTCTCAGTTATTAAATTATTATCGTTATAACCTTTACTGACCCCCCCCCCCTTCCTTAAAGTAATCTGACCGCGCGAATCTCAATCCCAGTTAACTGCGTTAGAAAGTATTTAGAAAACAATGTTATCAGCGCATAAATACAACAACTCGAATATCTGAAGCAGGAATTATTTAGTAGAATCATGTCCCTTGAGGCTTAATGGTGCTAAAGCTAATAAAGTTAAAACATGGGTCATAGCTATTAGCTTGTTGACAAGTGTTGAATATGGCTTGGGAATAGAGGAGTGATAAACTATCCTACTATTGTTTTAAGTGCATGTATATTATGAGGAAATGAGAAGGGTAATCCCAAGAGCGTCCTTAAAACTTATTTAGGGTAAAGTGTGGTAAATGTCAAAGTTATAAGTCGTAATGTTACTTTCAATTCTCTTGTTGCACTTGTGTATAATGAAATGTGAAATATGATAGACAAGCTGACACCATAATGATTTTTTATATGCCAACATGAATTGTGGAGCATATATTGTCGTCACCCTTGTCCTTCCGTCGGTCCGGGCGTCCGGCGGTCCGTCTCTCCGTTCACAATTGTTCGTTAACACTCTAGAAGGCACAATTCTTATCGGATTCTTACGTTACTTTTTGTGAGTGTTCGTAATCCGAAAGGATAAACCATTATTGAAAAACAGCGAAATGGAAAAATATTTACTATGAGTTATTGCCCTTGTTCTTGAAATGCTAGAAAACACTCTATGATGAACGCTATTGGAAATAAGCGAAATCAGAAAATATTTAGTAAAATCACCCAAGGATAAACCCTATTGAAAATCAGATAAATCTAAAAATATTTAGTATCAGTTATTGCCCTTGGTTTTGAAAACGCGTTAAATTTTTGGCTCCTTAACACTATAGAAGGTACAATTCTTGACCAATTTTGACGAAACTCGCTGAAATTGTTTGATATGGACGCAGTCCAGTAAAAAAAAAATTATGCTTATGATTGTATTCGAATTCAGTCCGTTTTTGGATGCCCATTTTAGATTTATTTTTGGTCTAGATTTGGAATTTGATGTCTGAAATTGCATTTTCTTTCAGAATTTCTGAAATTTAATTGGCGGAAAGTTATTTCTAAAAATAGTGGTTTTGAGTGCAGTGACAGTAAATGTTGATAAAATGTAGTGGTTTTTTGTAGAGAAACCAAGTATTGGCAAGGCTTTCATGTGACATATTGGCAAGTTTTCAACAAGATTTCTGGAAAAAGTTATAGAAGGTTGAATTTCGTGATTTAAAATGGAATCGGATGGCAAATGAATTAGTGGACCGAGTCATATATCACCCAAGGATGAGCCCTATGGAAAAACATAGTAATATTGTTCATTTTCACCAAAAGAAAATAGTGTATGACTGAAGGCTGAATATTTCAGTCTAGTGATTATTACTGTACTGACAGTGGGTGTATATTACCTTGCATGGCAAGCTATCTTAATGTTTATATGTATCATGCAGATTATAGTTTAAAATAATAATGTGGTTGAGACAGCATATATTGCAGATCGCCCTAGTATCGAGTTAATCGTGAATAATAACGAAATGGTGCATTAGAGATTGGATAAGCGAGTTTTTCATGTATTACACGTAATTTTGATATTCTTTAGATATTATTCGAAATTATTCGTAACGACGGACATGTCCATCAGAAATGACGTCTTCTTCCGGAAAAGCGGAAAAATAGTCTGAATGAAATTAAATACATATCACTTTTTCTTTTGCAAATTAACTTTTTTCAAATATTGAATGATGTTTTTACTTCACAAATGAACAATTGATTTTATATTGGTAACATTTACGCCGGAAAAGCATGTCATTTCGTAATGCAATACTTATAAAACAACAGCGAAATAACATCGTCAATACAAAAATCCAAAAAGAAAAAAACACCAGATGCTATCAATACTTTTGCAGTTTGTGTCTAAGCAGTTTTATAATTGAGCAGTTAGATATGTCATTTTATATCAAAGTGTTAACAATACAGCAAGTATAGAACATAGCTTGTTATGAAAAACAAACACGTGTAATAGATTCTATGCTGTGAAATACATGTACTACCAAACGCATGTTTACGCGAAAATGAAATTTGTCCAAAGAAATGGTAGCCTACTTGTTTGGGGAATGCATGTTTTATTAACTGCAAATTTTTCAGCCTAGTCTCATGTTTGTAGATGAGAAGATATCCACAAATGGCAAAAAGTTGCGAGTTTTGCATTTCATAACAGACCTTTGTTTCATAGTTACTATAATATTATAGATACGAATATTAGTCTCTTTTAAAAATGTGTTTAAAGGAAAACTAGTGATCGCGTGACAAATAAACACTACGTTTTCAGTTTAAATCTTTAAAATTTTCAAATTTTGAATTTTGTTTCAAGTAAAAAATTGTCAATATTATATATTTAATTATTATGAATATTTATATGTCTATGTACAAAATGTTTCATTATGAATAACGCAGCGATATGTTTTTTGAATATAAATCGCTATTTGATTAATAACTTCTCAACAAAAAACAGTTATCAAAATAACACTTAGTTCTAACTATTCTAGACTAAATACTGAATGAGTATAATTCTGCTTCAGCTTTATTGATCAAGTGCGTAATATCTCATATTTCTGGGATAACGTTTACCTACCCGTTACCTATTTGCAGGTTCATTTCGAGGAAATAATTGGGTGAGAAGCGGATGTGTTTTTATTCAAACTAAGAAGTGTCATACGAACTTTCCTGTAACTATGGCAATGGCAACCAACAATGTATATTGTTGTAAAACGGTACAACCAATATCACCTTCCGACTAGATTTGTCAACTCAACTTCCCTTTCATAGTAACCATATACACACTAGTTTTATTATAATGCTTATTGTTCAACAATACGCATTATTAATTCACTAATGTGCTGATAACAGTTAAATGTGATAAATGGCTTTAATCTATAATTATCATGGAACGTGAGCATCAGATGAATGTGTTATTGCGTGTACTCTCTGTAGACATTGAATCCAATCAATAGATTAGTTTGATTTTCAAGCAACAAATTCAGTCACTTTGACTTAGATGGTAATTCGTCATTACGAGGTGTCACCCAGATAACTGTTATTCATGTTCATGTGATATTGTGTCATTTCTTTCATTTATTGACCATTTTCAGAGTTTCATTTTTCTGCGATTTTCTATTCTAATCCCGAGCAAACTTAAAAGAGCACATTTTGAATCAATAAATCTACCCAGTCAGTGACATGTAGGCAAATATAAATATTAGACTCTTGAGATTCTATCACAATTCATGCGTGATATTTGACATACAAGCACAATCTTTTAAAGTGGTTTCCAGCAGTAAAAGAATTGCACAAAGAGATTGTTTGCGATAATGTCTCTGATGGTGTTCTTTTAGAATGCACATTAATACAGTTGAAGTGATTTCATCTGAAGACATTCTTTACATTTATTAGTCAGGCTTAGCTGTCAAGTAAATCCCATAACTCCAGAATAAAATGGAGCTTACCGTTCTATTTTTCAGCACTTGATCGGGCTGTTTAACACATGAAAGGCGACTTAAATTACGCAAAATTACCTGATAGTACTTCTCTTAGGATTAGTTCACTAAAATTTAACGTACATAAACTATAATAGCCATATTATGATGGTTGACATGTATTGCTAGCGATTAGGTGCCTGACTCTGAGATCGCTGGTTCGAAACCCGTTCGTGTCTCAGCCAATTTTCAGCACTAGAATCTGTGCTATACCAAGAAAGTGTTATCCCAATAACGAAAATATTGTTGCAACGTCACTTTCTAAATGACAATAAATCATCTCATGTAATCAGCCTTGGGAGCTGTGTCGTTACTGAATATCAGAGGGTAATATATGTTCGCAGTAAAGTCTACAGGTCTGTTGCCTTCCATTTTTGGTGGAGGTTCCGTTGGCCGAGGGGTCTAGACGGTTGACATGTATTGCTGGCGATTAGGTGCCCGACTCTGAGATTGCTAGGTCGAAACCCGTTCGGGTCTCAGCCAATTTTCAGCACTAGAATCTGTGCTATACCACGAAAATGTTATCCCAATAACGAAAATATTGTATTGTCTTGTTTGTACGGATTTGTATGACCAAAATAGAGCCTTTAGCATAATCTTTTTCGATTTCCAATAGTTCCTCAACGTGCGTAGCTTGTAGCCGACCAATGGTCTTTCAAGGTCTTACAAATAACTTGATAGACATATCTAAAGCCTTTAGAATTAGGTTTGAGGTTTGAGTATGAATTTTGATCATGACGGCGAATCTAGATCATTACCCGAAGATGTTTAAAAATGTGGATTATGCCACAAGTAATAGTAGATTAACTTTGATACTATGTAACCTGATCCGTTCACTCTTAGTAACTATTGATATATTTGGCACGGATCAGTTACTGATATATACTCTCCATCGGTCAGCCTTATTTGGACATGAATGGTGTTGGCCAGACGTAGGAGAGAAATAAGTAAAGCACTGGTCAGTGTTGGAAATTGCTGTTCTGACCAGATATGCTAGAATGTAGTGGATATGAATTAGTAGGCCTACCATTTTTCAGAAGTGTATCCAGAGATTGTTAATATATTAATATAATATGCTGATGTTTCTGTGTTGTATTTGTATGAACCCCCAGAGACTCCATACCGATAGTATATCAACGACAAACGTTACAATGGTGCCGTGAGTAACGTTACAGCAAGAGAAGAACTTTAAAATTAAAATGTTGATTTTATAGTTTACGTAATATATAGATACATATATTACGCGGAAATGTACTTCTCATTTGTTGGGATCTTCTTCTCTTTCAAAACATTAGTGGATTTATTATGAATGAAAAGGTATTCGCAGAGCACCAGTAAGATTATGTCCGTAGAAGACAGAATGGTTTAAACATTATATAATTATTTATGATAAAGATAAAGGAAATATTGTTTCTTTTATGAAGATCTAATTACATTATTTCATGACATGTAGCATTATTCACCTCACAGTAGTAATGACATTTTTTTTAATTAACCTATAATATTGATTCTAAGTAAAACATTGTATTATTAATTCTTTACCCAAATCCTTTCCAAATTTACGTTTTAGATATTAAAAGTCACAATATTACAGGTTATTTCCCCTGCAATGATTCATAACTGTTTAAATAGCTACTAAGGGCCATACAAATAAACAAACAGATCGGGGGCTTTAAAAGTTTTTTTTTTTACAAAAAGCTAACGGGCGAAATTCCACTGTGCTTATTTAATTGTTTTATTTGGAAACGGTTATCCTTTTGATAAAACTATGAAATTAAATACTGAGATGCTGCGTATTTAACGACTATGATAATCTGTAACAAAATCAATGACATGATAACGAGAAACCAAATCATTCATTGATTATGACATTTCATTGCATTGGTCTTTATAAAGTCCTTAAACATTCCTCTTAACATTGTCTCAACTGGCGCACGGCTTAGGAGCATGAAGCCGCAGTAAATAATAGCTTTATTTTTTTTAAATTCAATTGAAGGACGTGTATTAGAAAGGATTAAATTTAGTCTGTGCCATTTCCAGAAACTTAAGTTTTAATCAATATTCATGCATTAAAACATTCTAAACAATCTTTTCCTTTTCACGACAAATTACACACAGAGAAGCAAAATATCACTCTTCAAAGCTTAAAATAAAGTAATGTTTTGACCTGTTCCAAACTTGGATGAAATAAATCAATCTCGTTAGGTTATTAGCTGATGATATCTATTAACTTTTTAAAGTTCTGTGATATAGTCCCAGTCGTACTATGATAAGTATCTCAAATTCACAAGACATGAGATAATAACTGTTTTTCTAACTAGACCTGTTTAAATCGATTATATTGTAATAAACTAACTTAAAGGCACTCACTTAAATTTTGTCATGTATATTTCAGTACGAAGTCATTCCCTAGAATCAAGACTGCAATCCAACGGACAGGTATAATAACCTTCTCATACGAAACCTCTTCCTTAGTTAAGGGGCTAATGTCGATAAATATTTAAATTCACGAGTTAGTCTGTGTAATTACTTCTGTATTCGATCATTAGTTAATATAAAAAGTTAATTGTGAAATCTCATTGTAAAAATTTACTTACTAACTTGTATGATAGATCATATTGGTAAATGGTGTAAGATGTTTTGTTTATGTCAAACGCGATGTAAGGGAGAAAAGTCGTGTTTAGTCAGCACATGAGAGGGACCAGAGTGATGTAAAATGAATAGTGAATGATGTTTGCATATCTAGTCTGTTAAAAGGGGATGAAATCAAGGGCTCTTTGATGATAAGAATGCAGAACTGACAAACGGAGTCGCATCATATAGTCAGGTGTAGCTCGAGTCTCACGTTATTGTTGCTTACCAAGAACGACCATCAACTTGTCGGACTTTGTTCGTCTATAGTAACGACGGCAGTTTCAGCGCCGTATGTTAAAGGATTTTCTTTCCTTTTACCATAAAGCGCAATACAACGTTCATTTCCAATGTTGTAATTTTACTAACAGATATCCTTCCAATATCAAATAAGTCAGTTTGAATGAATGATTAAAAAATTTCGAATAAATTGAATTCGTAGTTATCCTATATTAATCAATTTATTTCCGTTAGTTGTACAAAAAAACAGTAGCAACGTTCAGGATATTAACTGCTGTCAATAACTGAAAATGAAATTCCGCAGATGAATTGTGCATCTTTTCATCTCGAGTTTTTAGAGATTTAACTGATAATCCCCCGGTCAGTCAATCATCGTAAATTTGATGTTTTCCAATTAATGTTAAATCCGATCAAATCTTACAGATTCAGAACAAAACATTGATTCTGTTTAGGTCTTTCATGTATAGGATTTTATTGGAATCTTAGATAATTCTATAAAATAGAAATTGTAAATCCGATAACAGTGGTTCCAATTTTTTGGCTGACAAATATAGCAATGTATTATGCAAAAATACCCAAAGTCGTATCAGTGTAATAAAAATGGTAATAGGCATGGTTGTCATTGGAAGTGGTTCTTAAAAGTTTGTATCCTAACTAGGCAACACAGTATTATTATGTTGTATTCATACCAAAACATCCTAATATTCCTTGCATAAGGCTCAAAATTACAGGGTTGGATGAAAAGTTTTAATTTACTTAGAGAGCTCTCAATCGGATTGAGAATCTGTTTCTATCAATAAGTGCACTAATTCCATAAATCATAGCTAAAGGAACTGCAATGTTATTCTATTTTGTTACCTTTATCTTAGTACAATCTTGTGAAGAAGACACGACGATGAAATATATGCTTATGGTTTTATAGTCCGCTTTGGCCACTGGAGACCTTCAACGGTTTCCCAGATTGAAGAAATAAATAGCCGAAAATCTGTTTATGACCTACATCAAGACATTGTAGCACAGTTGACAAAAAAAAGTTAAACTTGAATATGACAATAAAAATCCTTCGACTTGCTACGGTTATTTTTCAGCTTGTCCTCGTAAATATACCATATTATCAATTAATGAACATTTTGAAAATGATAATGCGTTGATAAACACACTTGGAAAATAGCATCAGGTGTTCAAGAGGGATGGATATTTCCTGCCTCGCAAGCAAAAATGAAAACTGTTTTTGAACGTTTCGTTGTCGACAGCTTAAGGCTAGTAGGTTAGTTTGGAATGAGTTGCTATTGTAATTCAAATTGGAAAGACAGTCTTTTTACATGTTGAATTTAAGAGAAGAGCACTCATTAGTTAAACATCGTTATAGACTAAGGTAAATAAAAGGCACTACTTTCCATTTGTGCTCGTAGAAAAAAGTTGGTAGTGAATTGTCTGTAGATCAATGACTTTGATGGGACAGCTATTGATCGTTTATGTTACAGTGTATTAAGAAAACAACATTAAGCACTTTGAGTATTAAAACACAGAGACAATTACTACTTCCAGCACCCGTAGAAAACATTAATAGATTAGGGACATTATCAACTAAAATAGTTAGTAAACATCTCTAATCGTTTAACAGATTAACGTCTTTCTAATAGTCTCTTGTTTCACAATACCATGGTAAAAAATCGATGGTGAAGCGTAAAAAAACACAGATAAGGTTACAGATTACACACAGTACGCGAATAAAGTGCCCCAGTATATGATCCGTATTATCACATTATCATCTCATATAAACCAGTATATGACAATATGTACATCACGTCCGCATTAAAGCCTGGTTTGTAGTTTTATTTTTAATTTCATGACTGTTGGAGTACTGAGCTTTGGTGTTAGATGGTGATGAGAACATAGTCTTATAAAAGCACTGACCTGGGTCACAAACTAAAGATTAATAATATGTTGAAAAGTCTTTACTCTGCTTTGGTATTTACATTATTTTCTACAATAGCTTGTCAGACAAGGTAACATACGCCCCTACAAGATGACAGAAATGTTCTCAAAATCTTTAAAAATATTTGAAGGTAATACCGGTACCTCAAAACTAATTCATCCAATTCAAACATGAAGATGGTCTTATCAACACATTTATTTCAAATGGCATCAACATATCAAAATTCCAGATTCTTTAATAGTCAAGGAATACCCATTAAAATACAAAACAAAAGAAACGTATAGGATATAATTAATACATGTAGGAATATAAGTTTTAATATGGACAATTACCCTAAAACCAAAGTCTAAAAGCCAATAACGGAAAAGTCATCTCTTCCGTAGCAAGTATGAACTTGTCCGAGATTTCATCGAAATATACATGCATACCATATTTTCATCAAGGTGATCAAATATCGTGTTACAAGAAAAGTGGACGTGATGAACAATTTACGTTCATATGTGCGTATAACGGTATAATCATTGAGTGTCAGTCCTTAAATTTTGATTAATTTTAAAACGAAGAAAGTGCTTCGACAGACGTTCTTGCTGTGAAGAATTATGCAAGCTCGCACAGTGGAAATACGGACGCGTATTTCCGTCATCAGTGTCCTTCCATCAACCACGTGTCTTGAAAATGCGGATGCTCAAGTTTCTATTTCAATTTGAATAAAACTTGGTATACATTTATATTGTGATGACATCTATATTAAGTTCTAATTTGACAATTATTAGAAAGATTTTTGAGCTATAGCACCTCAGATTAGGCTTGATAAATTTGGTATGCTTGTAAAGATGATAAGATTGTGGTCAAGATCGAGTTAATGTGAACTGTCAGTGTGGTAATAATATAAGAGATTACAAGAGAATTTAGCTTTGTGTGAGCGTATGCTACCTCGCCTGGTAAGCTCACAAAGGCCAAAGGTTCCTCAAAAATCACTTATAATATAAGGTAATAATTTCATTTAATAACAATGAAGTGCAACATTTAGGCCTGTTTAGTATTAAAGAAAGAGGAGATCACTGTTAATCGATGAGTCTGTTAATTGCATTGCTCTATCAATGTCCAACACTCCATAGTTAAATTTGATTACCCACTTGACTGTCATATAATATGATCGTATAATATTATTCAACCAGAAATCTGGACATGCAAATAAGTAGACGCTTTAGCTCTCCAAAGAATAATCGACAAATACACCGAAGACGGGGTGAATATTTTCCACTACGACTTGACTCAAAAAGACAAATAATTCACAGCCATTTAATATATATTTATTTTGTATGTGCAGCAGATAGCTACTAGCCCTGGTGTTCACTATAGAAACCGTTGTGGATGTTAGCAGTCTGGACTTAATTGGTACAGAGCATTATTTACACTCATTTACCATAATTTGTCAGTATTATGTACAATACGTGTATATGCTTTATCAAAGTAGTCAAAGACTGATAAAGCGATTTCGGAATCGTCACTTTAAAATGTGACTAACTTCCATGACGAATTGTACGAATTATGAAGATCTGCATTTTGAAGAAATGTGAAAGTTAAAAACCTCTCAATGTCAACTTATAGCTAGAGTAGAAATGTACTTGTTATGTCTTAATCCGTATTATAGTTTAAAAAATGTAGCACAATCGAATGCAGCTGCCCTGGTGGTTCATGTCGATTCCTTTGAGGTATGACGTTAAGTTTTATGATTCTTATTTAGGTATGATATGTCATACACGCCAATAATTGGAAAAAAGTGATTTCAGAAAAACAGATGTTTACAAGCGAACTGTTCCATTATCATGTATGTGTTATTATTTTGCTTACATCTATCATAATGACTATTGCATTATTGATAAGATTTCATAATATGCACGAAGGTTTCAATTAGATCAAAATAAGACAGATCAGACTACTAGAATAAATATCATAATTCATGAAAGTGAATTAATAACTCCTTGATGTGTACAATAAAAGTCTTGAGTATACGGCAACACAGTAACACGTCAACTGAATGTTAATTTCTGGCGTCTATTGTTCCATCTATCTTACCATTTATTTCGTGAACATGTTTCGTTGTTGTTCAGCAATATATCCTTTGTATTGCTACTCTTGCGTGTTCAACAATAGACAAGATGCGTACATGAGATAATTTTAAAATGCAACAATAATCTTTTACTGACAGAAACAATAAGATTGTATAAATCTAAATAAAAGGTTATGTAGAAGATGAACATTTTTTTGCTACACTTAAAATATCATTTGAATTATCACCAATTTTATTTTAATTGCTCTTTGCATTTGCTACACACCCAATCTGAATATATCTTGATTATGATGAATGGTTTTACTATACTATGTAAAGCACATATGACAATATCCAATTTTGGTTGAGTCAGAATTCAAATTTAGTGCGGGTTGAGGGCTTTGGTCTTTGATTTACTTAAAATAAGTGACAAGGCTAAGGGAGAAGAAGGTTCGTTTTCGTATGTTCATAACGGCTACGATACGTATTTATCCCTGCGTTACAAGTTGCTTGTATTACATAGTTGGATAGCCATAAAGGAGCAACCCTTCATCATCCAGACAAATATTTCACATTATGCACCTAGTTCGTTGACGAGCGAAAACCACGACAATCTGTTCTTGTCTCTGTCTATTCCGATACCAACTAGCCTCTGAAACTTTAACTGATAGATGGTAAACGAACTGTTAACTCAATAATATCAATAATGCTGAATCCGCGTCTATTCCTTTATAAAATGTCATGTTTACCCAACCTTGTTAGTGAAGTCCTCACAACAAAAAATGACCTAAACATCATCTGTAAGTGTACCGTTAACATATATATTGAAGTTAATTACAGCAGATCCAATCAATACCTTTCATAGTTCAATTGGACGAAAACAATATAACAACAGCCAATTTAGATAAGTGGTTAAAAGACTTGTCGTCGTGTTCCTGGTGCGCTATATGACTGTAAGTGGAAACTAATTTGATCTATTTCAATGCCATTCAAGATTTATTCCTCTCTATTTAAAGTGGATTTCTACATTTGCCTGTTTATGTGATGACTTCTTTACCGATAGTAACTAATGTAACCTGGCAATGCCACTGTAGTCTTGTAACGAGAAATGTGTTTAGATTTTCTCGAAGATTGGAACTGCGATTATGCTCATTTTACAGTACAGATTATAAATAAGCCAATGCCGCTGTTATAAATGTACCTTCAAGAAGATAGAAGGTAATAGAATATAAAAAGTCGAAGGTAATAAAACTCCTATTTCATTTCATTCCGAATTACGTTGATACGACCTATGTAGAGACTGGAACATAGTTATGATTGAATCGCCACTTTAATTACACTTATTACAGCTGACGGGGTGCTAAATTAAATGTCAACAGACGAAGTTCCCAGTAAGGAGTTTATAATGACCATGTTTTTAACACTGTTAAAAATGTCTGAGCGAAGGAAAATGTATTTTTGAATGTGTTTCTTTATTTTGTCAAAGAATCGAAATATCACCTTAGAATGTCTTTTTTTTTTTGTCAGTTTAAGTCGGAAATGTCCCTTCTAGCCATATATGGTATTGTATTGTCTTCAAAAATGTTTATATTCTTAGCAACGCAAAGCCATTTCCAAGACTAACAGAACTATTTTGATTCTGCTATTCCAATTCTTATGGAAATTATCGAAAAAGTTTTGCTCTTTGCCCAGGCAATAGGACTATTTAGCTAACATTTTTATAAGAGCATGCATATTTGAGCAAAGTAACCTTATACATTTTTGGAAGGAACATAATAATGTGTTTAGATGCCTTCAAACCATGTATAAGAATCTGATATTCAATGCTGTATAACGGAAAGCGTTTTAGAATAATGATATACAGAAGATTATCGTCCGATAATCAAATTGGTTAGGTAGGGCCATTAACTGAAACCAATCAGAAATATGTTGCGCTCTATCGTCTGAATAAATAACTGATAAATGCCTTACCTGCGAATAATATTTTATATTTTTATATTCCACGACAATCTCTACTCCCCGGTACAATAAGCACCTGAAATGTATAAATAATTGTTTGCATTAGAAACGCAATATTGAAAAATTATGTATGATTAGGAGTTTCTAATCTTAATTGAGCGAAACTAAATGAATGACAACTCAGTGGAATAGGATAAGGAAAAGTCGCAGATCGCCAATGAAGCATAAAGGTAACTTGCTTTAAGTTCTGCTCAATTTGAATCCTTGACAAACCTGGGAGAAATATTCAAATAGGTGAATCATGAAGCATGTGTCAAATAGAATAGTAGACTATTGATTGCAGTTTAAATGTAATTTTGCGAATTATTTTTACCGATTAAAATGGCAGCACAATTATAGTTTTCATTGAAAAGGAGACAATAACAATGATGATAATTGTAAATAGGTGAAATGTATCTTATCAGTAGCCTACTGTTGATGGTAATATAAGAGCTGCAATAGCCAAGATAAATGTAATCACCGGCGATTACGTAATGTATCGTTTGGCCAAATAATAATATTGAAGCACGATCTTACTGCAGTTCGAAACAGGGATTTTTTCTACAGGTACAGTAATTGCAAGCAATGATCGTAAGGGACTCTTCTATAAATGAACCTCATACACATCAGTTGAACCTAATTATCCTATTAAAAGATAGCTTGCCAGGCAAGGTAATATACGCCCACTGGCAGCATTTATTTCAAATAAAAAACTTTTCAGGAAGGTGACAATTAGTGGAATGAAATATTCAAACTTCCGCCATATACTTGTTTCTAGGGTCTCTAGTTTCATTAAAAAATGTCAGGAATAGTACCTAATAACAACAAATATTTTTCGGTATTTTTTTTGATTTGCAATAGAGTTCACCCTTAATAATATTTTGATTTTTTTAATTCTTAATAAGGCTCATCGTTGGTTGATATTAAACAATTTCAGCGAGATTTGTGAAAAATGAATGTTTAGAGTGTTCACAAGCCAAAAGTTGAAAGCGTTTTTGAAAACAGGGGCAATAACTGCCACAAAATATTTTCGATTTATCTGATTTTCGATAGGGTTCATCCTTGGGTGAAAACAGATACTAGAGCCAAGTTTTATCAAAATCCATTCAAAATTGTTCTTTCTAGAGTGTTTACGAGTTAAATTGAGCGCGTTTTCAAAAACAAGGGAAATAACTTGTACTAAATATTTTTCGATTTTCAATAGGGTTCATCCTTGGGAGAAAACAATTACTCAAGCCAAGTTTCATCCAAATCCATTAAAATTGTTCTTTCTAGAGTGTTTACAAGCTAAAATTCAACGTTTTTCAAGAACAAGGGAAATAACTTGTACTTAATATTTTTCGATTATCTGATTTTCGATAGGGTTCATCCTTGGGTGAAAACAAATACTCAAACCAAGTTTCATCAAAATCTATTCAAAATTGTTCTTTCTAGAGTGTTTACAAGCTAAAATTGAACACGTTTTCAAGAACAAGGGCAATAACTTGTACTAAATATTTTTCGATTTATCTGATTTTCAATAGGTTCATCCATGGGTGAAAACAATTACTCAAACCAAGTTTCATCAAAATCCATTAAGAATTGTTCTTTCTAGAGTGTTTACAAGCTAAGATTGAACACGTTTTCAGGAACAAGGGCAATAACTCATACTAAATATTTTTCGATTTCGCTGATTTTTAATAGGATTCATCCTGGAGTTAAAAGACACTCTCACACAAAGTTTCATCAAAATCGGTCAAGAATTGTGCCCTGTAGAGTGTTTACAAGACAAAAATCAAACACGTTTTAAGGAACAAGGCCAATAACTAAATATTTTTCGATTTCGCTGATTTTCAATAGGGTTCATCCTTGAGTTATAACACACTCTCACACCAAATTTTATCAAAATTGATTAAGAATTGTGCCATGTAGAGTGTTTATGAGACAAAAATTGAACATGTTTCAAAGAACAAGGGCAATAATTCATATTGGATATATTTTGATAATAACTGACACTAAATATTTTTCGATTTAACTGATTTTCAATAGGGGTCATCATTGAGAAATAACAAATACTCAAGCCAAGTTTCATCAAAATCCATTAAGAATTATTCTTTCAAGAGTGTTTACAAGTTAAAATTGAACGCGTTTTCAAGAACAAGGGCTATAACTCATATTTTTTTATTTCGTTGATTTTCAGTTGGGTTTATCCTTGAGTTATAACAAACTCTCACACCAAGTCGCATCAAAATCCGTTAAGAATTGCACATTGTAGAGTATTTACGAGCCATTCAAGAACAAGGGCAAGAACTCATACTAATTTTTTTCAGATTTCGCTGATTTTCAATAGGGTTCATCCTTGCGTGATCATCAACACTCATATCAAGTTTCATCAAAATCCGTTAAGAATTGCACCCTCTAGATTGTTTACGAGGAATTGTGGACGGACGGACCGACCGACGGACCGACGGACGGACGGATGGGTTGACGCCAATATACGCCCCCATTTCATGTGGGCGTATAAAAAATGCTAATAAACGTAAAGATTTAGAAGTATATATTCCACAGGAATCATTTATTGAAAAGCGCCCATTTGAAGGTTTATTGAAATTTCCAAGAACAGGAGATGTAATATCATTTTTGCAGGACATGAATGACATTACAGAGCATTAACGCAAAGTGTACTATAATATATATATGAAAGCTAAGTCAACTGCAGAAAAATGATCCGAAACATATTTACATGTTATCACATTGCAACAAGCCATGGTATGTCGCATATTCATCAACGCGGTATTCCAATAAAATAAAACAAGGAAAAAAAACATTGTCACTTTGTATTACATACTGTCTATGATACAGATCTCTGTACTATATTGTCAAAAATAAGATAGCTGCTGTTACAGATTATCCCATTTGATTACAGTGTAAATCATCATACAAAGTTTCGGGAAATGGGCAAATCAAAAGGGAAGTCGGAAGACTTCCTTCTTGTAGGCATGTCGTGCTATAGAACATTACAGATCAAGAGAGCAATTCTTCGAACTATACTATACTATACATTTTTCCTTTTTAAATGTCACCAGTTATTGTCTTTGCACAAGATTCAACTACAACCATTCCAGACAACACATTAAGATTTTAGAACATACATTTTATAGTCACCCGATTCTCACACCGATCAATTTTTCTTTTTTTAATTTAAGAGTAGCTACTCTAAATTTATCTTTAATCACGTAGTTAATAATAACCTAATTGTATTTTTAATGTACAGTGTATAAGAAAATTCTTTTGTTTTAAAGACATTTGTGGCAATATAGTTCTCAGGGATTCGGTAAATATAATAGCATACAAAACTGATAATTCTAAGACACCTAGTTGATTATTGTTGGAAACTGAAAAGGGTAAATATAAGTATTCTTTAATGCAGTTAATTTTCATATCACTAAGTTGCTTTTAATATTTCCCGTTACAGTAGCTTCTTCGTCGTTTGATGGTGAACTGCAATTTCTGACGATCTTTTGTAGTAGATCAAAGTACTTATATTGCAAAGTTGGAAAAGACCACTAACACACTATCTGAAAATAACAGTACGTAACAGATATTTATATGAAAGTGTACATTTAATTTATTTCATATTTGTGTATTGAAGAAAGACAAATGCTGATGTAGTTTAATTAAATTGTCTGAATTTTGTGTTTATGCATTTAATTCGAAGAAAATGAAAAGAAAGTAAGATGTTTTTGAAGATTTCTTGTCAGGCAAGGAGATATATGTCCATTTGCAGAATTGAATTTGAGTAAAATTTGGACTGTACAGTCACAATCACAAGAATGAAATATTCAACCTTCAGTCATACACCTCTTTTCTAGGGTAATAAATATACAATATTAATAAGTTTCATTTAAATATGTCAAGAATTGTACCTTATAACAATGCAATAACTTATAAAATATTTTTCGGTACTTTTTTATTTCCAATCCTTGTGTGATAAGCAATTTCAGCAAGTTTCGTCAAAATCTATAAAGAATAATGTCTTGTAGAATGTTTACGAGCCAAAAACCGACCCGGTTTTTAGAACAAGGGCAAAGATTGATGTTAAAGGGGCCCAGGCTTGATTTGTTTCGGACAATCATCTGACAGCCTAAAAAAATCTTGGTTAGCTTATCAGAAAGTCTACAGAGCTTACCTTTGAAAGTTGAGCCTTCAAATCCATGTGTATCCATACTTATCCGTGTTTGAAAAATCATAATGTCTTAAATTATTACGAACGTCCCGCCATATTGGAAAACGGTTCGTCTTGATAATCAAAGAGTTATCCTTCCCGTCGTGCAATAGCGGTCATCTATATAAATAGACTACAACGCATTTAAAATTGTAGTTTTTGTCAACAGGACACACAATAGTCAGACTGACTGGAGACCAGCCGCGTACAGCACGGAAAAAAAATGAAAAGTGAAATTTTTTGTTTGAGGTATATTTCAAGGTATTTTGCGATTTTCTTAGAGCTTGAGTATTTCTGAGGACTGTTTAAATGTAACAAAGGCCCAAAACGACCCCTAAAAATCAAGCTTGGGCCCCTTTAAATATTTTTCTATATTTTTATTTTCAATACGGTTTATCGTTTGATGATAATTAACTATTTAAGCCAGTTTAGCCAAAATCTATAAATAATTGGGCTATTTTTATTTCGCTGATTTTCAATTGGGTTCATTTTTGAGTGGTTATGAACACTCACACAAAGTCACGTCAAAATCCGCCAAGAATTACGCCTTCTAGAGTGTTAACGGGCTATTTTGGATGGACGGATATGGGCGACGACAATATACGCTCCACATTTCATGTGGGCGTGATAAAAATGAGATTTCAATCATTCCTCAAACTAAACAACTTTATTGATATGTCAGATTATCGATTAAATAAGCAAACCGTATAGATTTTACCTGACGAAATTAAGGATTAAAAATAAATGACGGTGTGTGCATGAAAGTAGTAGCACGAAACTCGATTCAATTAAACTCTGAAATCACAAGCAGTATTCCGTTCTTTGCATAATGACTTTTAGATCAACGTAAAGACGGTTTAAAACTAACGGTACTATTTAAGTCTGCGATTCCAATTCAGTTAAAAATAATAGAAATAGTTCAATCATTTTCTATACAATAATAATGTAAAACTTACGTCAAATGAAATAATATGCATTATATAATATCAAATCAAAGGTAAAATGTCTCCTCTAAATGTAAAGATAGCTTGCAAGGCAAGGTAATAAACAGCATTACATTTGAATATTAAATTGGTCAATTGGTCAACTGAAAAAACATTCATTGAATAGTAGCTCCTATGCACCCACAATACCTTTTTGATGAATGAACTTGACCACCATCTTATCTATTTCAATACTAATACTAACTCAAAAACCGTTAATCAAAAAAATCGTCGAATTCGAACTTGACTACTGTCTTATCAATCCTAATGCTTACACCAAGTTTTATCAAAATCCTTTGAAAATTGAAGCTTCTTATAGCAACCGCAATAGAATTTTGACGCAATTTTAATAAGTCAAGGGCAATAAATCAAAACAGTTCAATGAAAAACTGTCATAATCGAACTTGACTGAGGTCTAATCAATTCCAATGCGCACACCAAGTTGAATTATAATCCATTTAAAATTGTAAGTTTTATTGCATCAACAATAAAATATTGACAAGATTTTACTAAGTCAAGGGCAATACCTCAAAAACTGTTCATCGAAAAATAGTCAAATTCGAACTTGACCATCGCATTCTCTATTCCAATGCTCATTCCAAGTTTCGTCAAAATCCATTGAAAACTGTAGCCTCTATTGCACCCACAATAAAATTTTGGCGCAATTTAATTAAATCAATGGCAATAACTCAAAAACCCTTCATCAAATTGGAACTTGACTGCCGTCTTATCAATTACAACGCTCACACCAAGTTTTATTTAAATCAATTAAATTTTTTAGCTTTTATTGTGTCTACAACAAATAGAGGCAGGGGCAATAACTCAAAATCGAACTTGACCGCCGTCTTATTTATTCCAAGGCTCAAACCAAGTTTCATTAAAATCCAGATAAAAATTGTAGCTTCTATAGTATCTACAACAAATGTTGACGAACCGACGGATCGACGGACAGGGGCAACGACAATATACGTCCACATATTCATGTGGGCGTATAGAAATGTTTCGTATTTAATCATACTGTAAGATTTTACGGAACATTTAATGTAGCAAAAAAGAAATCTTTTAGGAAATCGTTAAAGTAATGCTTCTTGAAAAGTTCATCGCACTTTAATGGTTCTTAAAAATTCTTTAAAAATTATGCATCTTAAATGTCAACTAGCTTAACCACAGTGTTGCCATTTGAAGCTTAATTTTAGAATTTCCGGTTTACTACACAACTGATAGCCTAGTTATTTCCAATGTGATTAAAATGGTGTTGAAATCTACATTAAAGACACTTATCAACAGGATATGTTCTTTTTGAAAATTCCCAAAGGAGTTTATCGGTATGCAATTATCGTTTTTCGATATCAGGTGATTGCATTGGCAAAGTATTAAAGCATATTGAGTTATTGTTATATTGTCCTTATTCCTGCATTATCATCTACTAACAGTTCACTTGTGAAAATATGTAATGCCTGAATTGTTTTATCATCAGTTTTATATGGATATAGACTCAAGTTTAAAGCCTATTGTAATAGGGATAAGATAAATATGACCAGTGAATTCCCAGTAGATTAGCTTTAATTTGTATTCCAGTGATAGTTTTATACTGAATTTGTCTACAGATTGCCTTCCACTTGTTTCATATTAGTTTAGTAGTAATCAGAATTTCGACTCTCGCTGCGAAGCATTAGCTACTCGACTTTTATCTTAAAATAATGTCATTCACTGAATTTTCATTAAACGATATCTGAGCTAAGTAATGCGGGTTTACATGGTTTTAATCGAGATGTCCATCTAATATTCATTTCCATAGTATGTTTATCTAACAAGCGGTTAGCAAGATACGCCCACTTTAAAATATATTTAAAAAAAACTCAAACATTATTTAGGTGTAATCCAAGTTCTCATTAATATAAATGTTCACACCAAATTTGATTCAAATCAGATGAAATCTAGTCTCTATTGTATTAACTAGCTAATTTTCATGAGTTTGGACGAAGTCAAGGGCAATAACTCAAATATAGTTCATCGAGAAATAGTAAATATTGAACTTGTTCAAGATCTCACCAATAAAAATGATCACATCAAATTTCATTCAAATCAGATGAAAACTGTATTGTCTATCGCAATCACAATGTTTTGACTAAGTCAAGTGCAATAACTCAAAAACAGTTTATCAAAAAATCTTCATTTTCGTACCTGACCAAGATCTCACCAACTTCAATGATCTCACCAAATTTCAATCAAATCAGATGGAAACTGTTGTCTCTGTGGTGTTTTGACCAAGTCAAGGACAATAACTCAAAAAAACGTTCACCAAAAAATCATCACTATCAAACTTGTTTCAGATCTCATCAATATAAATGATCACACATTCAAATCCAATGAAAAATGTAGATCTCTTCGAAATAAAAATTCACAGCAAGTTTCATTCAAATCCATTGAAAACTGTTGTCCCTATCGCGTTCACAAGCCAATTTTGACGCGTTTTGACAGGTCAAGTGCAATAACTAAAAAACTCGCAAAATTCGAACTTGTCCGAGATCTCATCTATATAAATGATCACAGCAAGTTTCATTCAAATCCGACAAAAACTGTTGTCTCTATCGCGATTTTGGGCGGACGGACGGACGTACAGGGGTGACGACAATGTACGACCACATTATAATGTGGGCATATAAAAAGCAGTAGCAATGAAGATTGCGCATTGTTTCGTTTCCATTGTGTTTTAGAAATAATATACACCTTCCAACAAACTGCACATGATTCAGTCAAAGAACTTGACTTGAGTTCTTAAACAACCATTATGTTCTCTTTAAATACTTAAACTAAAAAGGAGATTACATGATCACTCCAGACACACATTATAAAACTATCTTACATAGAAAGCCTTTGGGGATATTTCTTCATATCATTCCATTTTATATTAAAAGTCAAAAAACTTTAAAGGAAAACATTCTTTCGTCAGCGATTCCAAAATAATATGATTTTTCCTTTTAAACATACAAACTAAAAATTGACCGTGTCTTAAGATGTCTACCGATATAAAGTCTTCCATAATTGATTAGATAGTTTACCAGGCAAGGTAACATACGCCCACACATGAAAACTGTTAAATCAGTCTTTCCTTTTATATGTATATATACAAACAATCATTTAATCTAAATTGTCAAATTCGATCTTGACCATCGTCTTGTCCATTCCAATGCTTTAAAATACATGTATATTGAAAATTGTTTCTTCTATAGCAACCATAACAAACATTGAGCCAGGGGCAATAACTAAAAACCTGTTCGTCGAAAAATCGTCAAATTCGAACTTGACATATCCATTAAACTGCTCACACCAAGTTTCATCAAAAGAGTTTCATCAACAAGTGTTGACGGATGGAACGACGGACAAGATGACGACAATAAACGTCCACATATTCATGTGGGCGTATACAAATTAGTATAAGTATAATCTATCGGATTATTATCTTCAGTCAATGTCTGGCTACACATTCAAGTCCATACTAGTTTGAACTGAAAATTCGAACGAAACCCCTGGTCACAAATAAGAGTATCAGTTGCTAAGAACTTGTATATTTGTTTAATTATTGTAGAATTGTGCAAAACGTCTATATCAGCGCTGAGAGTGTCTGAAAATTCGATACAGCTACCCCCAAGCCTCCTGATAAAGAATTGGATGATTTTGCCCCTGGATGATGGCAAATACACTTGTCAGACACTAGACATGATTGCAACGACATACTTCCATTAATTATTCTAAACATACATTTTTCAAATAACGAGACGAAAAATGACTGATTTTTCACATTATAAAGTTATTTTTTAAAGTAGCACTTGACATTGTTTCCTTTAATTACATGGACGGCATATGGATACAAGACAATACAAATTGCTCCCTGCAGCACTCCACAGAAAGGTAATTACTGATGAACTGACTGGCATAATGTTAAGTTTTGAATGACTGATGGCTGCTATACTAGATCAATATAGGGAAACAAAAGGTATATACATCGATCTTATCGTCACAGTCACTTAACGTCTAATGTCTCCACTTCAGTTTTAATTGTATCTCCGAGCAAATTAACATCTACTGATGTCAACCACAATTTGCATTTAAAAAATAACCACAACTCTTGGTTCCTCTTGGTCAGCACTCATAAGAGTTTGAGTGCTTGCGCATAGCGCATAACTATCTTTTGTCACCACTTAAACACGGTTAAAGTGTTTGCTTACTGCTCATCATTACAGAATTTAAGAAGATAAAATGTGTCATTGACGTAGGTTCCAAGATTCGACGAATACGATTGATTGACATTTCCAGCAGACCTTTACAAATCAGTTTTTAAGATCACGCAATTCATACTGAGTACTAAAAAAATCATATCTTACGATTGAAACATGTAGCAGAGTCAAATGCATTGCGATAAGCCTATATTATAATCAATACATTATTTGCTGAGACTACCGTTGTTCCTGTCCGTCCATTATCATTAAGTGTGAACACTACATCAAGTCTATCTTGCCAATGTCTTTAATAAAACTGTTCTTCAAAGAACAGAAATAAACATCTATTTTTTTTTCATTAGGTCCATGTATCAGACTGAACCTTCTTTGAATTGTTTGTTTGTTCTTTCAATTATTTTATTCGGTTATATTTCGATTCATAATGTAGGCATAGTATCTTATAGGTTTGTTGGGATCTGGAATATATAGAAAACTGCTTTACCAC
Source organism: Nipponacmea schrenckii (assembly GCA_030562195.1). Lineage (NCBI taxonomy): Eukaryota > Metazoa > Mollusca > Gastropoda > Lottiidae > Nipponacmea > Nipponacmea schrenckii. The sequence goes on from CM060202.1 coordinate 15,766,839, forward strand.
AAAGTTAACCTTTTCCCAACGCCATATCAATACTAGTAATTGAGAGGAACTGTGGTGTGATCATAAATACTGTATCAAACCATAAACAACTAATAACAATGACACATTGTTATCATGGCTCTTACCAATAGCTTATTAATGTCCCTTCTCATACTAGATAGAGCTTGTGTAAACTCGTTAACTATAAGTTAATTACTAGAACTCTACTTTCTAATTAATGTCTTTAATGTTTACTCGTCAGCTGACCTGTTTCTCACTAATGCTCTGTGATTTGAGATCACAATCACTTTTTGATAGAATTACTTCAGCCAGGCAAGTTGATTTGTCGACGGTCTTCAACATTTCGATTTCAGCTTTAGACGAAGATTGGCGTCCTGTGATTTAGAAAATCAAAATTTTTATCTGCAACTTTTATCCCATCGTGTTCTTTTTCTGGTAGAATTTGCTTTACTAGTCTTCTTTGCAAAAAAATATCCGACTGTCGTTAATGCTTTAATCACTAGGTGGCCAGCAAATAAATTTATTAGGTTTAAGAATTTAGTAAATAGAGTAAAAAATTGAAGGAGTAATTAACTATAAAAATTGATGGTGCCAAGGTTCAAATATTTCCTTGTACGCAATTATTAAATTACCTATTTTCTTTTATTTTCAAATAAATCTGATCGCATACTGATAGTTAAGTAAATTTACGAAGTAGAAAACTATTACTTTCTTGAAAGATGGTCGTTAAGAAACCTTAACTGATCATTTAGATACATTCATTTTCTATAGTGTATATTTCATTATTGAAGCTAATGCAGTTACTTCGTATTTCATGCCATAGTGATAAAATTACTAAGAGGAGAACCCATTTTCAAACTGTTATTTTTACATTAGCCTGACAGTCATCAAGTGTAAAATGTCGATTTAAAGTGCAGAGAGAGCTATATATGGCCAACTTTCATGCAAATAAAGAATTCACTTATCGTTAAAATAATACGAGCAATGTATGAACTGGCACGAATAAATACTGTTAAGAAAATAAAAGATTGTTGGATGAAGTGGAAGAAAATCAGAATCTGTCTAAAGATTGCTCTTCGTACATTTTTATAAACTGCAATGAGAATGGTTCCATCACTGGATTTCGATTGTTTATCTGATTTGTTTAACAACTGCATCATGTATATACAACTTTCTTTTGACAAGTGCCAAAACAATTAAAATGTTTTTATTAAATTTTATTTAATCGTCAAACCATAATGTTGCTTGAAGTAAGAATATTAATTTTGCGTAACAGATGTTTGGAAGACATATTGAGCTTCTGGCTTGCTTTGAAAATTTTTTTTAGAAAAACTACATGTAGTTTATCGCTGACAGAATTGAGAACATGTTTGTTTTTTGTTGTTTTTTTTATGAAAAGGACACTTTTATTTATCCAACCTAAAAATTGTCATGTTTCTGCATGTCGTGTAATGATAAGATAAGCATCTACAACAGATTCAAAAGCTGGAGTTAAATTATCAAATTGAAAAATCTATGTTGATATGACGCAATGATTTTTGTTTAACAAAACTATGATGACCGTAAAGTTGTTTTCACTCAGGTTATCACCAGATCTTACAGTAAAGATGTATTTGGCACTTAGGAGATAGGGAAAGACGACGTGGAAATAGTCCCATCTAAGAATAAATACATGAACAGCTTTAAATTCATACAGCCTATACTGTGATGCCCGTTTGACATGGCCTTGTTGGTATAAAACAGTTGTGATTTGAGGTATGTAAATACATTCAAAAACCCAATTCCACTACACTAGATGCCACCTCGTTCATACTAAGTTATTGATAAGATTTGGCACTGGTATGTCACATAATAATATATAAAGTTGGAAAAAACCAATAAAATAGACTATATATGTAAAGAAACCAGTCTACGAGACGTTACATTAAGATGATCTGGTATACCAGACACCAGTTGGGTGAAGATAGACATTTAATTAAGTTAAGATCGATATGGTCTATAACTTCTTTACAGATTGTCTATTTAGTTAGAACAAATATGTCATTATAAAACATATTTCAATTTGTAAGTCTTTTTGAAGATCAATCGGCATTTTCCTTTAGGGGGTTATTAAAGCTTACACATTCTTTTAAGGAGGGTCTCAATCGTTCTTTGAAAGAACATCAAATATCGTCTGTATACCTTTGTTCATCGTTTTTTTTATATAATACATTTTTCTTTCTTTATGTCTGAAGACTGAAGAAAGACCTGAATACAAATTTGATCGTGGAATAGATATATAATAGAATATATATCTTTTACAGATTTGATAGAATTGAAAATTACGTTTTTCAAGAAAACCCTCATTTGGTCGGAAGGTGGAAATCAGTCATGATACTAAGTCAGAGCTGTGCGTTGGTTTAAGAAAGTACTAATGCTTAGTTGTACTCAAGTCACTGCCTGTAAAAGCAGTTTAGTCATTGAGTTATTTTACTATATTACATTCATTGCTACTTTAATATCACAGAGGTGCAAGATCTGTGAAAGATAGTTTTGAAACCCATCGTTTTCCTGTTAAGTCACAAGCACAATGTGCTACATGTTGAGCAAAGTATTGAAGCTAAAATGTAAAAAAAATGCAAAGTTTACTGAAAAAAGTGGCTCCTCACAAAAAGATAGAAACTCGACTCAATATGAGAATAACTACAGAAGTATCAGGACCGAAAAGGCGCCATAGGAACATTGTTTACCCTGACTTACTCAATATATACTCTTACTCACTTAGTTACTCAATATATAATCTTACTCACTTAGTTTCTCAATATATACTCTTGACATACTGGGTTTCTCAATATATACTCTTACTCACTTAGTTTCTCAATATATACTCTTGACATACTGAGTTTCTCAATATATACTCTTGACTTACTGAGTTTCTCAATATATACTCTTACTCACTTAGTTTCTCAATATATACTCTTGACTTACTGAGTTTCTCAATATATACTCTTTCTCACTTAGTTTCTCAATATATACTCTGACATACTGAGTTTCTCAATATATACTCTGACTTACTGAGTTTCTCAATATATACCCTGACTCACTCAGTTTCTCAATATATACCCTTACTCACTCAGTTTCTCAATATTTACCCTTACTCACTCAGTTTCTCAATATATACTCTTACTCACTCAGTTTCTCAATATATACCCTGACTCACTCAGTTTCTCAATATATTTCCCTTACTCACTAAGTTTCTCAATATATACCCTTACTCACTCAGTTTCTCAATATTTACCCTTACTCACTCAGTTTCTCAATATATACCCTTACTCACTCAGTTTCTCAATATTTACCCTTACTCACTCAGTTTCTCAATATATACCCTTACTCACTCAGTTTCTCAATATATACCCTTACTCACTCAGTTTCTCAATATATACCCTGACTCACTCAGTTTCTCAATATTTACCCTTACTCACTCAGTTTCTCAATATTTACCCTTACTCACTCAGTTTCTCAATATATACCCTTACTCACTCAGTTTCTCAATATATACCCTTACTCAGTTTCTCAATATATACCCTTACTCACCCAGTTTCTCAATATATACACTTACTCACTCAGTTTCTCAATATTTACCCTTACTCACTCAGTTTCTCAATATATACCCTTACTCACTCAGTTTCTCAATATATACCCTTACTCACTCAGTTTCTCAATATATACCCTGACTCACAGAGTTTCTCAATATATACCCTTACTCACTCAGTTTCTCAATATATACCCTTACTCACTCAGTTTCTCAATATTTACCCTTACTCACTCAGTTTCTCAATATATACCCTTACTCACTCAGTTTCTCAATATTTACCCTTACTCAGTTTCTCAATATATACCCTGACTCACAGAGTTTCTCAATATATACCCTCACTGAGTTTCTCAATATATACCCTCTCTGAGATTCTCAATATATATCCTTACTCACTAAGTTTCTCAATATATACCCTGATTCTTTGGCTACCAGATAACACTTATTATAGTTAATATTTACCCTAATAAGACAGCTAACCCTAGCCTTGTATAAAGTTCCACTTACTCACTGATGTTGAGTTGTTATTTCTAACTGCAGAATGACATATTAGTAATATGTTCTGGAAGGACAATCATCCCGTGTCTAAGAAACCAACCCACACGATTATTGCATTTCGATAACCTTGTATAAGAAACCCGGCTGAAAAATTCCTTTGCCAAGATTAAACCCTGCATCGCGGCTCCAAAACCGTGTATCAGGGAGGAAATTGGTAGACTTTGAGTTTCACCTTTAAAAATTTTTTTGCGTTTATAGGATAATTTTGGTAAATCCAAACAGATTCGCGTATTGGTAATTCTTTGAAACAAAATTAAGCTAATGCTACTTTAATTATTTTTAAGTGTTGTAGCTTTTGTAATACTAGATCTAGACATTCAACTTCTAGCACTTATCCTTGACACAAATTCCATTCAGATACACCCAATTAGGACCACTAGAATTCGATGGTTTTGATTGCTTCATCAATTTTTAGTTGAAAAGAGCGGTAAACTGTCTCGAAGGACACTATTTGAGGAATACTTTATCTCAGGAAGGCGTGACTTGCCATTCAATAATTGGTCGCTGGACAAAACACAGTGATGAGTATGTATATCCGAGTCGCGACATTTAGTAGCTGCATAACACTTTTCTGTCAAGTTGAATCGATAAAGAATATAACTATTATATTTATTACCCAACTGGACGCCACAGACTAGAAATTAGCAATTCTAAGGTCTCTAGCTAGAGACTATATTTTGTATTAAGCATGAGTAGTGGGCGATCAGAATTATTGGGTGTTCTTCCGTCTCTCTATTCTGGTTCATTGTAACTAAATTGTACTCGCTTCTAGGACACTTGTCTATCAAATTTGTACTAGCTTATAAGACACCTGTCTATCTAATTTGTACTCGCTTATAGGAAACTTTTATATCTAATTTGAACTCGCTTATAGGAAACTTGTCTATCAAATTTGTACTCGCTTACAAGACACCTGTCTATCTAATTTGTACTCGCTAATAGGACTTGTATATCTAATTTGAACTCGCTTATATGACACATGTCTTTCTAATTTGTACTTGCTTCTAGGACGCATTGGGAACATACAGTTTTTTTTTTTGTAAACATTTTTTGTAAAAATTTATTCATATAATAATGAAATGGATTGGGGAACAAGCTTTCGCCTATATGACCCCTCTCCCCAAACAATATGTACATAATACAAAAAGATAATGAATTAAAGTAATATAATTTGTTTTTTTGACAAATAAGCATATTTACAAAGGTATATACACCTCTGTGCTGGTGATATTGGGTGAATGTCTAAGTTGTACAGAAATTATGGAGTTACTCGAATATTATTTAGGATGATTCTTGACATGTGGTTCCGATAAGAAGAATATTTATTGGAGATATCGGTAGGTTTCAAGAGAAAGAGAGTAGTTTTACGTGCATTCGAATGTATCAGACAAAGTAGTAAAAGATACATGACAGTCTAAGGTTGAGGAATGTTATATGACAGGGTATGAACTCGTTTATTAGTTATCAATGTAACTGGTACCTTCTGTACCTACATTTGAAAAGAATATTCCTTACCAATGCATTGATATTTTGAAAACAATCAATTATTTGTAAACCGTATCTTTCAAATTTCATGAATTATACGGTTGTAACAAGACTCTACAAGTTGGGCAGTGTGAAGTTAGTTTGTTAGTCCTTATTCGTGAATAACAAATAACGAACCAACTTCACGTTATTCGTTACTGACGAATAACGAATGGACGAATAACGAAAAACAAAAGAATGTTAGTCCTTATTCATTTATAAAAAGAGGTTAAGTGTATCCATCTTAAACCTGGGAGAACGCCGTCTGAAATTGAACTGTTAGAAGATTACCAGAAGTTATTTTAAGAGAAAGACAGAAAACAATTGTAAAATATAGAAACAACTAAGAAACGAATAAAGAATATTAAAGGTTTGGGGGGGGGGGTGTGTTGTCTTGTTGCTGGTTAAAATTTTGAAAATTCGGATGGATTTGCGAGCATATGGGGTCATTCCGGCCAGAAATCTCATTGATGTGCAACTCACTTCAAGATGGTCAGATGAGGTTTAGCTGACGAAAGCATTTAGAACTTTTGGCCCACCGCCTGATGTGACTATATGGAGTGGTATAACAGATAATAAATCATTTTATGTGCAAAGAGGTGAAAAACGGAAAATTAAGATGGGTTTCCATACATCTGTGGTCATTCCGCCCGGTAATCTGACGAAAACATTTAGTTTACCCTTAAGATCGTCTTTTATATTTGATATGGGGCTATATGAGGACAAATAACATTCTTTTGTTTTTCTGTTATTCGTTTTCAGTTGTTTTCATATTTTGCTATGGTTTTGGGCTTTTTTCGTGGAAAAGCTTCTGTTAATCCTTTAACAGTCCAATTTCAGGTGGCCTTCTCCAAATTTAAGCTTGATAATCTTGAATCAAATCATAACTCCCGTCCATAGAATGGCAAAATCGGGAGTATATGTGGTATAGTAGTGGAAGGTGTTTTGAAAATATTAAGCAACGGCTGATTTGCACGCGACACCCCTGTCGATATCCTAATTTTGAACTGGATAAACTTTAATCTCTTTGTAAAAATTAATAACGATTAGTACTAGTTTTGTATATCCGTTATCCGTTTTGTCGTTATTCTCCTAATTCTAAGCTGAATAAACTTTTACCTTTGTGAAAAAAAATTGATTCTTTTGCTTTTTCGTTATTCGTAAGTGGTTTGTCGTTATTCGTATATATAACAAACCAAATTCACTAGGGTCACTAGTTAAGGGTGTACTGTTATAGTTTATTTATGGCAATTTTTACACTATAAACTATTTGATTGAGATCAATCGTTTTAAAAACAATATTCTATTGCTATTCAAAGCTTGCTTCAACTGAATTACTTTTTGATTGATTTACTGATCATTATGTCTCCCGAGACTCGCAATGTCAATTAAGAAAAAGAAAATGGCGCAGACTCTGATATAATCAAACTTCAGTTCCTTATATATATAGTTTCACCAATGAACAGGAAAATTGGGTTAAATTTGTAGAAAAGTACACAAGCGACATTCACATTTCTATTCTCAGCGGTGACATTACCGTTATCTTTTACGTGTGTAATTTAAGAAAAACAGAGTTAATATTTTTAGTCACAATTTTTTTTAGACATTTTTAAAGACGGATCCGAAATTAAGCAAATCAAATTCACTTTTAAAAGAAAAAATAACAGGAAAAGAATAGTGCAATAAAATAAATTACTCTGCAATGTACTCTTGTAGAAAACGTTGAATCAGAATCCCTATAACGTAATATACTTGAGCAATAATAATTGAAGAAATGGTAAAATCTAGAATAAACGGCTTACTGGTGTGAAATGGCATCGGGGGCAGTCAGGTCCATCAGTACATTATGAGAGCTGATAAATAATGTATTATCTACATTAGAACCTTAGTCAATCCTTGGTGGAAGTCGTCAATAATTTTGCTATGGCGTAGTTGATTGAATTAAAAATTAATCCATGTGGTCAGATTGTGTAATGATGACTCGATGTAAGTAAATTTCTTTTATGCTGTCGTAGTAGTAAAACGCAAACACTTGAACATACAACGAAATATACATCATCTTAAAACTCGTTTCACGACGACAAAATAGGGTTGGTGATATGTCAGTTATACATTTGAAATTAAAAAAGGGCTTCAATGTAATTAATATCGAAAAGGTTAAAATGTTTCTGGTCAAAACAATTGATGTCATCCTCATCCGTCTCATTCATGTCAGTTTTGATGCTCGCGAATTTCAAGGGTTATGCCTTTGTCTTGCAGTTGAACGCCATCGTGGTGCCAAATGGTCTTCACAAAACAACTGATGTTCAACCTTGCTCGATTCTGATACAAATATAGGATTACAGGGCCCCATTAAAAACGGTCATAAAGCAGTTGAGTCGCAAATCTCCACAGGGCACGGGGCTTCTGGCACCATTCAGAGCTTAGTTTGTCTGGTGTGTAAGATCCTGTTTATGTTATTACTTTGTAACCAGTGGCAGTAGCCTACTCATTTGCGATTTGGTCGAGGGATCTCTAACGGATCTCCAGGTTGTAGCACATGGGACCTCGATTTATTGCCCAATTCAACGACTAGAGACTTTTTCCATTTCAGGCCCTCTGATTTGCATCACTGAAAGGTGGGAAACCGGGTTACAAAATCCGAAAGGTCATCTCGACCTTGGCCGGAATTAAAGCCTGGACCCGCCACCACGGCCCAAACCGGAACGAGGAAATGCAAGATGACTGAAGGAGCGAAATGACTAATTATCTGACACTAAGTAAGTGTATATTATCCTGTAAAAATCTATTTGAAATAAGTGGATGACAATCATTGCATATGAAAGGAGGAATTCACGTTTTATCTGATAAAATCTAAAACATTCAAAATCAAATCATATACATTAACCGAACAAGAAGCCCAAATACAATTTTATAATAATGTCGATACTTACTATTCAAAGGGTATATTTGCGGCCATTTTGTAATTTCATAACCTGAGGGTTATATGTATATGACGTACATATAGAGGACGCTTTAAATTCACTACTGACAATAAACATTTATATTTGTCTTCTGGATATTCACTGCATTTTTATTTCATATCCGAAAGGTTATCACGAACCTTTGCAAGTAAATTTGGCGACTCTCTATATATAGGTCAACAAATAGCCGTCATTATGCTCAATTAACGTCACGATAGCCAATTTATGAGACAGGAATCCTAGCATCATATTTTTGTAGTCATCAACAACCCTGTCCTTTCAATCAATGCTAGCCCTAGTTAATGATGTGTTTTAGTAGCGTCATTAGTAAATTATACTGTCTTCAACTACATCTAATGAATACAGTTCAATTACTTTATATGGACATAGATTCGATTTTTTGTTCGCTTCATATTATTCTAGAACTTTATTTGTCTGGAGCGTCAAGCCGTGTCATCATGAGCAAAATGACCTAACTTAGGTGCGAACACTTTCTGCTTTCGACTCATCTTCAAATCCTTCTAAGCATGCAGTATTTTGCTTCTACTATACGCCAAGTTCACTTGAACTACAATGTCCAATTCACCCACGCTACCATTTGCATTTTAAAATATTTTCCCTCGTAATAGTTTCGCAAATTTAAATTCTGAGCAACGCCTCTGCTACTTGATCAAAAAACATACGAAAGGCTTTTTAACAAATTGACGTCTTAGTCTTGGTCGTTGCTAACATAAAATTTATGCTGAAGTAAAGAATGCCGTTAATCTTAAAATTGATTCAATTCTGTTATATAGGAGCACAATACAAGATCACACTGATACTACATCGAAAAACCTGTATAATATTTCAGTCATGAACAAATGCGGAAGTATGACTTTGACGCGTTCACAAACATTAGAACAGTGCAGTTTCGATGGCGACAATATCAGTTTCGAAGCTTCAAGCAATACCATCACTTCCTATAATCCAATTATCAAATTCTCTTCATTTCTTTGAAGTATTAATTTCTCAATGGCTACAACATTCTTTACATTGCTTCACGTAATTACCTCCTGAAATTGTCTGTGCTCGACTTTTGTTATCACTGCCTAAGGGATTAAGACTAATCCACAATAATCCACCTACAACTGAGACAGAACTAATGGAAGTGAAGTATACTACGTTACCCCGCCGTCATTATCGTCATAATATAATGATTATAATGATATTTTCTATCAGTATTCACAGATATGAAATGGCTAATTTTGACATACTTCTCACGCATGCCTTGGGCATTTTCGGAAACATTTATGTATTTGTCGTGGTAGGTTCGGGGATTTATCATTAAATGACAATTAGATGGATAAGACTGTTTAAAATGTAGACTAATACGTAGGTTTTTTTTATACAATACTATATCAATTGTATGAAGCTTGATAGTTGGATAGCAATAATAATCGATTATAGACAATTATGACCCAATGTTGCTAAAAGTACATCCAAGTGGTATATAACATGACAAAATTGATCTATGGAATAAGCATATTGTCCACATTTAGGGAACACTATGCTTACCTTTGACAAGATTTTGTGCTTACTCTATATCATTACAATTCGTCATATTCAGTTTCTTTTTTCGTTGACGCACGTTTCTCTCAAACTAATTATATTTTCAGAGAGTGAATAGCTATCTAGCTACTGATCACCCTGTCTACAGAACTGTTTCATTACAACTTTTCCACTCTTCAAGTTGATACATCTACGATGCATTTAAATGGTTGTGTGAGAAGTCTTGGAATTTACCTTGACTCAAATCTTTCTTGTGACAATCATGTAAATTTCCTGATCAAAGTTTTCACCTTAGAAACATTTGGTCAATAAAGCACCTATTACCTCCAGAAACAACAGCAACCTTGACAAGATGTTTAGTTCTGTCTCGGCTATACAATTGTAATAGTCTCAGGTTTGGTACTTCAAATGACAACTTGACCGAGACTCTAAAATAGAGCAGCGCGTATAATATCGAGGACCAGACCAACAGAACGCATAACTCCGATTTTCAAGGCTCCGCACTGGCTAAAAATCCAAGAACGTATTGATTTCAAGATTTCATCCTTAACATACCAATGAATCAATCATACAGCTCCATCCTATCTCAGGAACTTAGTTCATATTAGAGAATCATCACGATCTCTTCGATCCCCACAACAGTCTTTTCTAAAAGTGCCATTATTTAACATGAACACTTTTGGGGACCGGTCGTTTTTTATGCTGTTGCTACCCTGTGGATTTCCATACCAGACGGCATCGAACGTCCTCCATCATTAAATGTGTTCAAAACGAACTCAAAACCTTTCTATTCACTCGCTAAATCTAAACAACAATGGGACAATCTATAAGCGTCTCGAACATACTTTTTGTGTGGTGTTACAGTGCGTTAGAACTGCTATTATTATATTATTATTTCATTCTACCCTGGATAACAATAAAGGTACCAAGGCCATCATTCCGATAAATACCAAAGGTTAAGCGTTACCTCAGGAATTGTTTACACAATTCCTTGGTAATATAAAAAAATATTATATTTGAATTTGCTTGACATTATTTTTGCTTTTTGACAGGACACAAAATATTTTCTGAATAATTTGTAAACTCAAATGTGAAGACCTCCTTAACGCTGTCTTCTTTTTCTGCCTATTGACCTTCTAATCATAATATGAATCATATTTCATACTAATGATTTTGTCCAGAGCCTACTTTGTGTGTAAATATACAAGCGTTGTATTCCATTCCTAAAGATAATACATTAAAACGTCTAGAATAACGAAATGTGATATAAAACAGATTTTATCGATGATGTCAAAATTGTATCTATATTTTTTCTTAAGACATCATCTGTTTGAAATCATGTATCTTACAAAAGGTAATCCTTTAACTTAAAATGTGTAAACATATTACATAAGAACATCGTTCATTTTAGAACAGCTATCTTATGAAAGTAATTGTAATTTAAACATTCAGTTTCTTCAAACCTAATATGAAGCTATAACTTGATGCTTTGCTGATAGTCGTATATTCCTCAAAGGTGATCGTGTATCTTTTAAAGGAAATGGCTCGTTTTATTTAGCTGCATGGTTCGGGTGGACCAAGCTGCAATTCAGCTACTTATGAAAAATATTATTGTTAGACATTTAACAGTGCCAAATTCCAATTGAAGTCGATTGGTTCCAAAGGTCGTTATTAAGGGTTGAATTATAGACCAGACACACTCTTAATTCATTTTAATAACAGCAATGATACTGAAACCAGCAATTACCACAGAACATAACTTTTGGCTCCAACACGAATCGTCATGTTCATTTGTTTGGACAATATGTCTGATGTATGATACTGTGCTCGACATGAAATCTACATTGACTAGTTAGCAATATTGCTATCGATCTTCCACACAGATTTATTACTTTTCATAAAATGTAAAGTCTGTAGGAAATTAAGCAACATGGTTCCTCTTCCATTAATATAGACTCAATTTTGGTTCGTTACTTGCCCCGTTATGTCTGTATCCTTGACCTTTTTCAAAGTATGGAAGTAATAGAGAATTTCTTAGTTAAGTTATTTCGAAATCGCTAACTAATTTATGTGCAGCGAACAATATCGGTGGGAAATCTGACAAGTCAAATTCAACATATGCATGTCGCTGAGATACAGTAGAAAATAACTTTAGAAACCGTATATTTTGCGAACATATATCCAACATTACGTTATTGATACAAGTAAGTAATGTGCATTCAAATATGATGTACATACAGGTAGCAATAGTAAATATATCAAACCGCAGAGTAACTGGTAATCGTTGATGATAGAGAATGTCATAACATAAGACCAATGAAATAAACACATACTCATCTCTCATACCAAATGTCAAGGACTGTTTAACGACCTAAATATCTAATTTACATCTCAACCTTCCAGCTTCAAATGGATTCTAAATCGTGTTAAAAGGGTGAAAAAGAGACTGACTGTTAAAATGTCGTTGTAATGTAATTTAAAGTATTATGAGAACACCATAGTCGTGTAATTGACAGTGGTTATTCAATGCTGATTTAATGGTGGAATTATTGACTTGGACGATCAAATGTCTATATATTCAGCCACAGCCATCGCCAGTTGTTAATAGTGCGGAAACATTGGCAATAGCCGAACAAATTTACCTTTTTATTAAGATAAATACATGCAATCTGTTAATCGTTTTTCAACTCAGTCATTGTAATAGTGAATGACAGCTGTATAGCCTTTGGTCGCCACAATTCATTTAATTCATTTTGGTGCATCAATGATAACATTGCTAAATATAGAATGTTTCAACACGCAACTGAAAGATTTAATGTCTGTGAAATCGTCATCTATTTTCTAACCGCTTTGTATCAAGAAGAGATTATAAATTAAAAAGATAAAACATGCGTGCGAAATCCGTAACCTAACGCCAAATCATCAAAGTGCACCTTAGAAAAGAGGAATTTCGGTCATTGAAAGATAATAAATTGAAGCGAGAACATCTAAAAGCAAGAACAACAGTGACAAGATTACAAGAGAGTCGTTCAAAACAGCACTAATTACCAAAAACAATTTTTTTTAATTAAAAATGTATACATGTAATTGTATGCGACTTTTCAGAATTTCATTGAAGTTATCTGAACGACTGTAACATAGCCTAATGTAATCTTGTGTGGAGCTTACTGACGACACATCCTCCCTAACCTGAGTCTTGAGATTAATCTCTTCATGTCTCTTATAATTTTCATTGTCTGGATCTTAAGAGATCAATCACGGTTCTTCTGCGCCCATCACACTCAATAAAAAACACTTTACAATGTAATTACGTTCCATAATATTATTGTCATAATCGATTAAAAAACACAAGTTAAACATTAACTATTGCCCTATGTTTCATACTCTTTATATTCGACACGTTATCAATCATACTTTGAGTCATAAAATATCATTTTATAGGATAAAAATAACTCATAACAACTCAATTCCAACGAACGGAAATAAAAAAGGAAATCGGATTTTTATTCACGTTAAATTCATGTCGTTCCTTATTATATTCAAGCTAATGCATATTTCCAAATGATTTATAGTTCGAAGTCATTTATTTGAGAAGTTAATTTTGCATTGTTGCAGACAGTAACTGATTCGAAGAGGGCAATTTACTAAGGTTGAGAGTGTTTTAAGATCTCTTGATAATAATGAAATACAAAAAGTAGGTTTAAGCCGTCATATTGGCAATATTCTAACATTGCATTTGGTACGTAGTATATGATAGCTCAAACAGTAAAATTTATATAAGATGGAAAACTCCACTTCCATCTTACTTATCTGTACACATCTTTCACTATTTTTTCAGAACATAGACTTGTCTGTTTTATCAAATCATAAATACATCATAAAGAGGACTTATGTTATTGTTTAATTATTTATACTAGAACAAGAAATTGTATATTTGTTACCATCCAATCACTACTATCCCGACAAATAACATGGTGTAATATGATACTCAGGGGGAATAATCGGGTCTTGGCTCACAAAAGATTTAGTCGTCTTTATATTCGCGAACTGTGTAATTGTCGTTTTGAAAATTAAAGGTAGCTTAAAGTCAGTTCTTGCAGCTGGTAAAGATATGTCTCTGTAAATAGGCTAATTTGAATCATGAATATCATGATAATAGCCATGCAGCTGCTTAATAATGACCGTGTCATGAAAATATATGCTCGAATGAGCTGATTCAGTATATAACAGTCTGATATACCCAAAAGAACCATTATAAGGTCTAATTTTTGCCAATTAGGCTACGGCTATGACAAAATAATTTAAAGGATCTAAAAATTCTAATGTACTGGAATCAAATCGGTTAATTTAGTCCCTAACTATTTAATATTATTACTACCTATTAAAACAAGACTAGGTAGTCCCTAGGGACTCGTTAAACTTTTGTATTAACGTTTGTGTTAGTGACTACTAATTAGGATAAACATCATTATATCTCAAAACTTTTAAGGTGGGTTTATACTTATTAAGCCGTTCAATACGCCTTAATACGCCCGCTTCAGGCGTTATGTGGCGTTCTTTAGCGCACCAGTTTACACTTGCAAAACCAGCGACTACACACAGTATTAAAGCCAAAGTCCACATGGGCGATTAAAGTACTTGCGACCCAAACAAATTAATCGCATGGTTTTATCGCCAGAAAACTGAAATCGCAGGTAGTCGCATACTTTCCTAAAAAAATAATCGTATGTGGCTTCCTAAATAAAGAATCGCAATGTTTGGGACAACACGTGATACAAATATTTACAATGAAAAAGGAAAATGGCAGCACGGCGTTGACAGATGCGACAAGAAAGTAGGCGATTAATATGGTTATCGCAGGGTGTATGCGATTAAATATCAAACACGTTGGTCTCATGGTCTCACCAAAAAATGTACACTTGTCGCATGCTTTTTTTCTATTAATCGCATGTGATCTCACAGAAACTTAAACTATTTAGTTTCCATTCTAGCGATTATATTTAATCGCATACTTAACACCATGCGACAAGCGACTTGCGATTAATTTTCACTTTAATCGCCCATGTGGACTTTGGCTTTAACGCAGTCAAACGCTGTTACATTTTGAGGATTTGCACAAATGCCGACAATTCAACCAATCAAAAGTAGCTATCACAATCTATCCGAGTATAACGATAACAGAACTTTATCAAGAGTGTGTAAGAAACCGTTATACCTGTGGAAACCGTCGTTATCAACAAGCTCAGCTATTGCAGTTAAAATAATAAACAAAGAGTTAGTAAAAGTTTGAGAGACTAGTATATTATTACAGCAAATCCTTACCTCCATTTATTGAAACAGTATTGAAATACGCAGTAGTCACTAAGTACAAAGATGTAAATACGTATTTATATATCCTTTTAATTTTCATAAATATCTATTTATTATTATAGTAGGTATATATATTTAGCCAATAATTCACCTATTATATGTCATTACTCTAGCATAATCCATCATTATGGTGTCAATTGGGACTCTTAAAAAAATCATATAATTACAATTTCGTTAACCATTTATTTGTCAAACATAGCCTAGAGAACATTACTCTTCACATGCACAGACAATGACCGAAACTATTCCTTATTCTTTCGCCTACAAATTTCCATGTGCTACAGTACATGTACTTAATTGAAATAGAATTCCCTAGACTGTTACTGTGGATACTTTTGACTCGAAAACTCAATTGGATATGGAGAACTGTGAAACTGAAATATTGTATCAAATTTTAAGCCACAAATAAAAAATATTTGATTTGACAAAATGATTTGAATTTGATTTCCTATTTCATTACGGTTTTTAAAAATCCTAACTGTCAAGGGTTTTAAAAGGTTATTTTACCTTACAAGTTTCATTTGACTTCATGTCAAATTTATCACGAAATTTTGTGTCTTTTTTCCTTTCTGACATATTTCCAATTAAATATTTCAATACCGAGTATATCTACCCAATTCTAAATTATCTAGAAAAAAGCACTCTTAGTAAGATTATGCTTTAGTTTACATTCACACTACATTCCATTAATGTTTCACATTTAAATGAAGGCAAAAGTAGCTTTGAGGAAGAAAGCTGTTTTTTTGTTTTTGTTATAAAGAGTGGAGCGGGCAATCACAATGTGTCTTTTACGAAGAAGATCAAGTTCTTTCAGTAGAAAATGTATGTCTTTTAATGTATGTCTTGAATTTCAAAGACACACGCTGTTAATCTTTTCACTAATTCTCAGGAGTAGTAGATGTAACGTTGTTTTCAGAAACAAAAAACAGTGTTTCAGATAATAATGAAGGTACATTTTGTTTGCAAGAAGGCGCATGGACTTACAGTTTAATACTTACAGCTTCAAATAATTTAAATGATTTTAATGTTTTAAACCAAAATATTCTTATGTTAACGGGGCACAAGGTTTTATAGCTAATCGCCAAGGTGAAATAGTAGCTTAAATTTCACTTTTCAAATAAAATAAGGATGCTCTGATAGTCATAAATCATGACGTCATTGGTAACATGCATAATATAGGATCAATAAATTTATTGAGTGAAAAAGGGGGAGACATACATCCAATTAATGTTTTTTTGGTTTATTGTTCAGTCATTGCCACTTTTCATTTAAATGAGTTATGTTTGAAAAAAGAGGGCGCATTAGTATTTGTCATGTGTTTAACATTTATGCATGAACCGCTAGCCCTAATAACGTATTTTTTTCCAATGAGCTCATCGACAACTTTTGAATATATTTAATGAGTACAAGGGACTGTATGGTTATTTGATCCAAAACTTTACAGATTAAAACAGGTGTTATACATCAACAGTAATAAAGACGATTTTAAGGCGAGAGGTTTGCCAAGAAATGTTTTGTGTATCTTTTGTTATAGGCAGGTTGCCCTGATGAAAAAACAAAAACTTCTGCTGACTTTGAAAAAGTTGCGTCGTCATCAAAAGGGATTTCTCAAGTTTTAAAAGACAATAGTTCAGTAGGTTTTTGGGTGTGCCAACAAATGTTTTGTGCATCTTTTCTGATAGACAGGTTGCCCTGTTGGAAAGACAAAAAGAAAAACTTTTGCCGACTTTTAAAAAGATGCGTCGTCATCAAAAGGGATTTCTCAATTCAAAAAGATAATAGTCAAGTAGCGAAGAATCGAAAAATAATATGGTCTTACCTTGCAAGGACGGTAAGAGTAATGTCCAAAACAAATACTAGTTCGATAAAACTGGAACTAATCAACTTAAGAAACAAAAACTAGAATCGCTGCTACAATAAAAAGCCAATGACTGTAAGAATTGTGATGAAAATGGTCTCGTTGAGGCAGAAGAACTGGTTAGTGCTATTAAAACTAGTCAAACGGCTAGGGTGAGATCAATATTTTCTATTATGCTCATTCTATACGATATGTCTTTAAATAGGATAGGAAGGATTATCTGGAATATTGTTGGATTGGATTAGTGTGTGGTGAAGTTTTGGATCGACTGGACTGTATGAGTCCGAATGGTCACAAATCAACGTATAACATTCCTTTAACTAAAATGTTTGGATGTTTTAACGGATTCTGAAGGAGTTTCAGGGCGCTGATTTCAAATCAGAAATTAGGTTTTCTCCACAAGTTATAGTTTTCATGAACGTATACATAGACCATTATATAAGCGATTTCATACACACATCATCACAGCTAAACCAGGGTTATCATTTGAGAAGATCAAGGTTTGCTTGATATCCCTCAGATTTGAACCCTCATTCGTGATGATCAGTTTGTTGCTAAAATGACCACCGTTAACAAAATGGTCTTCACTCTTTGCGATATTGCTTGCAACATGAGCAGCAAACTTTTTTTGAACAGCCATCTTGATCAGTTTCCTGACAACCTGGGAGCCGTGGGTAACGAAAAAGGAAATTGATTCCATCCCAACCAAAATACCATGGAAGAACGCTACCAAGGGCGATGGGACAAAAGTATGATGGCTGACTACTGCTGGGTCATTTAACGAGATTGCAGAGAGGAAGTGTACAAACGCAAAAGTTACTATAGCAAATTACTTTTATCAGCTGTGGTAATGTTCTGAAAGACGCTTGTCTAACTTTTGGATATAGACTATTTCTGAGAAATGTTTCCAGAAAAATACGACACAGCCAACAATGGTGTACTTTGATTTAAAATCGCATTTGGGTGTTTTATTTTGTTTTCTCTATAATATTATATTGATTTGTGGCTGTCACTGCATTGTTATATAATAATGCTCGTTTTTTTTCTTTTGTGATAGAAATCTACAATTGCATAAAATCTGTAGCTTGCAGGAAAAAAAACATGCATAAGTTGCATGACCAGACCTTATTTGATAGTGTATGAATTGTTTTCTGATCACTCAAAACTGCCATTGTACCAGCCGCAGATCTATAGAGCACATGATTTTCCAAAAATTTTGACTTTCCGGAATGTATAGCTCAATAAATGATGTCCAAAACCAATTTCAGAAACAATTATTAAGCTCAAGAAATTTGAGCATAGTGATAAAAGCTACTTTTGAGCCAACTGATGAGCTTATTTTCACACATCATTATACACTTGATATCATTTCTTGTTACCTATTCCCTTTAAAGCAGGGGAATACAAGATACAGCCATTGACAAGGTGAGTTAGACACTTGTTCACAGGGTTTAATCGCGAAATAATGCATTTTGATTTTTCGAACCGGTTTCGCCGTGTCAGTTAAAAAAACGTCTTAAGGTTAGGTCTTAGCAATGATAGGCTTCATAATTATATACGCGTTTTCAGTCCACGCTATATGCGGTGTAAAAAATGCCGAGAACACCTAGTTAGAATTTCAAAAGTTTAATCCTGCTGACTCTTGAACCACTGTAGGGGCTTAAAGGTTTTCGCTTTATGTGATCCAAAAATATGAGCCAAAAAAATCGCAATCAAAATAATGTAAATTATATGTAGAATTTCAACACAAGCCATATATTTAGAGTCAGTTAAATGCGTACAACAGTCTTACATGAAAATTGGGGTTTTAAATAAAAAAACTTCGTGACTATTTAAATACACATATCTACAAAATAAATACTAGACGTAATGTATTATTGAACGATTTACACTTATTAACCTTCCATTGCTCTTACTTCGACATATGCTTGAGACTTTAGGATGGGTCTACCTATCTATTTAAAAAGCTATACGAATTGTATATGGCGATTATAAGAGTAAAAGATAAATATTTAGATATTTTTGGCGTTCTAAAACTTAATGGTAATATGATTTATTTAAAACTTTCAGATTTCTTTACCTCGGGAATATGAATATCTAGGTTTTGTTTTAAAGGTTTTGTTAAATCGAACCCTTAAAGTTTCCAACCTTTTAAATAAATCAGACTGCCCCGTTACGCAGTTTCCAAATCTATGTACTTATATATTTATTGCATATATTAAAGAGTCATTAAGATGACATTTATGTTTGCTCAAATTCACCATATTTTTCATAACACCCATGTCGTCCACGAGGTTGACAAGAGCTATCTATAAATCCTAATAGTAACATTTCTATATGACCAAGGTTTATTTATAACCTTCTTTTTCGCGCAGGAAAACTCATTCATTTGAAATACTCACAGAACTAAATTTATTCAATATCTATGAATGTAAGAGCAGGCAATGAAACAGCTTTAGTTTTTTTTCTGATTATCTATAGGTTTAATTCTTGGTGATTACAAACACAAGTTTTGACAGAGATATACGCCCTAAGGAAAACGTGTTTCTGGACTTCCTATTTTTTTTTAATACGAAACAATTTCATTGTTGATTGTTAAAGTTTTTTAGAGGGTGTAGGAAACTACTGTGCATTTTTTTGCGAAGGACTAATTGTTAAGCAACAAGTCTCCCACATAATCAATAATGGGAATCTTACAAACTGTCCCATTTATATCCACTACCATGTCCATATTTAGAAAAAATTCACCTCCAGTAATCATCCAGGCATTATCCGAGGTGATATTAGAATTAACAATATTAATCTTATAATGTCATCTGAGATTTAATTACAACTACCAATATTTATTTTCATATGTCATCCAAGAGATGATATTAGAGGTACCAATATTTATTTTCAAATAATATCCAAGAGATGGTATTAGAGATACCAATATTTATTTTCAAATGTCATCCAAGAGATGGTATTAGAGATACCAATATTTATTTTCAAATAATATCCAAGAGATGGTATTAGAGATACCAATATTTATTTTCAAATGTCATCCAAGAGATGATATTAGAGATACCAATATTTATTTTTCAAATGTCATCCAAGAGATGATATTAGAGATACCAATATTTATTTTTAAATGTCATCCAAGAGATGATATTAGAGATACCAATATTTATTTTCAAATTTCATCCAAGAGATGATATTAGAGATACCAATATTTATTTTCAAATGTCATCCAAGAGATGATATTAGAGGTACCAATATTTATTTTCAAATAATATCCAAGAGATGGTATTAGAGATACCAATATTTATTTTCAAATGTCATCCAAGAGATGATATTAGAGATACCAATATTTATTTTTCAAATTTCATCCAAGAGATGGTATTAGAGATACCAATATTTATTTTTAAATGTCATCCAAGAGATGGTATTAGAGATACCAATATTTCAAATGTCATCCAAGAGATGATATTAGAGATACCAATATTTATTTTCAAATTCATCCAAAAGATGATATTAGAGATACCAATATTTATTTTTAAATGTCATCCAAGAGATGGTATTAGAGATACCAATATTTCAAATTTCATCCAAGAGATGATATTAGAGATACCAATATTTATTTTCAAATGTCATCCTAGAGATGGCATTAGAGATATTAATATTTATTTTCAAATGTCATCCAAGAGATGATATTAGAGATACCAATATTTATTTTTCAAATTTCATCCAAGAGATGGTATTAGAGATACCAATATTTATTTTTAAATGTCATCCAAGAGATGGTATTAGAGATACCAATATTTCAAATTTCATCCAAGAGATGATATTAGAGATACCAATATTTATTTTCAAATGTCATCCAAGAGATGATATTAGAGATACCAATATTTATTTTCAAATGTCATCCGAAATGATATACTAACATGTCTGATGACACTTCTATGAGATTTCACAATTCATAATATAACATTTCTAAAAATTAAAACAGGTCAACATTAGAAGAGTTATTAACAATGGTATTTATAGACAGTAATCAATGTATAGTAGATATATGTTCTAGAATGAGGATATGGTCACGTTTTGAGGCTCATAAGATAAGATAGCAGATATTTACCACTACTATTGACTTCATTGGTACTAAATGACCTACATTTCTTTTAACAAGGCACTTTCCTAAGACCACTTTTTGAGTTGGAGGGTCATAGAACCACATAATTTTTGGTATGCCAAAAAAGGACAGGAAGGAATCCTATTGTAGGTCTGTAGGGATACAGAATTATTAAGTAAAATCTTTCTAAACTGTCATTTCCTTGAACCATGTTAAAATATTACCTTATTTACTTCTTTATATAGTTTTTTTTCTTTTTTTTTTTTTTTTTTTTTTTTTTTTTTTTTTTTGTCTTAATGTAATATATTAATCTGTCATGTCATGAACGAGGGGAAATAACTCTATCGGTTTAAGACTCTAATGGACTCGGTCCACCAATTCATTCAATGTTTAATCAGGAAATTCAAACTTCTATTACTATTTCCAGAAATCTCGTTGAAGAGCTTCCTATATGTCACACGAAAGCCTAGCCAGGAACATTTTAACTTACCAAAATGAAAATAAACCAATACATTTTATCAACATCCGCTTGATAGTCACTGCACACAAAACCATATTTTAAGAAATAACCTTCCGCAATAAAATTTCTCATTATCTCAGAAATTCTGAAAGAAAATGCAATTTCAGACATCAATTCCAAATCTAGACCAAAAATGGACTCGGTCTACCAATTCATTTAACATCTGTTTCCATATTAAATCACGAAATTCGACCAGCTATCACTTTTTCCAGAAAACTCGTTAAAAGGTTTCCAATATGTCACACGAAAGCCTAGCCAATACTTGGTTTCTGTACAAAATATCAATATATCATGACCATGAAAATTTTGAACTAAACAAAATAAACTAATACATTTTATAAACATCCGCTTGACTGTCACTGCGCACAAAACCATTATTTTTAGAAATAATCTTCCGCCAATTAAATTTCTCATTATCTCTGAAATTCTGAAAGAAAATGCAATCTCACTGAAGTTGTTTATTATCACCCAAGGATGAACCCTATTAAAAATACCGAAAAATATTTAATGAGTAAATGCATTGTTAAGAGTTACAATTCTTGGCAGATTTTGTGCATTTATCACCCCAGAAAAGAAGTGTCTGATTGAAGTTTGGATATTTCATTCTGGTGATTGTTAATGTACTGTCAAGTTTTAGTTCAAATTCAATGCTGCCAGTGGGCGTAAATTACCTTGCCTGGCAACAATCTTTACATCGACACTGGTCTGGAGATTTATTAACACATTGGTTATTACAGCAACACGGTGTATTACCTTTCCTGTCACAAAAACCACGAAACCATTTCATTAGCGAACCTGGTTTGTGAACGAAGGATACATTAACATGTTGCTTGCGTGAGTTATCAAAGAACAATTCAATCTCACGAGCTTCCTTCAAACTCATTGGTTTTATGAGTTTATTAATCTTAATATTTCCAAAAACAGTGTCGTATATAGAGAGAGTCTGGACAACTATTGAACTCGCCGCCTCTCGGTCACGTGATGAGAATCGCCATTTTGTTACTCTCAACGATGTGTAGGCCTTAGCCGTCTCCCGTTAATTCCATCTATTTGAAGTTAGATTTGATTGTTTCGTTTTCTGACAACAGAGATTGGTGAAATCAGCTGAAACAGTTTTCACTGACGTTCCTATTTCGATTGCCATCAATTACGAAGCAAATTATTTTTAATGTACGTATGTTTATTGTCATTGTGGCGAAAAGAGAAAATCGGAAACGAACATCTAGGCCCTATAAGGCGGAAGCTAATTTAAATGTGGATGGTAAACTAAAAATCAAGTCTGTAGCAATGAGGTCTATGATTTTGAGACTAAAATATAGAATAAGAAGAGTGTTGTATACTTTTCTCCCTGTGATCATGAAATTCAATAAAACGTACTGTGCTAATTACCGGTACTTTCGTTTTCCAACGATAATACTTCCACGAAAGTCCTCATATTGAAAGAGAGTAATCCTTATCTTCAAAAGTTTGAACATCCCCATACCCTCCTAAAGGCACCCCATTTAGGCGTCGGCAATAATGAAAACAATTTAAGCGCCCCCTCCCCTACCAAGTTTTCAATTGCTTCCTAGCCCATAAACGAGAGCATATAGAGTGGCCTATTGCCGATAAATTGTCGTTTGCCCCAGACTCCAATAAAAAATAAGAGGGGGGGGGGGCCGCTCTCTTAAAGACTTCATCATAACGGATCTACACCCTTGATTCATCATAGCGGATATTTCATTATCGATTCTTAAACGTTTAGGTCATTTCCAATGAAATAAAAGACGGGTTGGCTAGGCCTAATGTGATGGAGGGAGAGAGACGAGCGTGAAAAGGGTTTCGCTGCCCAACCGAAAAGTTCATGAATATGAGAACCATCAAAATCCCTACGCATAAACGGATTTTATCGTATTATTATGCATAAAAATGTAGCGGAGTTTGCATTGTTTGGCAGCCATAATGGAATTAAGAGAGTAACAAGATGGCGCCTATGCCGAAGTTGTCCAGACTCTCTCTATACTAGTATACGACGCTAGTGGTCTGAACAATTCTAAAAAAGAGTTACTTCCCTCACCATGTTGAACTTCATTCACAAATGTACAGATCATAGACATCATATAAAAAACTAGACCAATCACACGCCATCAAGTCAATGACGACGAATACGTCAAGAAACTTCCGGTTAAGGGCAAAAGCCGCCATGTTGTTAGTAAACAAACAATGACAGCTATCAATATTCGTGCTAAATTTTGTGATTTAAACTGGAATAAATTTGAAGATCGAGAGTTTGGTAGAAAATATAGGAGGAATGATGGCTAATAAACAACTTAATGTGCATCATTCATGATGTTAAAGCCGCAAAGGACAGTAAATGGTCTATTTTAATAGAAATCTTGATGGAGACACCTTTTCTGCTTCATTTTCAATGACTTCCATGAATTTAATTTATAAACGAACCACTTACTCAAATTCATAATTAATTCAATAATATTTAATAATAAATCAATAAAATTAAAAATCTGTCTTATTTTCGTAAGGTTAGATTCATATCTACATAATGTTATCTTACACGTGAGTCTAGTAATGTTGGCTAGGAAGGTCTGCATATTTAATATCATGAACTGTCATGATTCTTGTCAATATTTACTATATTTCATGAAAAAAAATTAAGGTAAAAATTTACAATGACGGTAATTGTATGATAAATATATTAAGTCCAAACTTGCTGACTCCATACCAAGCTATCAAAGGCGCCCTTTACCCTTCCCCAAGCTACATCTGTCTAAATATTAGAAATTAATTTAACTGTTTAATAAAACAGGCCAACATGACAAACTTTTTAATATGAGGAAGTATATCAGTAAATGAGGAAATATTTCATAATGAAATGGCATCAAAAAATATCTAATGTTTGTTCAAAGTTGCCAGTGAAATAATGCAGCGCTAGGATGTATTGAGACGAGTCTCAATGAAAGCACTGGCCTAGGTCACAGAACAATAGATAAGCTTATTGATTGTCTGAGAATTATTTTTTAGTATGATTTTAGTTAAAAAGACACTCACAAGCACGCACACATACACATAACAGATACTCCGATATAAAGTATTTAGTATAAATGGCACCAGTCCTGAAATAAGAATTTCCTGAAATCTAACTTAGAAATTGATTTATATATTGACATCTATCACCAAGCAAATTTTTTTAAGATTTAGGATGCATGAGCATTGTTATATGGTTCTAGTCTACTGTGGACGAGAAAAATTGCTAAGATTTTGATTTTTTGTGTTAGACACAGTGGAAAATTGGCATTTTAGTAGGTTGTCTTGGGTCTTGATGTAAACAGTCTTCAGAAGTAATAGAAATTTACAAAAAAAAAATAATCCTTAAATTTTGTTCCTTTCTTTCTATGTGAGGCTTTTCAATATATTGGTAGTCTCACTGATATCAATTCAATTTATTCAATGGTGAACAATATTACTAAATATTTTAGCTAAAAAAAAATTGCTGTTACTTAAATGATTTCAAGGGTTCATCCTTGGGTGATAACAAATATACATGCGCTGTTTCATTAAAATTCGTCAAGAATTGTGCTTTCTAGAGTGTTTACGAGCTAAAATTGAACGCGTTTTCAAGAGTACTGATACCGGTACTAAATATTTTACGATTTCGCTGAATGTCAATAGTGTTCATCCTCACACAAACTTACGTTAAAATGCGTCTAGAATTGTGCCTTCTAGAGTGTTTACGAGCATTTGAGAACTGATTGACATGGGTAACGACAATATACGTTCCACATTTTAAGTGGGTGTATAAAAATAAAGAATTAAGTTGATGTAAAGTGCATTTATTTAGATAAGATACACAATTATTTCATATCATAGAAGTTTAACTTACTGCAGCATAAACATACAATTACATGTACATATAGAAACCCCATTATTATGTAATTCATGAAAACACCCCAACTTATATATATATTTTAGTATTCAATATGTATAATGTTTATATTGAATTGGATTATTTGTATTATATTATTATTATTGTCTTGTATGAATTAACAACTGAAGCAATACAAATTATATTATCTAAACCATGTCTTCTGACATTTCAAGGAACAACAGTAACATAATAACAAGAGCATATAAGAGCTTAGCACTAGCACACAAGAGCTTAGCGGTAAAACAGATGAATACGACAGAAAGTACAACTGTTATAATATAGTGATGGTACCAAAATCAACAAAAGTTGGGGTTTAGTTATCATCTTTTGCAAAAGTTGGGGTTTTGATATTTTGTCACCCCCCCCCGCCTGAGAAGAGAAAAATACGCATGTGCGGCCTTGCCCGAACTACATCGCTGAGTGCAAGCCACAACAGAACAAGATGCCGCCATATTGGATGTTTTGCCCTTAACCGGAAGTCAATTCGTATAATGCGCTGAAATGGTGACGTGAACGACCTAGTTATTTATATGTTTGTGTTTTAATTAAAGAACATTTTAGCCAATACATTCATATAAGCTGTAAAATAATTTATAGTTTTTAAACATAGTTTTATCCAAAATATTATTTTACCATCGATTTCTATCAATATCACTAAGTAATTGTGGGTATGCTTTTAAGATGCTGTCTTTAAAAAATTGCGCTTGATTTATAACTATTTTTAGTACCGTTGCGGTCAAATCCCTATTTGAACACCAATGAGTACTTACATAATAAGTGCCCTATCAAAGTTTATCTATCATGCACTGAAGATAAGAAATGTATTCCCCAGCTAATATTTATGTTTATATTCTTAATTTATGTATATATCTATATTTCATCATTGATTTTATCAGTAGATTCTTGTATATATCAATTGTACATAATAAAGGCCTATGTAATTAATAACTTATATTTATATTACAAAATTATGTATAGAATTTTTACATAAATTCTTTATTTTCATTTCTATTTAACATCAATATTAACATATACCATTATGTTCTTTAGGTCATGGACCTTAAAACGTAATAAATTATTTTATTATTTATTATTTTATTATTTATTTTTTATTTATTATTAATTATTATTTATTATTATTATTATTATTATTATTATTATTATTATTATTATTATTATTCATTCTTTCATGTGAAATCGCTCATCTGTGATTGGTTGATTTACATATATGTGTACTCATTTTCCAAGAAAACCCTTTTACTACGAGAAAATGATGGTCATACGCCACAATCAAAAAGTCTGGTGCTTTGCTGGAGGGAACTTTCTAAAGCTATGAAAATATTGTGGGAATATTACCATAAGGTCATTAATTTATAGTTAAACATTTTTAGCGAAGCAAACGTCGCGCCAAAAAGGTCGGAGCGGATTGCAAACGTATCAAGTACCCTAATATTGATAGCAATCCAGAAATATCGCGTTTCAAATAAGCATTTTTATACGCCACATGAATATGTGGACGTATATTGTCGTCGCCCCTGTCCGTCGGTCTGTCGATCCGTCGGTCCGACCTTCGATGAACGGTTTTTGAGTTATTGTCCCTGTTTCAATATTTGTTGTAGACACAATAAAAGCTACAATTTTCAATGGATTTTAATGAAACATGGTGTGAGCATTGGAATTGATAATACGGCGATCAAGTTAGAATTTGAATATTTTTGCGATGAACGGTTTTTGAGTTAATGCCCTTGGCTTAGTTACATCACGTCAAAATTTATTGTTGATGTAATAGAAGCTAAAATTTTCAATGGATTTGAATGAAACTTGGTATGAACATTAGAATTGATAAGGCGGTGATCAGGATTTGAATTTGGCGAATTTTGATGAATAGTTTATGAGTAATTGACTAAGTAAAATTGTGTACAAATTCATTTGTTGTAGACACTATAGAAGCTTCAATTTTTTATGGATTTTAATGAAACTTGGTATGAGCATTTAAATTGATAAGACGGCGTTCAAGTTCGATTTTGACGATTTTTCGATGAACGCTTTTTTAGTTATTGCCCCTAACTCTATAATTGTTGTAGACCCAATAGAAGCTACAATTTTCAATGGATTTTAATGAAACCTGATGTGAGCATTGGAATTGATAAGGCGGCGGTCAAGTTCGAATTTGAAGATTTTTCGATGAACGGTTTTTGAGTTATTGCCCTTGACTTAGTTACATCACGTCAAAATTTATTGTTGATGAAATAGAAGTTTTCAATGTATTTGATGAATAGTTTATGAGTAATTGCCCTTGACTAAGTACTAAGCTACAATTTTGTATGGACTTAAATGAAACTTGGTATGAGCATTGAAATTGATAAGACTGCAGTCAAGTTCGATTAAGACGATTTTTCGATAAACATTTTTGAGTTATTGCCCCCTGCCTCTATATTTGTTGTAGATAGAATAGAAGCTACAGTGTTTAATGGATTTTAATGAAACTTGGCGTGAGCATTTGAATAGATAAGACGGTGGTCAATTTCGAATTTGAAGATTTTTCAATGAACGGTTTTTGACTTATTGCCCTTGACAAGGAACAATTGTGTAAAAATTTTATTGTGGATGCAATAGAAAATATATAATTTTTAATGGATTTTGATCAAACTTTGTATGAGTATTGAAATTGATAAGACGGCAGTCAAGTTCGAAATTGACGATTTTTCAATTAATGTTTTTTTAGTTATTCCCCCTAGACTTGGTAAAATTGCTCTAAAATTTTACTTAGATGCAATAGAAGCTACAATTTTCAATGGATTTTGATTTACCTTGGTGTGAGCATTGGAATTGATTTGACCTCAGTCAAAATATTATTGTGGGTGCAATAGAGGCCAGAATTTTCAATGGATTTTGATGAAACTTGGTATGAGCATTGGAGTGATAAGGCGTTGGTCAAGATCGAATTTGACAATTTTTTGATGAACAGTTAATTAGTAATTGCCCATCACTAATTGAAAATTCTATTGTGGTTACAATAGGAAGCTTAAATTTTCAAAGGATTTTGATGGAACTTTGTGTAAGCATAAGAATTGATAAGACGGCAGTCAAGTTTGAATTTGACTTTTTTTTAAAAATGATTTTTGAGTTATTGCCCTTGACTTAGTAAAATTGCGTCAGAAATTTTGTGGATGAAAAAGAAGCTACAATTTTTTAATTGATTTGATTGAACTTGGTATGAGTATTGAAATAGATAAGAAGGTGGTCAGGTTTGAATTTGACGATTTTCCATGAACAGTTTTTGAGTCTTTGCCCTTGACTTCAATATTCAGTGAATGTTTTTTGAGTTATTGCTCAATTTATTATTCAAATTCAATGCTGCCAGAGTGCGTATGTTACCTTGCCTGGCAAGCTATCTTATTATATTTTTATTTGTAAGTATTTTAGCAACAGACCACCCTACTCACTAAATGTCATAACCAGTGTCCATAATTTGAAGCATTACAGTAAATAATTTTCATTATCCTCTGTCTATTATTGCTTGGCAATCGTTTGAAGCAAAAAAAAAATAATTAGAAGTCGCACAATAGTTCGCCTCACATCTAAAATCACCTATTTTCAATTATGCATATCTTGGACAGCTTAATGTGGACAACTTAAATAAAGGCATAGTTAGAAATTTGATTTTAAGCACATTACA
This sequence comes from Nipponacmea schrenckii, assembly GCA_030562195.1. Classification (NCBI taxonomy): domain Eukaryota; kingdom Metazoa; phylum Mollusca; class Gastropoda; family Lottiidae; genus Nipponacmea; species Nipponacmea schrenckii. Next base: position 15,796,460 of record CM060202.1, read on the forward strand.
TTGAAATCAATCCAGATGCATAATGTGATATAATACTTAAAACTTCAAGTAAAATACAAAAGATCGAAAAGTTTCACAGGTTGCCTTTATACTAAAAGGCGTACGGTTGGTTTTTGAATATAAACATGGTAAGTATGATGAACTGAACAATCTTATCTCCAGCTATAACTGGCAGTCAGAATTTGATCTGAAGGGTATAGATGAGGCGTGTCAATTCTTCTACGACACATTCAACAGCCTTATTGATCTGACAATACCACAAAAAGAAGTAATCATAAGGCCATGCGATAAACCCTGGTTCAATTCCTCAAAAAGGACAGAAATTCGAGTTCGAGAGCTATTGCGAAATGAAGCGAAAAGAACAAATAATCCCAGTGATATCAAAAAATACAAAAAACAAAGAAATAAGGTCACGAATTTCAAAAAAATTTTGAAGGAAAAATATGATAGTAATATCTTAGAGACTATTAACTCGGGTGATAAATCTGAGTATTGGAAGTGCGTGAACAAAATTCTGAACAGAAGAAAGGAAACCTGTATACCACCATTACAGAATCCTGACGAAAGCTTAGCTTATACAAATTTCGACAAAGCTCAAACTCTTAACTCTTTCTTTAGTGCCGTGGCTAACAATACCTCCAATAATCCACTACCAAATTTTCCTTCTCGAACTTCAAATACATTTTCTTTTCCTAAAATATGTCAATCAGAAGTCATCGATATTATTCTGTGTCTGAAACTGAAAAAAGCATTTGGACCGGATAAGATAAGTCATTTCCTTTTGAAAAAACTTATCAACACCAGTAGTATTAGAGTATTTAGATATCCGGCATCCCTCCATTTCGCTTTGCTCCACTCCGGTCTACCGGATATCTAAATACTCTATGACTTTTTAGAATAAATAGACCAAAAAATGTCTTTTATAAACATTCACTCCCCTACAACTTATTTTGGATAAGGGGACATTCAGAAATCTCTAACTAAACTTCCAGGTTTTTCATGGGCTAAATATAAAGGTGAGAAAAATCTTCCAGGTCATAATTACACTGGACCGGGAACAAGGTTAAATTTACGACTAGATGAAAATGATAATCCAAAACCAGGTGAAGAACCTGTTAATAGAGTTGATGCTGCTGCACTTAAACACGATAAACTATACAGAAATGAAGACTTACAATTTCGACACGAAGCAGACAAACAAATGATAAAAGAATTAGAATCTATTCCAAATCCCACTTTTAGAGAAAAAGTTGAAAGAGCATTAATCATAAGATTATTAAAATCAAAAATGAAATTGGGTATGGGATTAGCAGATGAAATTCATAAAGAATTCAGAAAAACTAAAAACTTTTTAAAAGTTAAAGTATTCGCCAAAGACGATATATGGTCAGCAGATTTGATTAATATGCCCCCAGAAAGAGGTTATAAATATTGTTTAACAGTTATAGATTTATATACAAGATACGCTTGGGTTATTCCTTTAAAAAACAAAACAGGACTAACTGTTAAAAAAGCATTTGAAACAATAATGAAACATAGAAAACCCAAAAAGTTATGGGTAGATCAAGGAACAGAATTTTATAATAAAAATATGAAATCTTTAGGGTTTGAAATTTACAGTACATATAACGAAGGTAAAGCTGTAGTAATTGAGAGATTTAACAGAACTCTTAAAAAATAAATTATTCAAAAAGTTCACAGAATTGAAGTCTCAAAAATGGCTTAAAATATTACCTATTGTTGTCGATGAATATAATAATAAAATTCATTCATCTATTATTGTTACTCCTACAGAAGCTTCAAAAAATCCAGATATTATAAAATCAATTAACACACAAAACAATTTTGAAAATGAGAATTTGAATATTAAACGCAAATTTAAAGTTGGGGATCGAGTTCGTATTTATAAATATAAAAGTAAATTCGAAAAAGGTTATGTTGGATATTGGACGAATGAAATCTTTATTATTGATAAAGTTAATGAAACTTCACCACCAACTTACAGTTTAGTAGATTTACATGGTGAAGAAATCTTGGGTAGATTTTATCAAAAGGAATTTCAAAAAACTGATTTTTAAAATGATTACTTTTAAAGAATTCTTACAAAAATACGGAACAGATACTACAACAAATTTTCAATTAATCAGATGGGCAGAAGAATTAAACATAAAACCTTTTTACTACTGTATGCGTGATGAAATATTATCTCTAAAAAAATAAAATTCTATGCTATATCTAATATCCATACTTCAGATCAAAAAGGCGTTCATCATTCTGCTTTATTCAAAGGGGATTCAATGTATTTTTTTGATTCATATGGATTAGATCCAACTAAAGAAATTATTGATTTGAATTATGGTCCAATAAAATGTTCTACTTTTCAAATTCAAAAAGCAGGAGATAAATTTTGTGGTCAACTTTCTCTTTGGGTTTTATATCAATTAAGTTTAGGTAAACCATTTGAAGAAATAGTATTAAATCTTGTTTAAAAAAAATGGCAAATAAATTTGGTTTAGGAAACATAAAGAATGAAGCTCCCACATTATCGATTAATAAATTCAAACCATATGTATGTCGCAGCTACCAATCGCCCCGGTCTGAGATGGTAATTGGGACTCGCTACGGATTTTGGGTCGAAGGATGGAGATTAGATTCAAATACAATTTATTACACACATATAATTTACAATAAATTGCGTGGTTTCACATCATCAAGAAATACCACGTCATCAGGAAGTACCACATGGACATTAACGAACTAGTCGCAGATACTTCTATTCACCATTAAAATATGGACAATCATCACTCCAATGTTAGCATTACAGCTACAATTGCAACAACGTAACGATTACATTCGTACCAAGTACTGAAATTTACTAGCCCTGAAATAATAGTAAATCCTATTGACAATAAATTACTTAACAGAATATTTTCAACGTAGTAGCTTGCAGGATAAAACATCCAACAACCAGGATCTGCGACTAGATAATAAATCAAAACATAAAATAGAATGAGTGACAAATATCAATCACACACTTAGACAATTAGCCGAAGTCACAAAAACATACAATTAAAGCATAATTACCAGTTTGTGGAATAGGGCCACCATACCAACGACTAACGCTCCAGTCATCTCACATGCAGGTACTGGGCTTTACATTCAGTGCAAGTTTTATACACCCGAAATTCATGCTCAACCAATGAGATACTGCACGAGGTCACCTGATAAAATTTACTACAACCAACCACAGAGCAATTATTTACACCATGTGATAAACAAAATAGTTTAACTATATAAACCAATACTTTGCCCATTAACTGCCAGCTGATAAATATATCAAGTAATAACTATGCCACAGTATTTACAATGCAACCACAATATATTTTAAAACCACGACATTAACCATAGTGACCCTTAACACTAATTAAATGAGCTAACTTACTTACAACAATTTACTAAATATATTTTCCAACTTTAGTTATACCAGAAATAATTTACTGATAAAAATAATATAATCACTAACCGTCTTAGTAAACATGTAAGTGACTACCAAATCTAAGTCTTGAATACTTAGACACAAATTCTCGAAGCTCACTCTGCCACATTTTGTGGATCAAACTGGAGACACACTTCAAGGTGATATAGATATGAATAATTTCAAAATAACTAATCTAAGATCTCCTCAACAGAAAAAAGATGCAATTAATAAAGGTTATTTAACTCAAACAAATAAAAGTTTACATCAAAAAATAACTATATTAGATAAAGATAGTAAAAACCAATTAGAAAATCATCAAAAACTTTTAGATTCACATCATAAAAACTAGAAAGTTATCAACAACAATTAGCTAATATAGTCGATAAAACTCAGTTGGATAGAATAAATTTATTAATATCACAACTAGACGAAAAAATTACAAAACAAAAATCAGATATTAAACAACTGATAGGTAACATTAAACCAGGTATAAATGAGGAAAGATTGAAACAAGAATTATATAATCTTGAAACGAAACTCAATGATGATAATGAACTAACAGAAATTAAAACCTATATTCAACAACAATTAGTTAATGTAGTTGATAAATCTCAATTACAAAATTTAAATTTATTAATATCCAAATTAGATGATAGAATTACAAAAGAGAAAATAGATTTGAAACAACTAATAGATAATATTAAACCAGGTATAAGCGAAGAAAAATTAAAACAAGAATTAATTAATCTAGAGACGAAACTTAATGATGACAGTAAACTAACAGAAATTAAAACTTATGTTCAACAACAATTAGTTAATGTGATTGATGAAACTCGGTTAGAGAGATTAAGATCATTAATATCCAAATTAGATGATAGAATTACAAAAAGAGAAAATAGATTTGAAACAACTAATAGATAATATTAAACCAGGTATAAGCGAAGAAAGACTGAAACAAGAATTATCTAAATTAGAAACAAATAATAACAACGAGCTAACAGAAATTAAAACCTATATTCAACAACAATTAGTTAATGTAGCCGATAAAACTCAGTTACAAAATTTAAATTTATTAATAACCCAATTAGATGATAAAATTACCACACAAAAATCAAATGTAAAACAATTAATAGCTAATATCAAACCAGGTATAAGCGAAGACAAATTAAAACAAGAATTATCTGATTTAGAAACTAAACTTAATGATAACAATGAACTAACAGAAATTAAAACCTATATCGAACAGCAATAAGCTAATGTAGTAGATAAAGCACATTTAGAAATATTAAAATCATCCATATCTAAATTAGATAAAAAAAATTGAGTCAAAAGACATAAAAAATGAAAAGATGTTTAAAGAAATTAATATAAAATTTCTACCTCAAGAAACTTATTTTAGTTTACCTTTTAATGATGGTATTTTAGAAAAGTATGGATTTGTTGCAAAATACAAAGGAAAATTAATTCACCCATCTAAATTTAAAGCAGTTTTTGAGAGGAGTAACGTTGCAAAATTTGAACTTGCTAATTCAGCAGATCATAATGAAGCGGTTACAATTATTAATAAATCCTATTAATTTTTAAGGGTTGATTTGGATAATTTTCATTGTTTAATCTTACTTGAACCCTTTTTATTTTAGGATCTCCAAAGTTGTCACCAGTTACTTTAAAAAGGTTGTTGTTGTTCGTTTGTGAATCTGGAAGATTTTTGAAACCAAGTATTAAATATCTTGCTGGTTTTGTGGTATTCGTCACTTGCCATGTGAAATTCTCCCCTGTGATTGTTATCGATCCAATCGTATTTCTTCTTAAAAATGCTATTTCAATATCTTTTTTCAAACTACTAAGAAGTCTTGTTTCTACTTCGATTGTTGGGGTTATTACTGGCACGTATAATTGGATATCGGTTATTTCTAATTTAGCATTTGAATTGTTTTCTCCAAAAAATATTCTATCGTTATTTATTAATCTTTGAAGATGGATTTTGAAGGGTAGACCAATGTAAACTTTCCTGTGCTCAAGTAATCCAAAGAGGGGATATAAATTCCAGTTTATGTACGAACCCCAGCTATTTCTATCAATAGGTTTATTGTAAAATACAACCCTCTGTTTATAACCTTCATTATTTTGAAATTTGGTTATATTGATCAAATTGTTAACACTAGTTCTAACTGCTGCCAAGTTGGCGTCTGCTTGTAAATTATCTTCTTGAGATTGTATTTCCCCATCTCCCGTGTCTGGCATCCAACCCGATGCCGTTGTATAATTTTTTGGATACAAAAGAGTTTTAAGCATTGTGTCAAACTCACCTGGGTGTTTGATTGTTTCAATTATATTTGAACCGGCTTCTAAAACCATTTCGCTAAATAAAGAGGGGAAGAAATTGTTCTCCAATGTTACCATCTGTTGGGGAAAACGATTTTGATTGGGGGCCCCATCACTTATTTTGAAATCACAGCGGAAGTAAGCATCGGAAAGAAGTAACCAATTGGACAACGAATTGATTTCAAATGTGACTCTACCTCCGTCATTAATCTGAGATTTGGACCCAACAGTTTGAGATATAATGATGTAGTCTTCTTTTTTCTTATTGAATGTATATTCTATTGGTTCATAAAGTTGAAAGATCGGATCGAGTTTTGCCATTTTTAATAAGAGGATTTAGGCTTTACCAACACCTTAAATCCTTGGCCTTGTTTCGCTTTTTGTCTAAGTTCTCTTATTTTGCGCAATTCATCTAATTCATTTTTTTGTTGGACAGATTTGCTAATTGAACTCGCTGCCTGCCCGACTGATGAAATCGCTTTTTGCCCCCGAGGATATAAGGTCTTTGTTTTTAGTTACAAAGGATGTAACCTTTGGTATAAGGGACATCAATCCAGAGAAGAACCCATCTCCAGTGTAATTGAACTTTTCCTTTTCATGCTTTAAAATCAATCCCATATTTTTAATAGAGTAGATTTGATAAAACAACAAAAGAATTTAATTATAAAATCAATACTGATAGTGATACCATGTAGAAATACATTATATACATTCATAATACAACATGGTTTTAAACACATTGATTATTATTAATAACTTCTCAATTGCGCATGATCGAAAAGCGTACTATCAGTACGGGTCCTTAGTTACCAACTGTTTGTTATTTGGTTGCTATTCATAACATGTTACGTCAGTTGCGGATGTTGTTGTTCTATTCAACTGCGCATGATCGAAAAGCGTACTATCAGTACGGGTCCTTAGTTACCAACTGTTTATGTTGTTAGGTAAAACTGTGAAGTTAATTAACTTTTATTAATCAAACACGTGTGCCACTGTATTATTGATTTTGACGTCTGTGAATATTCGCCACGTAACCTGAAATATAAAATGGAATAATCTATATAAATTTATATCCAATATTTTTCTGTTAAATATAGTGTAAGATTATTTTAGTTTATTGAATAAAAATATTGACACGAACTTACCTGAACAAAATTCTTTGAAACACTAAACCTTCTTATTTCCAAAAATTTCTCTGTTCAGGATTAGATTTAAAACCTTGATTAATTTTTGGTAACATTCCAAGCATTTTCGAAATTGGTAATTTTAAATTTTGTAATTTTTTATATTGTGTACAAATCTTAGCAAGCTTGAGACCAAGTTAGTGAAATAGATAATTTTTCCTTTACGAATGATTCAAATGTTTTAAAATTTAACAAGTAAAGTTTCTCCAACCACAGTCCATATGTAACATATGATTTGATTGTTCGTGACTGATTTTGTTTCACGAAGGTATCACAATGAATTAATTTTTGTTTAATGATATCATTATCATTAACACCTGCATCAAAATTTCCAATTTCCGGAACACTTTCAATTTCACCAAGTAAAGTTTTTAGTTTTTTAAAAAAATCCTCACAGGTGGGTGGGTTTTATTGGTGATAGTTAATATTTTTTGTTTTTTTTTTTCAGTTTTTTAATATTGTTCTTATGGAACAATTCTGCACTTTGTCGTCCTTCTAATAACATTTTTTCTCTCAAATCGTGAAAATGTCCCAATTGTTCCGTGAGGTAAGATATATGTAAATCAATGCTGATCTTAATGTCCAAATCTTCTGAATTATCTCCATCAATTTCCATATTTTCCACGGACATAATATTAACTAATATTAACTGAAACACACTCCACGTATGAGAATGATAAACTGAGACTAGCGGTCTTACTCGCCTGTATATTTAAACTATTGCGCAATCAATATAATTCCAGAATGTTCCAGAATGTTCTAGAATCCCGTTTTGATTAGCTGATATTAATATGTAGGAATTTCTCGAAGAATATTGTTAACATAACCGGGAAATAAAATCAATATTTTTTTTTTGTTCAAGAGGTGTATTGTTAGAGAGCAAATATTGATTATATAATATAGCAGACGAATTTATTTATTAAATATCTTGAGTTTAGTTAGAAATTTTTAAATGTCTCCTGATCCGAAATAGGTTTTAGGGGAGTGAAATGAAGTGTTAAAGTGCAGCAGCATCAACTCTATTAACAGGTTCTTCACCTGGTTTTGGATTATCATTTTCATCTAGTCGTAAATCTAACCTTGTTCCCGGTCCAGTGTAATTATGACCTGGAAGATGTTTCTCACCTTTATATTTAGCCCATGCAAAACCTGGAAGTTTAGTTAGAGATTTCTGAATGTCCCCTGATCCAAAATAAGTTGTAGGGGAGTGAATGTTTATAAAAGACATTTTTTGGTCTATTTATTCTAAAAAGTCATAGAGTATTTAGATATCCGGTAGACCGGAGTGAAGCAAAGCGAAATGGAGGGATGCCGGATATCTAAATACTCTAATACTACTAACACCATATCCTCCCCGCTTGTACTTCTATTTAATAAGTCCTTGGAAAATGGAATATTCCCGAAACAGTGGAAGATAGCAAATGTCGTGCCTGTGTCCAAGATGGGAAAACCATGGCTACCTATGGCTACCATGGCTAAACTATTTGAAAGAATCTTGTTCAAGCATTTGCATAACTATTTCCATTCAAATAAGCTTTTATATGTCCTTCAATCGGGCTTTAGACCCAAGCATTCGACCCATCACCAACTTCTAGAAATCTATCATGACATCGTCACTGCTTTTAATGACCATAAACTATCTTGCTATGTCTTTTTCGACATTTCTAAAGCATTTGATAGAGTATACCATCCAGGTCTCTTGCATAAACTACGTTCGTACGGTTTGGGTAACTTAGCACTAAACTGGCTATCCAGTTACATCAGCAACCGTTGTCAATCGGTCACAATTAACGGAACTAGCTCGGCCACCACCACCTTACGGTCTGGTGTGCCACAAGGATCTGTATTGGGACCTTTCTTGTTTTTAGTCTATATTAATGATATACATGATACACTTTTCTATTGCACCTTTTTTTGTTTTTGAGATTTTGATAATAACCTATAATGTTGTATGAAATCATGGAGATGGTACCTTTTGTAAGTTTTTATAACTTTTACCAAATCCTTTTACAAATTGTAATAAAATATGTTTAAACTAAAAGAAAAAAAGGCGTAAGGTAATGACATACAAGAGGGCCTCAAAGCTATGGGGCGAAATGTCGAATGCCAAGCACAGTGCTCTTTTCAGCTCAAGTATGCTTTTTATATTCGAATGCAGTCAGCCATGGATTCTTAAACAGGTACGTTAGGTTAAGGTAAGACACGACTGCAATGTTGCGGTATTTCTTGATCAGGTACGTAAGATTCAGGTAAGACCACAATGGGTCGCTCAGGTACGCTCGGTTTTTGTATGACAACAATGTATTATTGCACTATTTCTGTCAGGCTGGTTAGGTTCAATAAGACATCACTGTATTTTTGTAGTATTTATTTTTTTCAGGGAGGTTAGGTTTTAATAAAGACACCACTATATTGTTGCACTATTTCTTTATCAGGTAGATTAGGTTAAGGTTAGACACCACTATATTGTTGCTCTGTTTCCTGAGGGAGACACCGTCTTCATTAGCCCATAAGGTGCAGAAGAGTAGGACGTAAAACTCCATTCATTTCATTTCATTTCCTGAGGTAGACGCCTTGCAAATGAATTGGATTGTGTCCCTTTTATCTCATGATGACGAGAAAAGTTACCCCCTTAATTTCATTAGTAGTCGAAACTAGGACCTTCCAAAGGAAAGGACGACGTGTCTATTGACAAGGATGTAACTGTGTGATAGATAACGTTGTAGCTTAAGAGGTAAATTTGCTCTTGTCATGTTAGTAAAAATGATATTGTCCCTCATTAAATTAATGATGTTTTGCACGTAACGAAAAGGGAAGCCGGTAAGATGCTGTCAGCATTATCCCTTACGGTGATCTATTTGCATTTAGTACCGTTAATAGCATGCTTCGATCACTGACTGCTTGACTAAAATTACTTCCTATAACAAGTACTTTTTACTGTTAAATATAAATAATGTATAATGCATCAATTTATTTACAGTACATTGTAGATGAATAATAAATGCTTTGTTTACAGGTTGTCAAGGAGATCCGACTATCATTGGACCGTTCAATCAATAATAATAATTCCTCAACGCAACTGTTATTAGAATTGTTCGATTGTTCTGCATTGGATTTTTACTAACATCACCAACAATGAAAAAGGTAATAGTCTAAATTTAATCTGCCAAAAGTAAGTCAGTCTTCTTCAAAGGGCTAAGCTATCCTCGATTCTGCAAACTGGCCAAGAGTATCTTTATTTTCGTCAGCAAGGGAGAATACAATCAGTCAATCTGAGCCAACCGAGATGGGAAATTTAGCTGCTATGGTGGCTGTCAATTGTTCTTATTTAATTTTTATACGCCCACATGAAATGGGGGGCATATATTGTCGTCACCCATGTCCGTCCGTCCGTCGGTCCGTCGGTCCGTCCGTCCGTCTGTCCACAATTGCTCGTAAACACTCTACAAGGTGCAATTCTTGACGGATTAAGATGAATGTTTATTAATATGAGTGTTTATGATCACGCAAGGATGAACCCTATTGAAAATCAGCGAAATCGGAAAACATTTAGTATGAGTACTTGTCCTTGTTCTTGAATGGCTCCTAAACACTCTACAACGTGCAATTCTTTACTGATTTTGATGAAATTTGGTGTGAAAGTATGTTATAACTCAAGGATAAACCCTATTGAAAATCAGCGAAATCGAAAAACATTTAGTATGAGTTATTGCCATTGTTTTTTAAAATCGCGTTCAATTTTAGATTGTAAACACTCTACAATGCACAATTATTATTAAAACTTGCTGAAATTGTTTAATATCACCAAAGGATGAACCCTATTGAAAATCAAATATATTTTTGCCCTTGCTTTATTAAATGTGTTCGATTTTTTCCTTGTAAACACTCTACAAGTCGAAACGTAACTTATCATGAGTATTTGTAATAACCTAATGATGAAACTTATTGAAAAATATTAAGTATTTAGTTATTGCCCTTTTTTTTTTGAAACGCGCCAAAATTTTTAGCTTGTAAACCCTCTAGAAGGCACAATGATTTACAGATTTTGACAAAATGTGCTGAAATTGTTAATAATCACTAAAGGATGAAAATAAGAAATATCACATAATATTTGATTGCCCTTGTTCTTTCAAATTATTTCAATTTTTTGGCTCATAAACACTCTGCAAGTCACATTTCTTGACTGATTTTAACGGAACTTGGCATGAGTATGTTGAATCACCTAAACATGAACCCTATTGAAAATCAGAGAATTTCTAAAAATATTTAATATAAAGTATTGCTCTGTTTTTTTTAAAAAAGCATCAAAGTTTCAGCTTGTAAACACTTTAGAAGGCACAATGCTTTACAGATTTTGACAGAACTTGCTGAAATTTTAATTATCATTCAAGGATGAACCCTATTGAAAAGAAATATCACAAAATATTTAATATGAATTATTTTCCTTGTTCTTTAAACATGTACGGATTTTGATTAATTTAGTTGAAATTGTTTGTTATCACCCAAGAGTGAACCCTTTTAACAATCAAAAATACTGAAAATCTAAAATGAATTATTGGCTTGTTATAAGGTATAATTCTTGACTGATTTTAAGGAAACTTAGTAATATTGTACATTTATCACCCTAGAAAAGAAGTATATGTATATTTTATTTTTTAAATCAATGCTGCCAGTGGGCGTATATTACCTTGCCTGGCAAGCTATCTTCTAGCTAAAATGATCTGATCGTTGAGGGAGTGTTTGAATTGTGTCATCAAGTTGCCTTTTGTCGGTCAATTTTTATACGCCCACATGAAATGGGGGGGCGTATATTGTCGTCACCCACGTCCGTCCGTTCGTCCGTCCATCCGTCCACAATCACTCGTAAACACTCTAAAAGGTGCAATTCTTGACGGATTTATATGAGTGTTTATGATCACTCAAGGATGAACCCTATTTAAAATCAGCAAAATCGGAAAAAATTTAGTATGAGTTTTTGCCCTTGTTCTTGAATGGCTCGTAAACACTCTACAATGTGCAATTCTTGCCTGATTTTGATGAAACTTAGTGTGAGAGTATGTTATAACTCAAGGATAAACCCTATTGAAAATCAGCGAAATCGAAAAACATTTAGTATGAGTTATTGCCCTTGTTCAATTTTAGCTTGTAAACACTCTTGAGAGAACAATTCTTAATGGATTTTGATGAAACTTTGCTTGAGTATTTGTTATCACCCAAGGATGAAGCCTATTGAAAACCAGTAAAATCAAACAAAATTAAATATCAGTTATTGCCCTTGTTTTTTAAAACGCGTTCAATTTTTGGCTTTAAAACACTCTACAATGCACAGTTATTGACCGATTTTGACAAAACTTGTTGAAATTGTTTAATATCACCCAAGGATAAACCCTTTTGAAAATAGAAAATATCAAAATATATTTGATACGAATTATTGCCCTTGTTCTATAAAATGTGTTGGATTTTTGCCTTGTAAAAAACTCTGCAAGTCACAATTCTTGAGCGATTTTGACGTAACTTGGCATGAGTATTTGTAACACCTAAGGATGAACCCTTTTTAAATTCAGTTAAATCGAAAAATATTTAGTATCAGTAATTGCCCTTGTTTTTTAAAACGCTTTCAGTTTTAAAACAATTCTTAATGGATTTTGATAAAACTTGGCTTGAGTATTTATTTTTACCCAAGGATGAACCTTATTGAATAATTTTTTCAATTTTTGGCTAATAAACACTCTGGAAGGTATAATTCATGACCAATGTTGACAAAACTCACTGAAATTGTTTGATATCGCAAGGGATGAGCCCTATTGAAAATTAAAAATATCAAAATATATTTTAATATGAATTATTGTTGTTTTAATAATTGTTCTTTTAAACGCGTTCGATTTTTGTCTCGTAAACACTCTACATGGCACAATTCTTGACGGATTTCGATGAAACTTGGTGTGAGAGTGTGTCATAACTCAAGGATGAACCCCATTGAAAAATCAGCGAAATTGAAAATTTTTTTAGTATGATTTACTTCTCTTGTTCTTGAAAACGCGTTCAATTTTAGCTTGTAAACACTCTAGAAAGAACAATTCTTAATGGATTTTGATTAACTTTGGTTTGAGTATTCGTTTTTACCCAAGGATGAACCCTATTATAAATCAAATCAATCGAAATATATTTAGTGTCAGTTATAGCCCTTGTTCTTGAAAACGCGTTCAATTTTAGCTTGTAAAAAACTCTAGAAAGAACAATTTTTTTTTGGCTTGAGTATATTTTTTCTCCCAAGGATGAACCCTATTGAAAATCGAAAAATATTAAGTACAAGTTATTGCCCTTGTTTTTGAAAACGCGTTCAATTTAACTCGTAAACACTCTAGAAAGAACAATTTTGAATTGGATTTTGATGAAGCTTGGCTTTAGTATTTGTTTTCTCACAAGGATAAACCCTATTGAAAATCAGATAAATCGAAAAATATTTAGTGTCAGTTATTGGGCCTGTTTTCAAAACGCTTTAACCTTTTGGCTTGTGAACACTCTAAACATTCATTTTTGACAAAACTCGCTGAAATTGTTTAATATCAACCAAGAATGAGCCTTATTAAGAATTAAAAATATCAAAATATTATTAAGGGTGAAAAATATTTTATGAGTTGAGTTAGGTACAATTTTTGACAGTTTTTAATGAAACTAGAGACCCTAGAAAAAATATATATGGGGAAGGTTGAATATTTCATTTCACTTATTGTAACCTTACTGAAAAGTTTTTATTTGAAATAAATGCTGCCAGTGGGCGTATATTACCTTACCTGGCAAGCTATCTTTGAAAATAATGGTATTCGGGTTGGATAAGGTGAAGCTTACTTCTATATCGAAGAATTGTGTCCCTCATGTCAGAAACTTTCTGATTCTCCGCCTAGGGTCTTTTTATGTAATCACTTGGACACCAAACTGAAAACATACCTCAGCCAAATAAAAGTGTAATTAGTACATTTTCATGTGTTTTAGATATTTATTGCCAGTCTGATCTGTACTGTTTGTGTTACCATTTTCATCCACCAATATTTCAACTCTTCGCGTGATTTTGTGAGAATATTTAATATTGTGTTACGGGGACAAACCCCTGGCTGGATGCAGTTTCGTGTCACTGAAGACGTCAATTCGACCCATAGACCAAGCGTTAGATATAAACTTAATACGAAGCATGGAGAAGATAGCAGGAAAAGGTACTTGATATATACGTGTGAAAGAAATTGTGGTGGTTGGACAGATCGTCTTAAAGGGATTGTTACTGGTTATATTTTAGCAAATATTACTGATCGGAAATTCGGTATAAATATAACAAACCTTCCATGTGAGTTGACCAAAGCTGTAATACCAAATCAGATTAATTGGAATTTAAATCTGACAGAAAAGCAGCTTTCGAAAATGCAAACAATGTCATACAATAAACAAGATTCCAAAGCTTTTCTCATAAAATTGCCATATATAAATTTTCGAAAAGAATTTCCAGCCCATAAAGAGATAATTAAATTTATTGCTAATTTAGATTACATTGATCAATTTAAACAAAATAAATTTCACGAAAAAGATCTGAATTGGCTTAGAAATATTATCACGAAGTGAGGCCTATGCTAAATTCTTGAACCTTTTACTGAAACTTTCTCCAGAGAGTCAATCCATAGTTGATGATTTCATGAATCGAGTGAAATCTGATCAACAAACAAAACTTATATGTGCCCATATACGCAGAGGTAAAAGTTCCACCATTCCATCCGATCATGTTCGTGCAAATGATAAAGACGTTCAAAATGCATGGGAATTTTTAAGTGCTTATAATGATTCGTCCATCTTATAAAATATTTATTGCCACCGACTCAGAAGCAGTAAACAAAAGAGCTAAAACACTTTTTTCAAAACAAATTGTTGAAAATGTTGGAAACATTATTCATGTCGACAAGAATGATAAACACCGGGTAGTAACTTGTGACGATTTCCGTAAAGTTATTACAGATCAACACATTTTATCTCGGTGTGACGTTTTATTGATAAGCTTTAGTGGTTTTAGTCGATATGCAGCCTACATGAGAAATACGGACACGGGGTTGTTCTGTATCTTAAGAGACCACAGTGGAATAAAAAAATGCGATAGAAAATCTTTGAAAGAAATATACCGTGTACTCGGTTGACATTTTGTAATAAAACATACAGGTATATTGTAATTCGTGTTCTTCAATGTTCTTTTCATTTGATGTCAATATTATTTTAGTTCGTCAATGACATTAGATGATATTTTCAGTGTTCAAATTATGAACGTAAATCAATTGTTTAGTGATATTAATAGAAATAGAAATTATTTAGAAATATTAAACAGAACCCAAACATTTTGTTGCTATGAGTTTCAAGCTGTGCGATATTCAAACAACTGAATTATTTGAGTCGTTAGTTCTAGGTTCTGTATTTATAAGAGTTAAAACATAATTTGACGTAACCCTTTGATGACAGATCTCCTAGATATTATTCATTTAAGCAAATAATATTCGACAGTTGTATCAATAATAGACAGATGTATCAATAATGTTCAAAATTAACACATATACAACAGCCCATCCGGTCTCAAATCGATACAGCTGAAAAGCGTTCTCCAGAAATTACAATTTCCATGTTTATTTCACACACAGCTTCTTTGAATTAGCAGTTTTCACTATGTTCATCAGTCATCTAAATTTCCGACCTGTTGAATCGTCAACTCTATTATACAATTCTACAATTAACTGTCCATCCACACCAACAGCGTATAAAAGCGTAGTAGTTGTTGCACCCAAAATGGTTAGTGAAATTCCTTTCGAATCCGGCTGTTTGGCACATATGTTTTACTTTGTTTTAATAAATGAAAAACCCATAGGAGAAACAGCGAACCAAATATCGTTATTTTTAGTCATTTATTGACTATGTGCAACATTTTTTCTCTGTCGTTCAAACAATGGACGGACCATCTTGATTTGTTCTCAGTTTGAACACTCGGACCCCATTCATCAAATTCTTGTAAATCTTCCGTCAATAATTTTATCCTACATATCGGTTGAATCACTTGGAATATTATCATTATCCAATTCATTTTCAGGACATGCTTTTCATTGAGTTATGAATATATCCTCCCCACTCGGTGGCTTTTTGTTGTGAATATTTTTTGTTAAAGCATGCATGTGTTGTTTTAGTATCTATTTATAATTTCGGTTGTAACTTCTTGTTTGCTGTTTTATCTCTATAGGGCTATATTTTTAAGATCGATAATAGCCTCAAACTGTCCATTACGTAGATGCTTCTACCTTGAACAAAGGGGACATAACTTTCACATTTGTCGGTTGGTGCACTGCTTGTCACTTATTACAATTGCGCATACTCATTCTCGGCTGTGGGGGTTATTCACTAAAGCCGCGCAACCGTTTACGAGCCCGCACGCCATGGGGACCGATTCACAAAGGCCGCGCTTTTTAGCAAGACTGCGCAATTCAGGACGCTAAACGGAATATTAAGAGTGCTTCAAATAGGTCCCGCAAAGGCCACGCAAACGTATCACAAATTAAAATGGCTCTGTTTCTTGCTTTAGAGGCAGATGCTCGTCAAGAAATTTGCCGAAACAGAATATTCAGGGACAGAATAAACCCCTTAGATGTGTATGATGACACGGACTTATTAAAAAGGTATCGTCCGGTAATTTTGGAAGTTATCGACTTGATCAAGGCTGACGTTGCTCCACAAACTGAACGTTCCCATGCCATACCTGTTGCACTGCAGGTACTCTGTGCTCTGCGTTATTATGCCAATGGAAATTTCCAATACGTCAGCGGTGATCTTTGTGGGATTAGCCAAGCATCCGTTTTCCGCATCGTCAACCGGGTTTCAGCAGTGCCTACCTTCTACGAACTTGGCTAATAACATGGATTCCCCAACCCCTGAATATAGCGGAGACCACTTTCAACCAACACCATCGTCGAACGAGACAGAAAATTGAAAACGCATTCGGGAGGTGGAAGGTGAGATGGCTTTGCCCTTTTAAATTTAGCAATTTTTGGTTGCTTTGGATAAGTATCAGAAACGGGGAATGTTTTAGCTCAGCAATTTAGTACTGGTTATCACAACTCACCATTGAAATTTGAGCCTTCAAATCCATGTGTATCCATAATTATTAGCATTTGAAAGTTATAATATGTACTACATGTTAGGTTTCGGGGAAGGGAGGGATTGAATCTCCCAAATGTACAGGCCTAGGGTGGAACAAATATCTTATTGAGAAATTGGGATCTGGATCTGTTGGATGATTTTCTTCTCTTCTGATCTGAAATTAGAAAAAATAAAATAACTCGCCCGATGGGCGAGTAGTATAGTACCTGTTAAGTACAGATTATTTTTAGTTTGCTATGAACAAGGTTGTCATTTAAGTTCTGATTTTTTGAATATGCCACTATCATTTTCTGTTTATAGACATGAGGAAATTTCTCTTGAAGACTCTTATAATGGGTTTGAACTATCTTACTTGCTTTATTACTGGTTGTATTAAATGGAACTACAAAGGGTGCTATGCCTACACTGTGGTGAATATTAAGTCCTATGGGTCTTGCTGTATTCAATGTCTCAATCCAATGGGCTTCTCTAGATTGACGGAATTTGGTAGTTTCATCTTCGGGCAAGTCGATTTCTATGCGCTCAATTGGGGTTAGGGTGAGATCGTCAAGTGAATGGTCGTCAAGATTGAAATGGTAAGAAACAGGCTTGTCTTTTTTTAATTTAATATCTGATCTGTGAGCATTAAAACGAGTGCGTAATTTGTTCTTTGTTTCCCCGATATATTGTTTGGGACATTTTTTACATGAAATTAAGTATATTACATTCGAGTTTTCACATGTTAGGTGCTCTTGGATCGGGTATCTTTTATTCGTAGAGTTACTTTGAAAATAATGCGTTTCTGATATAAAGGGACATGTTTTGCATCTGGTTGACATACATGGGGCACTCCTTAAACCTGGAGGCCCTTCGGCATTAAGTCTATTTTTAGCTGCTAACTGTGCTAATGTGGAATTTTTTATGTTTCGTAAAAATCGTTTAGAGTATCCACGCTCTTTCAGTTTTGAGAAAACAATCGTACAGGCTTGGTTGAAATCAGAAGGCCTTGTGCAAATTCGGTGAAATCGTAAAACTTGTGACTTAATAATTCCAGAAAATGTATGTTTTGATGAAATGAGCCCATGCAACGTTGCATGAGTACTCTGTGCTCTGCGTTATTATGCCAATGGGAATTTCCAATACGTCAGCGGTGATCTTTGTGGGATTAGCCAAGCATCCGTTTTCCGCATCGTCAACCGGGTTTCAGCAGTGCCTACCTTCTACGAACTTGGCTAATAACATGGATTCCCCAACGATTCGGGAGTGAAGAAATCTATGCATAATTTGGTAAGATGACAGTGTTTTGGTTGATTTGGATAAGTATCAGAAACGGGGAATGTTTTAGCTCAGCAATTTAGTACTGGTTATCACAACTCACCATTGAAATTTGAGCCTTCAAATCCATGTGTATCCATAATTATTAGCATTTGAAAGTTATAATATGCACTACATGTTAGCGATACTATGAAATATATAGAAAAGTCATATATAGAAATAGAAGGAGAAATTTTTAATTTAACGTCTATTTGAATGAAATATGCAATTTTCGTACACTTTTAGTGCTTCTCAAGGATACTTAAATATATTCAAAACCCGAATCGACCAATGAAAATGAAGACTGATCCCCTTTAACCCCCATCACCATTTTGCTTGTCGACCATATATTTCGTCAGTTTATAAATGATCCTTTACTTAACCTTCAGGTGGCGCCATGACACTTCGGCCAGAACGCTGTGTTTTGCACAACATATGTGAAGAAAACTGATGCTCCTCCAAACGTGGATGACAACCCGGACAATGATGTCAACCCACCATAACCAGACGAAATCCGAAACGACGGAATTGTTGTACGGAATAGAATTGTAAGAGAATCAATTGCCTGATCAAACCAGTCTTTTTAACCTCGCAGCAGATAATGCATGGGTTTTCTTTTTTTTAAATCATTTTATTGTCAACAAAGATACGGTCTTGGACACATGTTTTAATGCGACTAGAAAGCTTTTAAAAATACCGTTTTAAATATTACTGTATTATAATTTGTAAATGACAATAATAAAATCCTTCTTGGAGCTTGGAGTTGGAATGTCTCTGAAATACACAAAAATATATATACAGTCAAACTGTCTATGGTTGATCCCTCTGACTTCTTATTGCCATTGTAGCATATTTGTGAATATGTTTCCAGTTCTATCATTAACAGTGGTTTCTTGGGTATGACCCGTTTCGCTTCGCTGACCCTGGCTATAGCTTTTAATTCTTCCAAATGAAGTCTCTTCTCTTGTACTGACAGGAGTCTCTCCAAAAGATACATTTTCCGTTCCTCGAGTTGGTAACGTCGTTCTTCAATTTCCAGTCGCCTCTTTTCCACATCTTACCGGTCTTCTTCAATTTTCATAATGTCTGAAGTAACTTTGGACTTTTCAGTCGAATTATGGTTCGGTTTGGAGGACGTAGTGAAAATATGTTTGGAGGACGGAGTGGCAATAGGTTTGGAGGACGGAGGACGGAGTGGCAATAGGTTTGGAGGACGGAGCGGAGAGGATCTAGCTGAAACGGCTGTTGAACAGGGGGTTGAGGCTCTGCTTCTAAAAACTACTTCTGGTAGGTTATCTATATTGTATTGGTCGTCAAAATCAGTATCCACATCAAATGAGTCAAAACTGAGCACAGTTTCTGTTGAAATATCGACCTAAATTGAGAAGAAAATAGAATGTTAAAGGTCCACAGTTAAAGAGAGTTTCTAAACTTGTTATGTATTTTGGTAACACTGATAACAGTAATTTACAACATTCCGATTTTCATTCCGATCTCTGTGATTCTTGCATTTCCACTAAAATATCGCTTGAAATGTTTCAGGGTAATTGCAAGAACCACAGACGTCGTTTGAAATGATGCAAATTGATGCTAAAAGTGAACCCGATACACATTATGAATAAGCCTGTAGTTAATTTACTCACTTCATTTCTATGGTTGGCCTGCGCATGTATATAACATTTTTTATGTGACCGAAAACGTTTAAAAGGGATTGACAAACACATGTATCATTAAATAGCCTGTTTCAGTAGTATTTGAAGTGGTTGGTCCAATATTCACTGTAGGCCTACATGGCTCGTCAGGATCAGCCGTATCTAAACCATCAACTATCCCAGTGATCCGAGCCTATCCGAGCAGGCCAATGATTCTTCTCTCCTGCTGGTTTAATTCAGAGCGTATCTTTTTCCCGCCCACCAGTTTTTGCGTCTTCCCGATTCAGCTCAGCTGCTTTTTTCTTTGTTCGTGTTTTGAGAGTGGCGAGTTTGCACCGTTGACGCGTCAGATGTGTTCAGGACCACAATAGTTTTAAAACTTGCTTTTTGAAATTATCTGTGTTCGGCATTTGGGTTTTATATTTAATGATGAATAATTTATTAAGCATATACCCAGTCTCACACCCCAGGGCATGAAACACCCCAGACTAAGAGCCTGGGATCTACATAATCAAATACTATAACATAGCATACACCACATAGCATAGTAATCCACCCGACAGCCTTAAGATTTACTGATTTGTTTTAATCTAATTGAATCGAGATACATCAAGAGCACCGCGACACTGCTGATAAATGTTATCGGTGTCTTTCCTTTGGGCTACTTCCCATTAAGGCTAAGTCTAAATTTAGCTACATATTTTGGAATAATACGTATCTTGGTAATGATGGATTTGTGTTCCTCAAATGCGAATTAGCCATTAACTAATATTTTCTTATCCAAAAAATAACCGCCTTGGTTTATCTCTATATAACACGGGTTGTATAGAAGCTAGAGGCTGGTAAAAGGCTAATCAATACTATACCTATAGAAGAGATACATGGGGAAAGGGGTTGATATCGAGATACATGGGGGAAAGAGCGAATATCGAAAAAAAAATGTAAAAGATGCAAAATCAAGAATCGATCTGTACCGTCACTGACTTATTTTCAAGATTTGTCAAATTTGTAAAAATACTTTTGACTTTATAAAAATACTTTTGCCTTTGTAAAAATACTTTTGAATTTGTAAAAATACTTTTGAATTTGTAAAAATACTTTTGGATTTAAATAATGATATTGAAACTTAATTGAAGACTTAATTTTCAGTTTTTATGACTGGTGTAATCAAGACTGCGAAACAAATATTTTCATTCGTATGGAAGACCGAACAGCCCAATATTAAGACCTCTCAATTCGTAATCTTAGTGCGTTATGCTCATTCATACTCCGAAATCGAAAAAGATCTAACTTTTACTTGTACCTCGTGATGTTGAGGGCCATGACTCTGGTTATCTTGCTGATGACTCTCGAACATAACTGTTTCGACCCTTTAACTCATCCACTCTCTTGGTTAACACTAGAATTCTTGGTCCTGCTGCCGAAAAACTAGGTATTTTCTTCCCTTTGCCTTTTCCTTTACCCTGAATCGGCCTAGCATAAGGACTAGTTGGTTGACGACCGCTTGTACTCGACATCGTTCGAATTCCCCGATATTACCAAAAATATACAAAAATAACTACATTAGCAACCTTATATAAAAACAAAAATTAAATCTGTAAAAACATTAAAGTAAGCAAGATATCTAAACTAAATTATTATATTCTCGAGGGAAATTGCAGGTCAGCCATTATGATGGCTGAGAAGTAAAATGTGACCAAACGAAATCCAAAAACACCGATGAAAAGATATAAGCTTCGATAGCTTTAATTAGTTATTAACAAGCCTTAGAGCCTTCCGAGCGATATGAAATCAAACACAAGGATAAAAACCATCCAAACATATTTTTTTTTAAATATTTTGCACTATGCTTCAAAATTTAACCCACCTTACACATTTTCAGTAACGGCAGGAAGAGCGGAAATGGTAGTACGAAAGTGTCTTCACAAAATAAAATAATTCATTCGGTAGAAATAGAAAATATTATTTCTAAGTAAGAGCCATGGCGATATTTCTAATTTTAAGTGAGGCTAGACTCTAGGTCAAAGAGCAAATATTAACCCAGCAAAACAGGTACAATATACAGACTTTGCCAGCTTTTTTCGACACTGTGAGTTGAGTTTAGTTCTCTGTGGCTAGGTTTTATTCTTTGAAAAGATCCACTTTTCTGTCACTAACTCTAAATCCTTTTCAGTGGCAAAAAACTTTTAAATCTTATAATTCTTCTAGGGTGGTGAATGGCTCAGTGGTTAGCGAGTTGGACTGGGTTCCGGTTGAGAATCCTATAGGATAAGACGTGTTTACATCGTGCTCCGGGATTCACCCATCCGTGAAATGAATGACTTTGAAGAATAGTGGATTTAATTTTGTATTGAAAACTTTAATTGATTTTCTTCATTTATTGTGAAAACAGACCCAGCCCTTTGGGGCACCATGGCCTGTGCCACCCAACCGTCGCGGTGGTTGTGGAAGGAAAATACTTTTAGGATTGCTTGTGATGTGAAAACTGTGAGTAAAAAAGAAATTATTGACCAAGTTTTGGATTTGTGTGGAGAAGATACGGTAAAGGCATGTGTAGAAAGAAATGGTAGTTTAAAAATAACAATGATGCAGAAAGAGAATTTAGAAGTAATTAGTGAAAATGGTGTGTATATAGATCAAGAAAAAGTGAGCTGTTATAAGATTGACAACAAAGTTAAAGTAGTGAGTATTTTTAACCTACCCTACTACATTACAAAAAAAAAAGTGGAATGTTAAACTAGATGGAACAATCAGAGAAAGAATTGACAGAGATACTGGTACAGCTGATGGCACTAGAATTATGACGGTGATACTCCCCCCCGGAGTTAGCTCTCTACCCTTTTCTGTTGGATTCCAGACATTGGACGGGTATGAATATTTTAACCTTAAACATCAGATCAGGGAAAAGTATGCTTTATTTGTCTTAAAACTGGTCATCTTAAAACTGACTGTCCTGAATTCAGATGTAGGGAATGTGGACTTCAAGGTCATATAAAACGTTCATGTCAACCCCGGTATGTATCAGTGCTTTAGATACAATCATCAATGTGAATGTAATGTGAATTCAGGTGAACCTACTCAACTGACCACGTCTAATAGTTCACCAAGTATAAACAATGAAAATGACTCTAACCCCTGTGACCCTTCAACTAGCAATACACCTATGCCTCTTGATGTAGATCTACCCCCAACCCCCACCCAACCTGAAAAAAACGAAATAAAAGACTTATCACACCCCCAACAAATGACCACAAGAAAGGGAAAACAGACGGGATCCCGACAAAGTAAAAGAATTAGAAAATGATAGAGGGGAAATATTAGACGAGGTGAAGCTAACTACAGATCCTATGTCAAGCCCTGCAAGCCCCACAAATCCCACAGAACCTCTACCCGAACCCTCGAATACCCCACGCCCCCAACCCGATCCAACAACAGCGAAATATAATTAGAAGCTACAGTACTGAAAGACAGCCCTATACGAATAAAGGTACTGACGAAAACAAAACTCCAACCCCCCAAACCCCTACCACCCCCCGTTTGGAACGATTATAAAATCCCTCAGTGCCGTGAACAGTATAGAGAGTGCCCTTAATTCGAGGGAAAAACTTGACTCGGATAATTGGAACACGGTTCTCGGAAAAGACAGGTTTAGGAAAGGCCCTAAGAAGAGTTTGAGGAAAGATGGAACGATTGTGTAAACCACCCCACCCCTCCTTATTTCATTCACAATGAAATGTGCCTCTTTTAATGTTAATGGACTCCGCGCATTTGATAAAACTAAAAGACTCTTTGCATTGTTTACTTTTTTCAGTTTTGATTTTATCTTTCTTCAAGAAACATTCTGGGATGATGCCACTATAGACGAATACGCCAATTTATGGAAAGGTAAAATGTACTATTGTAATTATAATAATCAAAGGAGAGGTGTAGCAATTTTAATCAGTGAAAAATATAAAAAGTGTGTAAATAATGTTTTTAAAGATGTTGAAGGTAGAATTTTAAAATTGGAAACAACCGTTCATGATATAAATATTAACTTCTTTTCTATATACGCCCCAAATGATCCATGTGAAAGAGTTGACTTTTTTCAATTACTATCTAATGATTTTATTAATGCTTCTCAAAACAATGCTCTTTTTGGAGATTTTAACGAGGTACTCGATAAACACAAGGATAGGGGAAAGGGAATGCTTACAGTGGGATACAGTAGTGCCTCCTTTAATAATTTTGTCTTTGACAACCTTTTGTCAGATATTTATCGTGTAAAGAATCCAAACAAATTACAATTTACCCGCTCTCAATACAGAAACTCTTCCTTAAAATTAAGCAGAATAGACTATATTTTATTAAGTAAATCAATTCAAATATATTGTCAACATTGTTTTATTCAAACATCAAGTCAATCAGATCACAATTTAATTGTTTGTCTACTAAATTTTAATTCCGGGGAAAGAGGACCGGGTTCGTGGGTTTTAAATAACAGGCTACTAAAAGATCCAGAATATAATAGAATCATACGTTCTATAGTAGATAACCAATTAAATGATGATCTGTTTACTGATAAACCACTTATATGGTGGGATAGCTTTAAATACATTGTAAAAACGAAATCGATTAGCTACTCCCGCAAAAAGAGCAAGGAGGAAAAGGACAGCTACTGGCAGTTAACAAATGCACTCCTTAAAGAGCAGGAAAGGGCCTCCAAAGGCGGTAATTTTGATGCTTGTCACATCCAAGATCTAGAAAATAAGATCGAACAATATGAAATTGAAAAATGTCAAGGTGCCATACTACGCTCAAAATCACAAGATGCCCTTGAGAATGAGAGAAACACATCGTATTTTCTAGGTCTTGAAAAGCTAAGACAGCAAAATAATTATTTACATACTGTATATAATAATCATAATGTTTTAATAAGTAATCCTGCCGACGTCATTCAAGCGTGTAAAGACTTCTATAAACAGTTATATACCGACGATGTGGCTAAAAACGATATGCATGAACAACAGCGTAATGTATGCAGTACTATTAGTAACCCTTGAGTGATGCCGACAGAGATTCGTGCGAAGGCCCAATCACATCACAGGAGATATATAGAGCTCTCTTAGGGATGAAAGGGGGAAAATTGAACCAAATTTAATACACTTCTGGGATTATAGGGGTATTACCCCAAAAAAAAAGAATAATTAAACCAAAATTTAATTTCAATATAAACAGGATTTTAGTCTATTTTACAAAAATGGGGGGAAAAGAACTTTAAAATATTCAACCCCTTGCCTTTTTAAATGTTATTACAAGATATATAACATTTTAGTGGCCTTAAAGTTTGCCCTTTCTCCCCTAAAATCTTGTTCCAAAATATTGCAAATAAATTCCTTATAAGAGATGTTAAAGTATGCAATTATACTAATTTAAACAAATAACGGGTGCCTTAAAATTTTTAGTTTGGGGTTTTCATACCTTTTTAAAAACAAAAAGTCTTTGGATTTGGGCCCCAAATTTTATTCCAATAAATATCAAATAATAAAGTCTAGCGTGAAAGTTAATGGCCCTACAACATATTTTCCAACCCAAAGAGGTACACCCAAGGTTGTTTTAATCATTTTAATTTTTAACAGTAGAATTAATTCCCTATTAAACAAGAACAGTATTATGGAATTCCTAACCCAATAGCCCAAACCTTCCCTTATTTAAAATCGTGATTAAATCACAGTGACAATTTGTCATAAAAAGTTTTTAATTCCTACAGCCATATTTCATTGTTCAGGTGCCCTTTAAAAAAAAAATCAGAATACTCCCAAGGTCCCTTTAAAAATACCCCAAAATTTACCCAAATTTCTTAGACGGTTGTATTGAAAAATTTTGGTGTATTTATTGGAAATATAAACTTTAACCAGTATAATTGGGCTAGAGTAGGGAAAATTAAACCATCTTAAAAATTGGACCAAAGAAATCTTTCCCCTTTTAAAGGAAAATCTTTGTAATAAATACACTATGTATGATAAATTATGGTACATTTAAGAGTTTTTAAATTTCCCGACCCCCCTGTAAACATTCAATCAATTAAGAAATTCCAGGGGGAATAACCTTTTTATCAAATTTCCATTAATACCCCCCCAGAAGGGTGGCTTAAAATACCCGATTTCCACAAGACAGATTTTTTCTTTTTGGAACAGATTTTTAAACCCCCCCCTTTATTTTATTTGGAAATATTTTTATCTTTTTATCTTCATTGATTTAATTTGGTTTGGTAAAGTTTTTAGTATGAAACCCATTTCTTATACTTATTTTTACCCCCCATTTTAAAGATCCTATGGGGGGAATTATTTGAAACCCTTAAAGAGTTAAAATCTTCTTTCAAAAAATTTTCAACCAACCCATTTTTAAACCCCCATACTTATAATGATAAACCCCATGTTTTAACTATTTTATAAATGTAGATCAAAAAATCTCTATATTATATGGGTAATAAGGGTTTTCCCACTATCTTATTGAATTTCAACCAAGCAAAATATTACCTTTATTAAAGAGATTAAAAACTCTTTCTTAAAACCTCAATTGGTGTATATTAAAAATAATCAATATCCCACATAATCGTCCAATAAATTTTTTTCCTTTTTGTGAAAGGATAATTTGTAAATTCATTTCAAAATATTTTTACACTTTAAGGAATAACAATCTTTTCCTCCCACCTCATTAGCTTTTAAGCTTTTTCCAAATATTATTTTAATTTGGTGTGGTAAAGTTTTTAAGTTTAAAAGTAAAGATGTATTTTAACAAATTTTAGAATAGCTCACAATATTATTTTTACAAATCAAAAACTCCATAGATATAATATGATAGATAGTCCTATTTGCCAATTATGTGACTCTGATAATATAGAAGATATGCAACATTTATTCATTCATTGTCCTAAGATACAACCACTACTGAACCTTTTACGCTCCATACTTATAGATTTTTTCCCTGATGGTTTCACTGAACCTGAATTGTTTTTATACTTATATTTTAAGCTATAAATTGTCAGCATGTCAAAAAGTTAATAACATTCTTAATTTATTTTTATCTATGGCTCGTTTAGCCATATTTAGACGTAGAAATCTTTATTCAAAAACTAATCGTTTCATTGATATTATTCCCCTATATCTTAAGCTTCTTAATAATCATGTCCAACACCTTTATTATTATTATCAAGATGCAGAATTCAAAAAGCTTCTTTCTTATCCTCCTTATATTGATGTAATAAACTTAAAACCTGTCATCAACCTCAATATCCCACAATGATTATCTAGATCTTAAATAAAATTCGGCCTTTGTGTATCCTTTAGCTGTAAGGTAGTTTTATTTTTAATGTCATAAATTTGTAACCTTTATTGGCCTAAATGTTTAGCAGACGACACAATATACTGATGTCTTAACGGACCGTCCAACGGTTAAACTATACAAACATCACGTGCCTGAACCCCGTTACTCCATGCTTATTATCAGCCAATATTATAGTCTCTTTTAGTCAAGTCAATATAGCCTCGATTATACGCTACTAAGTGGATACACGATAACTGGTGATACCGAGGTTGATGCTCTTCATTAAGGAATTTTACCACATTTATTCTTTTGTATGATAGTATCTTCCATCTATCTCTCCTCAGAAATAGCAAAAAATATTGTTTTTATTGTGATATATATACTGCAAACCATACTACTATAATATAACTGTGATATTTATATTTATTGAATAAATACTTCTCAAGATAAAAAAAAAAAAAGCGAGTTGGACTGTCGTCTGCTAGGCGACTAGGTGCCGTGGGTTCGAATCCCGATCGGTGCGAGGAAATAAAAATTAGGTCTGATTCCTAGGCCCATGCTTTCCCGGAACTACGAAATAGTAGTTCCCCCCCCCCCCTCTATCTAAATCCTTTTCAATGGCAAAAAACTTTTAAATCATATAACTCTTTTATGCTTATTTATTTGAAGGGATACTGCTTCTTAACATGAGCATACAATTTTAGTACTCAAGAATGGTCAATATGAGTATACATTAGTGAACTTAACTGCTGTCATAAAGTAACAGTCTGAATCTTTCATGGATATATAGCCTCTCCATCGATGAATTTATTGTTACCCTGACCATGAACGAAAATTAGGACAAGTTGGGAGTTATTATTATTATTTAAAAAAAGGAAGTACATGTAGTTCGATTATGAGTGAGTGAGAATGTGATGTGGTGGTGGAAACAATTATATCGCGAGTGGTCGTTATATTTTAGTTTTTGCAGTCAAGGATTAACCCTATTTTTAAAAAAAAATGTTACTTTTCTCCATATTAACTTAGATACAAGAGGACTATAATTGTTATAACCAAACTCCTCTTTCGTATCTAAACGTTCCATTTGAGGCATAACGGAAGGGTTGTCTCTACTGCTTTATCCAATTCCAACCAGAAAAAATGAGGTTGCCATGGACAATTCTAAAGTAGTATGGTAGACAGTTTTTCAGACTATTATTATCGTCTATATTTGAGGTCTGAATCTAAATAGAAAACTCAGTGATATTTATAACCTTTTATTTAGTCCAAGAACATAAAACTTCACTTCCTATTTTGTTGTATATTATGAGTTCTTGTGATCACTACCACTGTCCATTATTTTTCAATTCTTGGATGTAATTCAGTAAAACTTGAAACTTCCACAAGTTGACACCAAGACCATAGTGGTTACCATCAAAACTCATCACACCGTCTGTCATATCATACGTATTGAATTGTGGGATATCCAAGGGCGATAATATAGCATTCATTTTGGAGATGAATTCCCTGACTTTTGCTTTGGATTGCACTTCTATATTCCCATTTTTTAAAATACCTGGCCGATGAGGAGTTGCCCATAATAATTTAGGCCACTTTGTATTTTTAATCACTTGGTGTACAGGAGTGATGAGCTTAGATTTAATATTTTTAGTATCGAAATTGTCGTGTAGGCCAACACCAAATAATAATAAACTTTTTGATTTATTATACATCTGATTCTTAACTAAATTTTTTACTTGCGGTCCAAAGGCACTTGAATAAAAGTAGCGGAACATGAGATTAACCTTCCCACGACAAATATCGGAAGTTTTCCACTGGTCTAAATGATTTCGGCATACTTTTTCTGTGAACATATACAATCCAGTGCATTGGTCATATATCTCTGAAAGCAATAACAATTTCACTGTCAAACAACGAAAAATAAAATTATTAATTATTGCGCTTCCATTTGAAAAAACTATTTAACAATTCTGAGATTCAGCCCATTACCTTTCTTGCAGAATCTGAAAGCTATAAAGTTCTATAAAGGGATGCAAAGCAATTCAATAAGAAGCCAGATGTTGAACGAAGAAATAGACTAACCTTTTTTCACATTTTGGCTCAAAGCCCCGTCCACATAATTGTTTCTCAGAAACAACAAAACAGCGGTGTAAATATGGCGTATGTATGAATCGCCAACAAAGGATATAGTTGCATTAGTAAGTAAATCACAAGCTTCGAGATAATTAAAATGTTTTATTTGACATCGTGTGTCTTCGGGGATGAAGTCGGAGTATTCGGCGTGTATTTGTTGTCTCATATCATAACAATCCTTACATCGACACTGGTCTGGAGATTTATTAACACATTGGTTATTAAAGCAACACGGTGTATTACCTTTCCTGTCGCATAAACCACGAAACCATTTCATTAGCGAACCTGGTTTGTGGGGGAAGGACACATTACCACATTTTGAATCGTTTCTCTGCAATGTCACATTCAATCCATGTTGTTTTCGTGAATCATCCAAGAACAATTCAATATCACGAGTTTCCTTCAAACTCATTGGCTTTTGTTTCCAAACACCTTTCATCATATTTCCAAGAACACTTGGACATTGTGGTTGTTCATTAAAGTACACGAGTTCAACATGAGACTGAAATATATGTGTGTTTATTGTGAAGAAATCAGTTTTTATAGAAATCAGAACAACTAAAGCAAATAAAGCTCCGATGATAGGCTGCACTCTGTGAATTTTCTGAAATTAAAACAAGAAAATAAATAATTAAAATCAAATTATATGTTTAAAGTCTTCAATATATGCCATTCTAACAGGTTCTAATCAACCTAAATCCGTCAGAACGTATATACAGGGACGCAGTCAGAAATCGAGGAGGGGGACATGATATCATGTGTCCCACAAATGGTTTGTGTAGGGTGTCTTTTGTAGGCGTAAAAAAGGCACAATTTGGCATTCAAGAACATCAAAGTTCCGAAATTTTGCGCCTTCGGGGGCAGGGAACAATTTGTTCGTTTTCTGCACTCACTCTTTAGAAGCGTCGTCGCGTCGTCACGAAGTCGGTCGCTTATTTTCTTCAATGATGTCATGTGATCAGTAAAATTGACGGACCATCAGACCCTATACAATTTGCACCCACTATTTTTGAATGGAAGGCACCTCCTTGATTGTTGACCAACTGATCACTGAAAATTCAGTAACATGCAAGGAGGTGCTTTTTTTCAATAATATTTCGGAGAGCTATAAAGATACGGTGCCACAAGCTCAACTGAAACGTTCTCATGCCGACCCCTTTTGAGTAAATCCTGGGTACGCCACTGGTTCCCCCCCCCTCCCCGCCACATTGAAAAAGCGATCTGCGCCCCTGCGTATATAACCGTCTTTCTTGCCTGTTCGTCCACATTTTTTTTTAATATACTAGAGGCTATGATATTTTTCCAATCTGTATGCACCTATGTATGCAAGTCGCTTTTGATGCGATCTGGGTCAAGTTTAAACAATCGGATATAGTTTTGAGATATGCACTACCTCAGGCATTAATTTCTATCTCGCAATAATTTGTAGCCTTACAGTATATATTGACAAGATCTCGAGTTCGAATTTGGTGAAAATGGTGAACGGTTTTGGAGTTATTGCTCTTGACTCATTATTTTTTTGCTCTTGATGAAATTAGCTATATATTGATAAGATCTCTGAGAATCATTTTCTACAACCCCAAGCCAGTTAGGTATAATTTATGAAATGCGAATTGTATTCACAAGAATAAATGTTTAACTTACAACATATTGGATTAAAATATTTCCTTTCTGTTTCAGCGGCATTGTATATTTTTCTTCTCGTAATAGTACTTGAAACGGGTTCCTTTTTGGTTTCTGTTGATCTTGACACTTTACTATCAATATAAATATAACTAGATCTGTGAACAGCACCGGGCTTGGTGTAACTATTGATACTTTTCAAAGGGCTATAATTCCAGAAATGTGGTATTTTTGACCATATATCAGTATATCTAAAGAGAGCATAGGTCAAGGTCATTGTACACTGAATATTCAAGGTCATTGAAGGTCAAGATCATGAGATAGAGACTTTAAAATTTTCCAAATATTCAATCGTATCTAAAAATAATTAAAATTTGAAAGTCAGAAATCTGGCACAATAATTTTTTAAAAAGTGACAGTGCTTTGATAGAGGTCAAAATCATACATATCGGATAAAAAAAAGGAAGGCGAAGGAATTAAAATTTTGCTAAAATTTACGACTATAAGATAACGGCTCACGTATCACTTCCGGTCGGGATCTTTTCTTCTAATGCACAATAGACAATACATATACTTTTTCTCGACATTTTTAATTTACACCGTAAGTGGGGGCACCAGGCATGATTTTGAAAAAATCAAACCAAAACCGTATGTGATAAAAAAAATCAATTACTTGATATGATTTGTAACAGATCGATTCTTGTTCAATTTTTTTTGCAAAAAAAAAATAATCCAAAAATTAACCTTACATTAACGTTTATCGTTAAATAACCATCTTTCTGTACGAAAACTACTATGTATTAAACCATGCACCGACACAAGTTAAAATATTTCAGATGTATGTGTGTATCACTACGTATTGATTTTCAGTATTGTAACAATCTTAAATAGCCCAGTTGAATGAATCTCAGAACATATTAAACTCCAATAGAGAAGCATGTTAAAATATTTGTTTCTAAGAAACCCTTTTTTTCAAACTTGTGTACCGAAACAGATTGAGATATAAAACTGTTTTGGAATCACTATACATTAAAGTTCATTACAGAAACAAGCCGAATCCGGTGGAAAAAAAAATAAAACAAAACAAAGGTGAACTTTACATGTATAATATATAACTTACATGAAACACACCTACCTTAAACCAGTTTAATTCTAATCCACCAAATGCGTATAAAAATGCATTCATTATTGTATATGATTTGGAAATGATAAAATCTTGACACGTTCGCTATATCTCAGATTGAAGATGATGGGCTAACATTATCCTAGAGCCAATTTTATGATTTTATCCAGATTAATGTTTTGACCATCATTAGCTATATTTTTGTCTCCATTGGACTAATGCAAAAACGCGTGGTGTTTATATAACAATAATTGTCATTGCTCATAAACTTTTCTAATTATGTATTTAATATCCAGCCACACAAAAAATTGGATCGATAACATTTATGGCGGTAAAAGAGCTGCCCAGTTGTGGCCATAATGTCTAGGCGTATTTGACCTCGGTTCTAGTTTTAGTTTTAAGAGTCAAGAATTTTTTTTAACGTTAAGCTTCAAAATTGTCAAACTATACTTTATGGAAAATCGAATCACCCGTCAGCTGTCAACATATCGAGCGTGAATTTCTGTAATTTTTTTTTTTATTCTTGTTAAAGTTTTGCCGCGTCTTGTAAAGGCGGTCGGAACTTATCATATTAGTCGAGTGTATCTGCGTTCAATAAAATTTTCTGATAAATAAATCTTAATGCAAACTAAAAAATATGCAATAATAGTTTCTTGAATCTACTGATAATATGATATGATACATCACAAATAAATAATAAATTTAATTTGAATCCTCCTACTCCTCCTAGGTTCCCTTACTCTTTCAGATTATCTTTGGACATTAAAGTCAACCTGCTTATTATTTGGCTTAATTGTTTTAGGTTCTTTAAAATGCATTGGATTCTCAAAATCATCTAGTAATAAATCATTACTTTGTAAAGAAACATTTGTAAAAAATTCAATATTTCGTTTCAATTTAACATGAGTTTCAGTATTAACAATTTCACATGTCTCATTTGCTATAAATTCCATGTTTCACAATTTAACTAATCTGATTGTAATTTACTTGGATTTTCAAATCACGAGACTTTGCATGTCTCTTTTGATCAGTATAATCTTTCATTTTGTCTTGATACCTTTTATGACGTACTATATCTTTATACTTAAATAAAGGAATTTTAGTTTTAAAGGGGCACAATCTTGATTTTTAGGGGTCTTTTGGGGCCTTTGTTACTTTTAAACAGTCCTCAGAAATACTCAAGCTCTAAGAAAATCGCAAAATACCTTGAAATATACCTCAAACAAAAAATTTCACTTTTCATTTTTTTTCCGTGCTGTACGCGGCTGGTCTTCAGTCAGTCTGAAAATTGTGTGTCCTGTTGACAAAGTCTACAGTTGAAAATGCGTTTTAGTCTATTTATATAGATGACCGCTATTGTACGACGGGAAGGGTAACTCTTTGATTATCAAGACGAACCGTTTTCCAATATGGCGGGACGTTCGTAATATCTTAAGACATTATGATTTTTCCAAACACGGATAATTATGGATACACATGGATTTGAAGGCTCAAATTTTAAAGGTAAGCTCTGTAGACTATTTCTGATTAGCTAAGCAAAAGATTTCATGTGTTTGCGGTTGTCGTATCATTGTCCGAAACAAATCAAGACTGGGCCCCTTTAAATAGACTATTGGTTAAATAAGTAGGCCTATGTTTCCCACACTTTATCAATTTTTAAAAAGCGACAATAAAACTATGTTCGGAATTTTTGAGAAAATGTGAACAAGCGATGAAATTCCTTCTTTTAAGAAAAAAGCGCGTCTGGGTTTTCAATGCTACAACAGGAAAAAGCAACATTATATGAACAAGCGGGTTATAGACTCCACCAATTCATTTGCCATCTATTTCCATATTAAATCACAAAATTTAACCTTCTAGAACTTTTTCCAGAAATCTCGTTGAAAACTTTCTTATATGTCACATGAAAGCCAGGCCAATACTTGGTTTCTGTACAAAAATTCAATATAGCATGACAATGAAAATTTTGAACTAAACAAATTGAAAGTAAACCCCTACATTTTATCAACATCCGCTTGACTCTCACTGCACACAAAACCACTATTTTTAGAAATAACCTTCCGCCAATTAAATTTCTCATTATCTCAGAAATTCGGAAAGAAAATGCAATTTCAGACATCAAATTTCAAATCTAGACCAAAAATTAGTCAAAAATTGGCATGCAAAAACCCCCAAAGGAAGGGAGAAAGAGGATTAGACTAAACGGACTAAATTCGATACAATCATTAGCATAAAATGTTTTACTGGACTGAGTCCTTATGGCACTAAATTTCCGGTGTATACAAAAGATTATTCCAAATGATTAATATTCGTT
The DNA here is from genome assembly GCA_030562195.1 of Nipponacmea schrenckii. Classification (NCBI taxonomy): domain Eukaryota; kingdom Metazoa; phylum Mollusca; class Gastropoda; family Lottiidae; genus Nipponacmea; species Nipponacmea schrenckii. The sequence goes on from CM060202.1 coordinate 15,831,060, forward strand.
GAAAAAATTTGTCCGAGCTGGAATATTCATTCTAAATCATATGAGTTGCTTTTTTCGGTCTTCATTGAATTTAAATATAAATAGGTGAATTCAAGAGTAAAGGTCAAAAGTGCAGGATAACCCCATGTTAGAGTTACTTCCGTTTATAATTACAACGGATTTCCACTCTCACTTATTAAACAATCAACATACTCGAATCTAGAAAATATTTGTTCAAAAGAATTTTATACTTTTCTTAGATGTAATATCCGTCCTAATAATATAAGCTTCAGGATAAAATGAATAATAATTATCTAGGCAAGTAAAAGGAGTAAAAATTAATCAATTCTTGATTTTTAACGCAAGTGTTGTCAAATCTTTTTATTTGCTCATCTATATGAAACCAAAATAAACGTTCTCTGACAATTCCCTAATGCGATTTATGCGCCAATTTTAAAATTTGCTTTTGTAAAGTAATATTTCCTCTTAATAAATAGTTAAAATAACCATCTATCTTCTTCAATCTTCCAATCAACATTGTCTTACTTTGTCAAGACCTTTGCTAGTATTTTGGCTTCAGGTTGTAACAAGGGTATTCAACCTTTTCCAGCAATGTCCCCATTTTTTTGGTTAATGAAAAGTTCGCGTCCCCCATTTCATTTCAAAAATTGACTGTTGGGGCCAAAATGACCTAATAAACATATCATTTGTGTAAATAACCCGTCTCGTGCCAAAGTATGTGCAAGTCAATTTGATTTCGTTTTGTTATAGCTATTTTGGAATTCGTAAAGTGAACGGTGAAAAGAAGGGAAGTAACTAACTATAACCAAGCTTAAGGGTCGTTTTATTTGAAGAAATTTGAGGAAATTGAAGAACCAGTTTAAGAACTCTTTTTCCACTAGGACAGCAAACGATTTCGGTAAAACTATTATGGAATAGCTTATTAACATTTTAGTACATTTAAGGGTATGTCAAGAAGATATTTTGAGATTTATAAACTTTGATTGAAAAGCTATAGAAAACCGCGTGGTAATCTCGATTATCCAGAACTATGGGCCTACAGCGTGAATGAACTAACTATCAAATTAGCTTGTATTAACCCTACAAATAATAATCGGGATTGTGCGAATATTCCTCGGCATCACACTCTTTAACCCGGCTTATAGTGTTTATGTTTCCATGTATTTCGTCTACATGTTAACCCTTTGCATTTCATGTTTAAACCCTTTGAATCCTAGCTTATCCTTTTTGAAACCAGTCATTTATTAGATTTAGAATTCATATATTATAGAACTAGAGCTTCTTAGAGCAATCTTTGTCTTTTTCAGTAAATCAATCAAACAGTTGAACAATCAAACAGTTGAATAGATAATGATCAATTAGTATTTTTAAGATCAACCCTGTGGTTTGTGGTATATATCCTGTATATATATATAGATGTTAGATTAAAGAAATATATAACATACTGGACTTAAAGAATATTGGGACCACATTGCATTTACGAGTTTTGTTGAAAGGTGAAACCTTTAGAAGAGTAAGAATATTTGAAGGAATTTAAGGAACATTAAAGAGATAATAGGCGTTAGAACTAATATAAAAATATAAGTTCACTCAAATTTGGACAATAACAGTATATATCCATCAGTGGACTTACCTGGTGTCATACTTCTACATCAAAATCCCTTTAAAATCCGATAAATCCCCAAAATAAAGACGTTAATCATAAAACGCTTGAGTCATCCATAAAGCGATTTTCAAATCGTGTAAATATAAAGGGAAGTAACTCTAACATGTGGGTTTTCACGCGTCCTTGACCCCTACTGTTGAATTGCACAATGATGTTTTATCGATGATTTACCAGTTATTCTCAAACTGAATGGAATCGTCAATGGCTCACTTTTTTTTAAAATTCAGAATATATTTTTATTGTGGCTTTTTAAAATTTGGTAAAGTATGGGATGCATACTTATTTAACTAATAGTCAATATTAAACACAAATATAGATCGATCTGTAGAAGGATTGGCTATGATGCGTATGATTTAAACAATATACATGTATTAATAGATTATGATCTGTTATCAAACTAAAATGTCGTCCACACAGATGTTACGTATTAACATATTCAACAGCCCAAATACAACCAAGTGCAGACTTGAAATCGTTAGATTATTTCTATTTCAGAAAACCTGGTTGTATAAGATATAGGTTAAATAGAACCATCCAATTGTTTCTGTTGTAAAATTCTTACACCATACTGCTTTCTTTCTAGACAATTTTCTCAAAGGTTCTACTAAATTAGCATAGACTGAAATAAATATAACCACAAGTTCCTGAAAATGATCTCAGTAGGTAGTAATGTTAGTAATAGCTGGCACTTTCTTCGGATGTAAATTAGATATCTATTCTGTTCTTTCTTTTCTTTCATTTACGTCTTCTGTGTAATCATCAGCTAATTTCTCTACTTCTTGATCAACAGCTTCTTCCATAGAACAGGGTATCTTTTTAATCTTGGAGCTATAGGTTTTCATCTGTGTTCACAAAAACTTTACCAGAAACACATCAACTTTTTCTAAACTTTGATACCTTTTTCAAACCAATTAGGCTTAATATAGTTCACAAAATATTACACATGTAAACTATCAATCAATAAACTATCTGAACTTCAATTCTGTAATTATTTGAATAAATCAAATAATTCAGAATTGAGCACATTCCCGGTTTAAAAAAATCCAACAATATTTCATATTTCACATCCATTACAGTCAAAAATACCACATTTACCTACAACATGTAGAACATGTAAAAAAAAGTATATATTCCATTGAAAACAATATCTACAGAGCAAGCGTCAGGGTTGTGTCATCCGTATAGTGATACCTAATGGACAGAGCCCAGTTGTCTTTTATTCTATTTCCTCTCGCTGCTGGACATTGCTATATAGTTTGCTTCAGGACATATAGCCATGCTGATAACAGACAACCTTGACTATTGACGCTGTATGGAGAAGTAGGGTGACCGATGTTCGTTGATTTCGGCAGTACTCTTTATATCTGTATTCATGATCTTGATGATGACGAACGCTGCCAACAAATGTTGGGTTTCGTAGAAGGGAGAATTTGATTCTTCAAAATCCACAGGCCAAGGACAGACCTTATATTGTGTTCCTCCTTAATATTATTTAGGACATTTCTTGTATGAAATAAATATCGATTCATGCTCTTTGATAGGGTGCCCTTTTCTCGCAAGTGAACGTACAACATATTGAGTTTTTTAGTGAAAAAACATGGAGTTGGAGTCTTAACACCAACAAAGTGGATGCTGATATCGCAAAACAGTTGTTGATAGTTTTAATATTCTTTCAAGAACTTCGCACTGCAATAGCTACTTATCTTGTTTCACGTTATGCTTTGATTTGACTGTGCTCAAAATACAGTCAATTAGAACCCTCGATAGAAAGGTGTAATCATTATGCCTCACAAACTTTCTGTCAAGGCATCTTATTTGATAGCGTACAATCGCTCTATTTACAATCCTACGTTGATGGTAATCAAAGTGAAATATCAATATTAGTAAATTACGTTTTACACATTCAGTCTTTCACCCCAGGGGATGAAGGACCCCAGGCTAGGAACCGGGTATCAACACTTTCTAATACCTCAACATTGCACAATCCATCTCCCGACAGCCTTAAGATTTGCTGATTTGTTTTAATCTGACTAAATCCAAATACATCAAGAGCACCGCCACACTGCTGACAAATATTATCGGTGTCTTTCCATTTGGCCAATTTGGATAAAAACGTATATCTCCAAAATGGGCGTAACTAATTATTATCTTATCCAAAAAAACAGTCTATTGAAAGGACCCAAAGGCAATCTAGATGCAAGTTGATAGCCAGTCAATACTACACATTTAGAAGAGAAAAATGGGGGGGGGGGCTGATATGAAAAAAGCATCTGGACGTTTGAAAGAGGCAAAATCGGGGCTCGTGTGGTACAGACTGTCTGAAATGCCGTTAATTTATTTCTTATTAATAGCCTATTGGTTGAAGTTTGAAAGTCAATAGTATTGGGCCTATAAAGAGCAACGTCAATAATAGTAGTCAAAGTCCAATGGGTTGTTAGGCGGAGGAGTTGGGGAGTTCATCTCTGACATATCCTTTACGGAACTGGTTAAATCTGTTTCTAAAATGATAATTCAAAATCATAATGAAAATAACAGTTGATCCGATAGTGAACCAGTGCCAATTACACACACTTTGGTATTAGTAAAACAAAAAAGTGTGTCTGAGGTTTGTTCACTAAGAATATGCATGATCTATTAAACTAAAGCTTAAAAGTTTGTAGGTCTCACCTGTGTTGGCTCGTATCATAATTTCAAATACCTTTTATTAGCCTGTACCAAGGAAAGAATTTTGAATGTTCAACAGGACACTCATTCCAACAGATCTTTCTCATCCAGCACTCTAACGCAGTTTAATTTCTTATCCTCAACCTTTCAATATACCACTAATCGCTGAATGGCATTCAAAATCTTCAAGCATCGGAAACTGTATTACTTACTCACCCCCCCCCCCCCCCCAAATACGGATCTGTCCTCCATTTCCATGGAGCTTGATAGATTTTGTTGTCGATCTACAATGGAATTAATGATTCCACAGTCACGATGATCCCCATGCAGGTCACGCAGGATAACGTGGTTTAATCCTCCGTATGATAATAACGTGAGAACCAATATCGGAAGACAATTCTTAAAGTTAATTGATAGCTGTTTCCCACCCGATCATATATTACGACCAATCATTAACAGAAATACTATAAAAGTATCATACAGCTGTATGCCATCAATGAAAAACCTGATAGACACACATAATGCTGCGACCAGAACGATCCGTAAAGTAAATGATAATAAACCATGCAACTGCCGTCAGAAGCAAGACAGTCCACTAAATGGTGAATGTCGGGCCCGCAGCATTGTTTACCAGGCCACAGTCAGTGCAAATAATAAACAAGAAACCTACGTCGGACTAACGGATACTGAATTTAAATCGAGATACGCTAACCATCGCCAATCTTTTCGAGATGAGAGATTAAAAAACAGCACCGAACTCAGTAAATTCATTTGGACTTTGAAAAAAAACAACGAAGACTATGAGATAAAGTGGAAAATTCTAGGACGCTCATCATCATACTCAAATATATCAAAAAGATGTAACCTTTGTACCCTGGAAAAGTTTTTCATCATTTGTCACCCTGAAAAATCAACCTTAAACAAGCGTTCGGAGCTAATCAGCACGTGTCGCCATTCACGCAAATTTCTCCTACAAAATGACGTCTAATTCACCTTGTGTAGTTACTGTGCCCGCGTGCATGCATAGCAATATTTCAAACCAAACCGTCTTGTTCTCCTGACGAGTGGTAGCAAATCTACTACGAAACAGACTGTTGAGAAAACTTAATGTTTATGTGAAATTGTTCGTTTTCTAATCATCTATAAAGCTCCGTGGATGTGCACGTAGAGCACTCTGGAAGATTATCCTGGATTTTTTCATATTTCATATAAATATATATATATATATATATTTATATCAATGACTTTATATATACAAAATTTACAGTAGCCAATACGGAATCAAGCATGGAGCATCTATATATACAAAATTTACAGTAGCCAATACGGAAACAAGCATGGAGCATATATATATACAAAATTTACAGCAATCAATACGGAAACAAACATGGAGCATATGATACAAAGTTTACAGTAGTCAATACGGAAACAAGCATGGAGCATATATATACAAAATTTACAGTATCCAATACGGAAACAAGCATGGAGCATATATACAAAATTTACAGTAGTCAATACGGAAACAAACATGGGGCATAAATATACACAATTTACAGTAGCCAATATACACAATTTACAGTAGCCAATACGGAAACAAACATGGAGCATATATACAAAATCTACAGTATCCAATACGGAAACAAACATGGAGCATATATACAAAATCTACAGTATCCAATACGGAAACCAGCATGGAGCATATATACAAAATTTACAGTAGTCAATACGGAAACAAACATGGAGCATATATATATACAAAATTTACAGTAGTAAAAACGGAAACAAACATGGAGCTTATATATACAAAATTTACAGTAGTCAATACGGAAACAAACATGGAGCATATATATATAAAATTTACAATAGTCAATACGGAAACAAACTTGGAGCTTATTCTAATCTGCCTCGACTATAATATAATACAAAATGAACCAATAACTGAATGTAGAAATAGATAAATGACTATAAATAAATCTCTAATCGGGAACAGTAGCCTTATTAGAGTTAAAGTAGTTTGAAATATTTTCAACGTCAAAAGGAGTTTAAATATATTGCTCTATCTCTATGTCACTATAAATAATGGGAGGTAATTCGTCGTCATCGTCATCTACCTGGGCTTGATTAGAGAAAATTGTATTAAAGATATCCGCTTTGTCATGATTAGAATCAATAATTGTGTTTTAAAAAATAAGAGAGAATGATTCCTTAGAAGTATATACTTTTTAGATAGAACATTTTTTAACTCCCAACAAGTTTTGTCTCTTAAATCTTTCGAATTAATTGAATTGTCAAGATTGATGTTGAAAAAAGTTTTTTACAATTATCACCTTTATTTCTCACTCTAGTTGATAGAATTTTTTTTCTGTTTACTAATGTCTACATGCAGTGATCAGCACTTTGCGAAATCAGCACTTTGCGATATATATATTTTGCAAAGTTCAGAAATCAGATTAGGGCTTAAAGGGACTGGAAAGAGGTTTTCTAGCCTTTGTGTGTGTATATGGGGCACTTCCAACTTCTATTTGAGCTAATGAGTGAAAATACTCTGCCAAAACAATTAGGCGAGACCGGGGCTAGTACGAGTCCTTTCCCGAAAAATTACCTTATAATAAAAACTATTAAGAGGACGATGCTGAGTGTTCCCCCAAGCTAAAGGGCCTGGGGTTGTGCATTAACTTGCATGAAGTCCATCTGCCATAATGTTGCCAAATACACGAAAATCGCATTTCAAAATGTTGTATCCAAGTAGTCGAACTTGCCCCTACCAGGGGTTAGTCCGACCCACCCCCGGGGCAAGTTTGACCATAGAAATCAGTTGCAAATAAAGCTGCTAAGTATTTCAAAAGTAATATCAAATCATTCATTTTAATGAATAGCGTCTGTAAGACGAACATGATGGTGGCCACGTTTAGATTAAAAGAAAATATTTTTTATCAAGGGAGATAATACATTATATAAAATAAAATAAAATATACGTCAAGGAAACATACAAGCATTACAAGAAAATGGAAAAAGACAAAACTAGACAGAGCATATGAGAAGAACAAGCAAGTCATAAGAAACAGAGTGATGCCAAAGGAAGTAAAATAATATGATACAGAACAGCAGAACAGTTATCATTGACAAATCGCAGCCCCGTCGTTAGGGTTGGGCCCACGGGGGCTGGGCCCTTGCAAGTGAGGATTGGGCTACAGCAATTGACCTCTCTCACACCATGGCACCAAATTATGGCTGAAAATAAACAAGTTTAGTACGAGGAAAGGTTTTCAAAATCGAGATAAAATAAGTAAAAACCGACAGTAAATCAAAATCACAATCCATAAGAATCATCCATGTTCAGACTAAATGTGAGCCAACCAATATGGCAGCACCTGGTGTTTCGAAAAGAGTTAGCATGCTCTGCGTGGTGCACGACACCTGCCATTGTTATTAACAATATTATGTATTCTCCGGGTTTCCTAGATTAAAAATATTCCGGGGAGGACACCCGGCCGACCCCAGCCATGGCAAGCTAAATTGAAATTGTTTCCGGGGGAGGCCCCCAGGACCAACCTAAACCACCAAGGCGCTACTGCATTTTCCGTTCCGGACAGGATTACAGCTACGGCCATAGACAAAGAAAATAATGTTCAAATGTGAATTGTTGCGGTTCTGAAAAACATCTAAGAATTTAGAGTGGTTCGTAGAGGGAAATCACCCTCAAGGGCCCAAACACATATAATTATTTCGCAAACTGCTGAAATGCGAAATATTTATTTCGCAAAGTGATGATATTTCGTTTCGTTTCGCAAAGTGCTGATTTCGCCTTAGATTCCCGACAAACTATTGCGGGAAAATGTTTGATTGACCAGACGTAAGATCTTTAGTTACAGTTTTATTCTGGGATAATCGAGTCTACAAGCTCAAGGCCGTATTATGAAAAAAAAAAATGGCAGACCGTGTTAGTTTGTGTCGAGGAGCGATTACTAGCAAACAAACTGGTTATGGCATAACAACTGGGACAGATTCGTAAGAAAGTGATTTACAGCTTCAAGTTTTTTTGGTACAAAAAAATATCTTTGTTATCTAAAAGTGTCTGCGTCGCTTTTTCTAGTTTTCGCTCGGAAATTCGATAGAAAACTTATTTTTTAATTAATGAAAATAATGATCCAATGGAGGCCGCCATTTTTAAGTATTCCAAATGTTACGAGATTACTGATTGGATACATTTAGTAGTGACGTATGGTTTGCCAAGGGAGGTTTTAAGTTTCTAATGACGAGAATCTGGGATTGTGAAAGCAACGGTTGGTTCGTGTATATATCCAAACATTGCTTTAGTATCATGGGGTATACAGGACAAAAGGTCAATATGATTAACGTGAATAAGACAATGACCTACTAGCTTACAATGACAAATCTCGGGGGATGTGTGATATATACTCATCATAATGATTTTAAATAACATTAATATAATAATAATAACTAAGTTGTATGGAATAACAATTACAATGTACTGAGTTTATTTATTCTGCGACGTTTCAACAAGTGATGTTTTTCAATTTATACCTATTTTTAAATTAAGTTTTTCTTCTCTGAGTAGCCTTTAAACCTGATTATAACATGCCCACATACTTTTCTGGATCCCCAACCCTGTTACTTAAATTAATTTCATGAACAGTCATTGTAACACCTTTGGCTTCACCAACTTTTACGACCAATTCATCAGAGTTTTCTACCCCGAGTTTAGTGATCCCATTGACTTCGTGCCTCCCTTCTACAATATTGCTCAGATTCATCTAGTTTGTCACTCATTGATTGAATAACAGTGTCCTTTCGTTTTCCAAAAACGTACCTTTATTCATGCCTTTTTTTTTTGGTACATTCTCTTATTGCATAACGAGCAAGAATTTTGCATCGAGTCGAGTCTTGATGGTTTATTTCTGGACCGATTTACCTCAAATTTTCTTTAATATGTTAATTGTAAAAAGATGTATTTGGTGGTGCATTTGATATTTTTCAATTTTTGGATTTTTTTTTCAAAAAAATTGAACAAATATATCTTCAAAACTTTCTAACTTTGTTGCTAATTTTCGAAACAATCTGAAATTCTCAGAATAAAGACAAGTTGTCCATACAAATAATATCAAGTTACTACATGTAGGCTAATTTGTAAATTAAAAATGTCGACAAAATCAATATATTTTGTCTATTGTGCAGTATTAATAAAAGAAAAAAGAAAGAGAGAAACAACTATATTTTACAACTTTAGCCGTGACAGGAATTCTTTCTACCAGCTGGTTCTTGGCCAAACCTCTTAAAATTGATCTTTCCCGGATTATTCGTTCTCATTTACAGCTGGGCGATGACTTATTCAAGGTCATCGAACTTTCACACGCCGATCGAGATTAGAATTCACGTCTGACATTTTCAACGTATCCAAGCAAATGACGTCATAACGTAAAGAACCAACGCTCTAACCGCTGTGCTATATTCCGTCGCCATCTTTATTCCAATTTGTATGATTTTGGCCTCCATCAAAGCCTTGTTACTTTATCTAAAAGTTGTTGAGAAAGAATTTTGAATTTCGAATTTAAACTTTTTTAAGACACGATTGAATTTTTTGAAAATTTCAACGTCTCTATCTCGTGACCTTGACCTTCAATGATCTTGACATATTCAGTAGCCTACAAAATGACCTATCTATAGATGGACTTAGTCCGCTAATTCATTTGCCATCTATTTCCATGTTAAATCACAAAATTCAACCTTCTAGAACTTTTTCCGAAATCTCGTTGAAAACTTTCTTATATGCTACATGAAAGCCAGGCCAATACTTGGTTTCTGTACAAAAATCCAATATAGCATGACCATGAAAATTTTGAACTAAACAAAATGAAAGTAAACCACTACATTTTATCAACATCCGCTTGACTGTCACTGCACACAAAACCACTATTTTTAGAAATAACCTTCCGCCAATTAAATTTCTCATTATCTCAGAAATTCTGAAAGAAAATGCAATTTCAGACATCAAATTTCAAATCCAAACCAAAAATTAGTCCAAAATGGGCATGCAAACACCCCCAAAGGAAGGGAGAAAGAGGATTTCTAAAAATAGAACGGACTCAATTCGTATACAATCATTAGCATAAAATGTTTTAGTGGTCCGAGTCCAGATATGGTGGTATTGGGTGAAAAATATCAACTTCCGGAATAATAGCCTACCGAAATCTGCAACTATAGACGACCATACCACACTCTCAAAAAATACACAGGATTTGATTTTCAGAGAGAGATGAAGAGCCTACTAGACTGGCAGCCCAGGGCCTCGAACTGGGTATCAATATCTGAGCACGGAGGCATGTATGGGATCACTAAGGTTGTCTGAATATGGCATTCTGGCATGCCCCCCTGGTGGGGAAGGGGATGGCTACCCTTCTAAAGGGCCCCAAAATAGGTTCAAACTAGTTGACGGAGATACCACCCGAAATCTCCACAAATGTCCACTTAGTACCTTAAGATATTCAGCAGTGCAGATGGTAGAAATTTTGTCTGGTGTGGAGTGGGTGCCAGACGACCCTTAAAGGGTCCCAAAAAGGGGCTATCCTAGATGACATTGGAACCAACCGAAACTTATGCCAAAAGAACCAGTAGGGTATGTAGAGTGTAAAACACCCAATGCCAAAAAAATTATCCGGTGGTAGGGTCGTGCCAGAAGCCCTTCAATTTTGGACCCTTCAAAAAGTCCACAGGATGGGTTCAGACTACATTGCCGAGGTACCACCCGAAATCTCCACCAATGTCAATTTATTACCTTAAATTGTTCAGCAGAGATGGCAGACATTTTTGCTGGTGTGGAGAGGGTGCCAGACGACCCTTAAAGGGTCCCAAAAAGGGGCTATCCTAGATGACATTGGTACCAACCAAAACAGATGCCAAAAGAACCAGTAGGGTATGTAGAGTGTAAAACACCCAATGCCAGAAAAATTATCCGGTGGTAGGGTCGTGCCAGAAGCCCTTCAATTTTGGACCCTACATAGGGCCCACAAGATGAGTTCAGACTACATTGAGGAGATATCACGCGAAATCTCCACCAATGTCAACGTATTACCTTAAGTTGTTCAGCAGTGCAGATGGCAGACAATTTGTTTGGTGTGGAGCGGGTGCCAGACGACCCTTAAAGGGTCCCTAAAAGGGGCTATCGTAGATGACATTGGTACCAACGAAAGCTAATGCAAAACAAAAGACTCAGTGGGGTTTGTAAAGTGTAAAACCCCAAAATGTCAGACATAGTATCCAGTGGAAGAGTTGTGTCAAAAGCCCTTAAATTTTGAACTCTTCAAAGAGGCCCACAGTATGACTTCAAACTTGATTGAGGAGATACCACCTGAAATCACAACCAATGTATACGTGTTACCTTATGGGGGTTCTGTCTAGTATAGAGCACCCAATGCTATACAGATTTATTCCGGTGGTAGAGTTGTGCTGGAACCATCATTTTTAAAATGATTCACCACTGCAAATTTATTTTTCTGATCTTATTACTGATTTAATCATTGTTCACCATCGACTGTTAACTTTAAGTCACACTCAACCAGAACCAACTAACCCTTATTATTGGTATTGGAAGGTTGTTGTTCTGGTAGCAAATACCATAGTGGCCATCACCGCAAGGCGTCGCTTGACAGAATCGTGTAATATGCATCTGATTGGTCAGAGGGGCTTTGACCAATCAGATGCATATGACAAGATTTTGTCAAGCGACGCCTTCACACAGAAAAATAAGTAAGACAATCATGAGTAAATGTACTCATTTACGTGAGTTTTTGACTTTTCCATAAAACCACTCGTTTAGGACTCATTTACAGATGAGTCTGTATACTCAATAACGAGCAATTTGTGAGTGTATTGACTCATTTAACAAATGACTCGCCGACGAGTCAAAATGACTTATCTAGGAGTAAATATTGACTCACAGAAGTGGGTCAACAGTGAGTTAACCGACTAATCTAAAATACAGATTGACCCGTTAGAAATTTGTCATAGACGAGTCATAATAACTGCTTTTCTGGGTATTTGACTCGGTGAAATGACGTTTTAATGTGGTCATAGACGAATCAATTGACTACATAGGAGTAAAGTCATACTTTTCATCAAAACGTCTCATAGATGCATAATTCTTCTTGTACGCTTGCTTCAATGCGTCTGTTCAGGGATATATATACATCTTAAGGTTGGCCCAATCTCGATCGATCCATTCTCGATCAATCTTGATTCTAAAGCGTGTCAAAAAGTAAAAAAAAAGAAAAACATGTTCGTTTGCTAGTTTATTGGACATTATAGTTTTTAAAAGGGTATACAGGATGCAACATATTGTTAATAAAACACTTTAACACGAAAATATTTTTAAGATATGACTTTTAGAATGTAGAATGTTACAACGAACTATTTATTGGATGTTACGACTGAATGGGGGGGGGGGGGGTGACTGTCGTGTTCAAGAACAAATCTGTATGAAATATATGTAGAAGAAATGAAAAGAAACTAAAATTTTAAAAGATTTAAATAATTCTGTTGTAACAGCAATATTGGTATCGTCGGCAACTTGGTAAAATTTTTTATTCATGGACTTACCAGCAAATCGAACAATGGGCCTTGATATTTCATCTGGAAAGAAAGACAAAAAAGTATTCGAGATCCAAATACAACTAGAACTGTGAACATTTCCCGAGAGTGGCAAACAACCTCTATGGGTTCAAAAAATATACGCGAAGTTTTATTATGTAATATTGTTACACCACAGTTTAAAGTTAATTGCATATTAATGAGAAAGTTTTTAAGGTTCCATCATAAAAATATTTAAGGTCAGAATTGTCAATAATATTTATTTTTGTGAATAAAACAAGAGCTTGAAATTTATCTACTATATCAAACATGGATAGATGTTGTAGCTTGCAATTCCACTAAATCTAACGTCTTTTATGACGTCACCGACTGGGGCTCAACAGGAAGCTACTATTGATATCTGTGCAGATCCCAGCAGGGTTCTAAAAAACCGGAAGGTCTCACGTAAAAACCGGAAGTGGTAGAAAAAATTTGAAAATCAAAATTCTGTTCCCATCAAGTTTTAGATAAAGTAACAAGGTTTCCAAAATGAAATGAATGAATGTTACCGTTCTGTGATGACACATAAAGTATCACTTTCGGTTTGGATTTTTTATTCTAAAAGGGTTCTAATTATGCCTGATAGTATATATGTATAGCTTTTGTACTGATTTCTTACATATACCGGACGCTGGGTGACCCAACGCGGTTCTAAAAAACCGGAAGTTCTCACACAAGAACCGGAAGTGGTAGAAAATTTTTTATGATGCGGTTTTATTTCTATAGGCGACTTCTCTATATTCTGTAATTTTCAAAGCGATCGGATAATTAGCAACAAAGTTATGCAATTATGCATATTATTATTATGCAATTACTAACTACTGACGCGTAAAAATTTTAGTTTTATATATTCATTTTCTATTCAGTACGTATCTTATCGTATTTTTCAAAACCAAATTTCTATACAATTTTCGAGTTGGGCTAGGGAGCTTCCCGAAAAAAAAAAATCTAATGAAAACAAAGAGTGGCAAATTTCCAATTTCTGATACTTTATGTGTCATCACAGAACGGTAACATTCAGCAAAATTTTAATAAGTCCGCTAATTTTTATCCGATTTGTCCGATTTTGGTGTTTTTGGAAACCTTGTTACTTCATCTAAAACTTGATTGGAACAGAATTTTGATTTTAAATTTTTTTTGAAAATTCAAAAGGCCAAATCAAATGACCTTGACCTTCAATGACCCTGAATTTTTTCAAGTAGAATGTTCTTGACCTAAGCTATCCACACATATGCCTATTATGATCGACAACAATTGTTTTGGTACCCGTTTTAGTTTTTTGAAAATTCACAAGGCTATATCAAATGACCTTGACCTTCAATGACCATGAATTTTAAAAGCGCATCATAAAATCTTTTCTACCACTTCCGGTTTTTTCGTGAGACCTTCCGGTTTTTTTTTTTTTTTAGAACCCTGCTGGGATCTGCACAGATATCAATAGTAGCTTCCTGTTGAGCCCCAGTCGGTGACGTCATAAAAGACGTTAGATTTAGTGGAATTGCAAGCTACAACATCTATCCATGTTTGATATAGTAGATAAATTTCAAGCTCTTGTTTTATTCACAAAAATAAATATTATTGACAATTCTGACCTTAAATATTTTTATGATGGAACCTTTAAAAAATTTCTCATTAATTGCAATTAACTTTAAACTGTGGTGTAACAATATTACATAATAAAACTTCGCGTATATTTTTTGAACCCATAGAGGTTGTTTGCCACTCTCGGAACTGTTCACAGTTCTAGTTGTATTTGGATCTCGAATACTTTTTTGTCTTTCTTTCCAGATGAAATATCAAGGCCCATTGTTCGATTTGCTGGTAAGTCCATGAATAAAAAATTTTACCAAGTTGCCGACGATACCAATATTGCTGTTACAACAGAATTATTTAAATCTTTTAAAATTTTAGTTTCTTTTCATTTCTTCTACATATATTTCATACAGATTTGTTCTTGAACACGACAGTCACCCCCCCCCCCTCCATTTAGTCGTAACATCCAATAAATAGTTCGTTGTAAGATTCTACATTCTAAAAGTCATATCATAGCAAACGAACATGTTTTTCTTTTTTTTTACTTTTTGACACGCTTTAGAATCAAGATTGATCGAGAATGGATCGATCGAGATTTGGCCAACCTTAAGATGTATATATATCCCTGAACAGACGCATTGAAGCAAGCGTACAAGAAGAATTATGCATCTATGAGACGTTTTGATGAAAAGTATGACTTTACTCCTATGTAGTCAATTGATTCGTCTATGACCACATTAAAACGTCATTTCACTGAGTCAAATACCCAGAAAAGCAGTTATTATGACTCGTCTATGACAAATCTGTATTTTAGATTAGTCGGTTAATTCACTGTTGACCCACTTCTGTGAGTCAATATTTACTCCTAGATAAGTCATTTTGACTCGTCGGCGAGTCATTTGTTAAAAGAGTCAATACACTCACAAATTGCTCGTTATTGAGTATACAGACTCATCTGTAAATGAGTCCTAAACGAGTGGTTTTATGGAAAAGTCAAAAACTCACGTAAATGAGTACATTTACTCATGATTGTCAAAGCCCCTCTGACCAATCAGATGCATATTACACGATTCTGTCAAGCGACGCCTTGCGGTGATGGCCACTATGGTATTTGCTACCAGAACAACAACCTTCCAATACCAATAATAAGGGTTAGTTGGTTCTGGTTGAGTGTGACTTAAAGTTAACAGTCGATGGTGAACAATGATTAAATCAGTAATAAGATCAGAAAAATAAATTTGCAGTGGTGAATCATTTTAAAAATGATGGTTCCAGCACAACTCTACCACCGGAATAAATCTGTATAGCATTGGGTGCTCTATACTAGACAGAACCCCCATAAGGTAACACGTATACATTGGTTGTGATTTCAGGTGGTATCTCCTCAATCAAGTTTGAAGTCATACTGTGGGCCTCTTCAAAATTTAAGGGCTTTTGACACAACTCTTCCACTGGATGCTATGTCTGACATTTGGTGTTTTACACTTTACAAACCCCACTATTTTGTATTTTGTTTTGCATTAGCTTTCGTTGGTACCAATGTCATCTACGATAGCCCCTTTTAGGGACCCTTTAAGGGTCGTCTGGCACCCGCTCCACACCAAACAAATTGTCTGCCATCTGCACTGCTGAACAACTTAAGGTAATACGTTGACATTGGTGGAGATTTCGCATGATATCTCCTCAATGTAGTCTGAACTCATCTTGTGGGCCCTATGTAGGGTCCAATTGAAGGGTTTCTGGCACGACCCTACCACCGGATAATTTTTCTGGCATTTTACACTCTACATACCCTACTGGTTCTTTTGGCATCAGTTTTGGTTGGTACCAATGTCATCTATGATAGCCCCTTTTTGGGACCCTTTAAGGGTCGTCTGGCACCCTCTCCACACCAACAAAAATGTCTGCCATCTGCACTGCTGAACAACTTAAGGTAATAAATTGACATTGGTGGAGATTTCGGGTGGTACCTCGGCAATGTAGTCTGAACCCATCCTGTGGGCTTTTTGAAGGGTCCAAAATTGAAGGGCTTCTGGCACAACCCTACCACCGGATAATTTTTCTGGCATTGGGTGTTTTACACTCTACATATCCTACTGGTTCTTTTGGCATAAGTTTCGGTTGGTTTCAATGTCATCTAGGATAGCCCCTTTTTGGGACCCTTTAAGGGTCGTCTGGCACCCACTCCACACCAGACAAAATTTCTACCATCTGCACTGCTGAATATCTTAGGGTACTAAGTGGACATTGGTGGAGATTTCGGGTGGTATCTCCGTCAACTAGTTTGAACCTATTTTGGGGCCCTTTTGAAGGGTAGCCATCTCCTTCCCCACCAGGGGGGGCATGCCAGAATGCCATATTCAGACAACCTTACTGATCCCATACATGCCTCCGTGCTCAGATATTGGTACCCAGTTCGTCTACCTTCGAGGCCCTGGGCTGCCGGTCTATACATGTTATTTCTTTTAAATGATATGTGACATGGGTGGTTTACTTAAAAATTCAAATCATCAAATTTGGCTAAACTTTAAAAAAAAAATGTAAATTTTATGATTGTATTTGGAAAGATAAAACCTTAATGATGATTGACGGGTGTTATTATACTTCACACCTCTCTAGTGGGCATCAAAAATGATTGATCTGATTATGTAATATTTCAACCTAAATTTCTAACTTACAATAAATACAATAAATTTATCCCACATCAATATGGATGTAATAATCAGCTTACAACCCTTTAATTCAAATTGTTGAAATTTGAAAAAGTCTAAATAAAATTTTAACATTTTAGAATTATAGTGTTAAGAATGATTTACAGGAGTTATAAACAGATGCTAAAAAGCATTATAGATTTAAGTACTTCACACAGAAGTGTAAAAATTTTCAGAACATCATAAATTCACAAAATTTGAATTGATATTATTGCAATGTGCTTGACACCAGCTTTCTAACAATATCTTTATTTTAGTTATAGACTGAAAACTTTTAAATATACAAGCGATTTTTACTTAAAGACAAAATTCGAACAGATTAATATTTATCCTCAGTGATATATGCGCATGTCTGCAAGTGACGTCATCTTCCTCTTTTATTGATCATTCATGCTGCACGGACGTGTCCACTTCTAGCTCTCAACTTTGTTGAAAAGAGGATGAAGTGCCCTCATATTTTACCGCACTGGGTGCGAGGTATTTATTCCGCATGAGATGCGAGGTATTTATTCCGCATGAGATGCGAGGTATTTTTCCACATAAGATGCGAGGTATTTTGTTAAATGGAAAAGAGACATTTTTTCGCATGTGATGTGAGATGTAGTGTTTACAATAAACGTAGTAAGTCTCTAGTCTGAACGTCTCACACATTTAAATGTATTTCGATTGTGTTATTATATCTGGCGAACGCACGTGCATCTCTTCAACTGACCTATTTTCATTTCTTAACTGAGATTGTTTTCATTTTAGAATATGGTGAACCCTGCGTTGAAAAAGAAACACTCGCTAAAGGATGTTAATCTCTTACCCCTAATAAAGAGAATACGAGACAATAAGGAGGTAGAATTACGCATACAAGATTTTGCCAGGTGCCAGGGCAAAAAAAATGAGGATCTTTCTGTGCAGGTAAAATATTTAAGTTGTTCTCATTTCAAGTTATATGTTTACACTGATTTTTACTTGCTCTGTTTACCTTTCAGAATTTTCCATACCCTCGCTCGTTACCTCTTTCCCCTCCCCCCCCCCTCTCCACCTTTTACTTCTTCTGTATTCTTATCTTTCGAGTTATTTTATAGGATTTAAGAGTTATTTTCAAAGATGTCCTACTCTGTGAAGAAAGTTTAGATGATATACTCCAAATGTCTGGTTGTTCAGTCAACCTTATTAGTGCTAGAAATGCTGTACACTACTCAATACTTCATGCAAATGAGTTTGGCCATCCTAAGGGTCAGCAATTGGTCGATCCCTCGGTATGTATTACTCTTTTAATTTAGTTCCTACTACCTATTTCCGCTGTACTGATGTTTTTATCTCTTTTTACTTAGATCTTAATTTAATGTAGATTCTCCCTATGCGTTTTCATTTAAATCCAGTTCCTTTTTTTTTATAGCCTTTGGAATTTTAACTTATGTTTTGTAGGTAAATAGCGATGTTGATGACGGCTCGGATGCCCCTCCTGTAAAGGCCAGAAGACTGGAGCAGAGAGTCAAGGATTTAGAAAAATCCAAAATAGAAACCGTTCAGCGGTTAAAATCGAAAGTAAGGTCATTAGCCCTTCAGCAAGAACCCTCTGAGGCACTCTTGTTAATCACTCTTGACGAATTAGCAGTAGTAGCAAGACAATCCGATCACGACGAAGCTGAAACGTTTGAAGAGCTTGTACGTCAGGCTACCCGTTATCAAGGTAAAATTAGTATACAGTCATTGTGTTTGTCTGTTTTAGGTGGCTCAGCTGGGGATAGAGTCTCTAAAGCGCTTTTGAAATGTGTTAAGGAGAAAACATCAGATTTTAATGCCTCAGGGTCAAGAGATAAGGAATCTGCATCCGCTTTGCCTACCCCTCAGACGCTTTTAAGTCCTTTTGCAAATTATCAGCCTCCCATCATGCCTGGTTATTCCAATCCTGCTTTTGGTTACGTCTTCCCTCAGACTCGTTACTCTAGACCTTATGGTCAACCTCGTCGCGGAAGCCAAAGGTCGTATACATGTTTATTTTGTGACAATCCAGGTCACATGGTTAAAGATTGTGAAGCCATG
Organism: Nipponacmea schrenckii; assembly: GCA_030562195.1. NCBI lineage: Eukaryota > Metazoa > Mollusca > Gastropoda > Lottiidae > Nipponacmea > Nipponacmea schrenckii. The sequence continues at coordinate 15,850,314 of CM060202.1, forward strand.
CAAAAAGCCAAAGCTAAAAAGTAGCCTATCTTTATTAATTTTGTTTTATTCTTATTACCTCATTACTCCAGGAGAGTGAAACCTTATCTCATGATCCACAAGGCCACAGATGTCTTGGTGAGCTTTTAGGCTCATTAGGGTCGAGAGTGAGGGTTTCTTTCTCTTGAAGTGTCCTTCTTGATGCTTTATTTCTTTCTTTTCACAGAGAACACATGGTGATGTATCTATTAATGGGTGGGAGTTATGTTTTTCCTTTGACCCGTCCAGCATTAGCCTTCGAAAGCATCCAAGATGGATTACTTTGAGAGAGAGAGGAACCCTTCACTTTCACCCAAATTTAATGATCCGAAATGCCTTGAAATATTTTCTGAAATTACTTCCCTTGCTTTGACTGACCCAGACTATTTTGTCTCTGGTAGGTTACATGATGATTTATCCGATTGGTCAGACTTATTCAAAGCCGGATATAGTGACTCTAACTTAGTTACTAATTGGCTGTCAAGGGGGGTCGATGTTGAAGATTTCTTTCGTCCTTTTAATGGGACATTTCAGGGTGTTGAGTATGACTCCCCCATTCCCATACCCCGTCATTTTCAAAATTCAAAATCTTGTGAGAGTTTCGGTGACTTTATACGAGAAGAGCTATGTGAGCGGATTCGTAGCGGTTCAATCCGTTTGTTAGGTCGTGTTGGTACTTGTGTTCCCCCTATAATTGTCATGCCTTTAACTGTAGAGCCTATTAAACCACGTTTATGTCACGATGAGAGATACCTAAATTCATGGATTAAAGACTGTCCGTTCAAACTAGAAACTCTAAAAGACACTCATAGGCTAGTTGACAAAAATGCTTTCATGATTTTGTTTGATGAAAAGTCTGGTTATGATCACGTGCGACTTTCGGAAAATTCTCAAACCTATTTTGGCATCCAATTTGCGGGTTGGTATTTTGTTTACACTACATTACCATTTGGCTGGAAATCCTCGGCTTTTGTGTACCAAAAGATTGGAATGATAGCAACCTCACACTTAAGGGGCTTGGAAATTAACAATTCACAATATATAGATGACAGGTTAGCAACTGCACCAGCGTCCAATAATGAGGCAATTTCTTATAAGAATACTCTTAATGTAGCTTTAATCGTACTACGGCTACTTACCAAACTCGGTTACACATTTTCTTTGAAAAAATGCGTTTTACAACCAACACAATGTGTCAAATATTTAGGATTTTACGTTGATTCGGTTAAAGAGGCTTATATTTTGCCTGATGATAAAAAACAATCCTTTATCGATTTACGAGAGAACATTTTAGCATCCACCGAAATAAATGTTAAGGTTTTGCAAAGATTTACTGGTCGCTGCATTTCTATGTCACTGGTAGTTCCGGGTTGTCGACTTTATAAAGCCATTAGCTATTTTTTTAACTAACACAAAAACCTTCACACTTGACGCTGCATTGCGTAAGGAGCTTGAGTATTGGCGATTTCTAGATTCCTGGACGGGAATTTCGCATTGGCGACCGGAATATCATAAGCGAATTATTCTTGTTACAGATGCTTCAAATTTCCGGTATGGCGCTGTATTCTCCTATTCAGATTCCCCCTCGGAAAAAATCGAATTCGGTGACTACTTTGATAACGGCGATTCTAGACCTATTCATATCAAAGAGGCTCAAGCTGTTTTGCTTTCACTTCGCTCTTTGCGAGATTGTATACGAAATCATCGAGTAGATTTATATACCGATAATCAACCAGTCATGTTCGCCTGGGAAAACCAAGGCTCTAGGTGCGTACAGCTGACTGACATCATGAAGGAAATTTTCCAATTCACATTGAACGAGAATCTACATTTGAAGTTAAGATATGTACACACGGACGAAAACGTCGCAGATAGGGAATCTAGGTCCTTAAAGTTGTCTGACTGTAGGCTATCTAAACAGAGCTGGGACCTCGTTGAAAGTAAATATGGCCCGCATACCGTAGATTTAATGTCTCTCGATTCAAATACAATGAAGAATAATTTTGGTCCCTTAAAGCATTTCACGCCTTATCCGAATCCTGATAGTGCAGGTGTAAATGTATTCTCTCAAGATATAAGCATAGAAATTAACCCATATGTGTTTCCACCCTTTTCTCAAATATTTCCTTTGATTTGTTTCTTAAAGGAGCAGCGCGTCAGAATCTGTACTATGATAGTACCTAATTTCCTTCCCGTTCCTTCGTGGATGCCTATCCTTACAAAGTTTTCAGTCTCGTCCATTATCATCGGTCATCAAGGAGAACGTTCTGTTCTTGAATATCCTTCTAGGAATGGCTTTGTTCCGGATCGCAAAGGCTTACGATGGCCTTTAACTGCTTTTAGACTATCTTTCGTATAAATTTTACTTCTATTTTCAGAGTATCTTGGTAGATGACGAGAAGATTGACTCGCGTCTTTCTGAACTTGACAAACGTTCTTCCTCTTCTAACGACGTCAAGAGAAAGAATGCTCTTATGAATGTTTTGATTGATTTTTTGAGTAAATTGTATCACAAACCAAATTTATCTTCTTGCACCCCTAACGATCTTAGGCGTTTCCTAGTTTGGAAAGACGAGTTCGGGAAAACGAAAGTTCACAACCTTTCTTGCGTTTATCTTGGGTCGAAGGGTGGTTCATGTCCATGTCCCGTTCGTTTGGCGTCCGGTACTGTTGAATCCATAATTAATCGCTTATCCGACCTCTTCCTGCAGCACGGTTTTGGTCGTTTCTGGGATCCTATTCTAAATTCTGGTAATCCAGCGTGTTCACCACTTGTTAAACAATATCTTAAGTTTGTAAAAGAGGAACAAGCTCGGTCTCATGTCCTACCTAAACAGGCGAAACCAATCTTTATAGGTAAAATAAGGCGCATGTCTATTTATATTCAAAAAGAACTGGAACGAAATGATCTATCTTTAAGAGAAAAATACACTTTATCTAGAGACCAAGCTTGGTTTAAAATTCAGTTTTTTGCAGGTGACAGAGCAAGTGATCTAGCTCTTGTCGTGTGCCAGGAAATTAAATTATTAACCGATAATTCTGGTTTTGTTTTCAGCCACACGTTTGGGAAAACATTGCGTGGGTCCAAAAAGAATCAATTTGTAGTTAAACGCTGTGATGATAAAGTAATTTGCCCTGTCTATGCACTTGAATCACATTTGAATTATTGTCGGTCTATGGGTGTTGATATTACTAGGGGATATGTCTTTCGTGTCGTATCAGATGTGGGTAGCGTCCTTGATCAACCTGTATCGTACTCTGTTGTTTATGAACGGTTAAGATTTTATATGGTAAATTTAGGTATTTATGAAGGTGAAACGCCTCACAGTTTTCGAAGCGGGTGTGCCCTAACCCTCGCCTTATCCGAATCGGATATTCCCTCGTCCGAGCTTATGAGTCACCTAGGGGGGTTTTCAGAAAAAAGTGCAGATTATTATTCTAGAGCGCATGTTCGCCATGGTATAAAAGTCGCCGAAAAATTGGTCAAAAATATTATGAACTCGGAAATTGAACAAATGTACAATGAAAGCATTGACTTTTGCCAGTTGAAAAAAGCTTTTTAACTTGAAACCCCCTCGACAGTCGAATAATATCTTTATTGAAATGTAATTAGATTGTTGGATTTGTAAGATTGTATTAAAACGTTCATATTCATTGTTTTTTGTTTTTTTTTTTTCTTCAAAGGGGTGAACGGGTATCTCAGTGTTGGGAGATTGAGTGTTGGGTCATATTCTTTATAGGGAAAGTTTTGGCCTGATATACCCTGTCACCCGTATTTTCCCCCAGAACTCATATGGCGGAAACTGCAGTCAAAGTAGATAGCTATGAGGATATGCTTATATCCTCAGTGATATATGCGCATGTCTGCAAGTGACGTCATCTTCCTCTTTTATTGATTATTCGCCTAGAGAGTTCCTAGAGAAGCTCTCTGCTCCTATGCATGCACTATTGGTATTGAAGATCATTTCGACCCACCCTATCGTCCCTCCCTAATTTTTAAGATTTGGCAACAGTTTCTGTCTACCCTATTTTCCCCCAGAACTCATATGGCGGAAACTGCAGTCAAAGTAGATAGCTATGAGGATATGCTTAGTACAAATCAACAGCTTTAAAACAATATATAAATCAATATGTATAAATATAAATATTTTAAATAAAATTACACCCTTATTAAACCTTCAATGATCTTGACATATTCATGTTACAAGAAGAGTTAAGAAGATTATGTAACATGTTATAAAGCCAAATTCTGTTGATTGGTAGGTATATGTCAATTTCTTATAATTTGACCCCATATTAACTACAAAGATACCAGTTTTCATTGCACCTCGCTTATGCACTTACTGTACACAATTACAAGGTCTTAGTCTTGGCGAGGCATAATATCCCTTCATAGAATATTTCATGTTCGTCATACCTATGGTGCGTTAAGAATTACAGAATCTTACAATGCATGATTTTACAGAAAAAAGTATATATTGTGACTCAGCATTTAGACCAGACAATATCTTTCACACACCGTAAACGAGACATTGCAACTGATACTAATACAATTTTACATAATATTCAAGGTTTATCTACTCATACATAGGATATACAGAAACACGGGAACATGTTAGAAAGTAATGTTATTTGGTGAACAGATACATGGCTAAATAATTCAATAACTCCAGAAAAACTACAATGAAATTGTTTTCATATTTACAACTAGCCTCGAAGCATCAGCTATGATAAAAGTAAAAATGTTGAAGTTTTTAAAGATAAGGGACATGGAGGAATAGGAGTATATTTCAAGGAAATTCAAAATTGAAATATTTTGCAATTGGGAATTTTTAATATATAACATATTGCTTTGAATATTTCAGATAAAAATTTTAAAGTCACTTCTTTATCCATTAGATTTATTTCTTCAAACGTTAGAGAGATGATTAGTTGAATTAGAAGAATCAATTTCAGATAATGTTATTATGTGGGGTTTCAATCAAAACATATTGGAGGGTCAATTGTCAATAGTGAATTGTTTTAATATATTTGGTAACAGTCAACTTGTTCAGCATTACACTACCGAAGGTGGTACTCATTCATTGACCATGTTTATATCAGTAAAAACATTTCGTCACATAATGTTCAAATTTCACACTTGCCTGTATATTATTTCTACCGCGAGACAATACAAATACGATAACGTTATATTAGATGCTTAAGATTTAATAAACCTATTTTATGCCTCTTCATGTTGAAGCTTTTTTCTTCATTATTATCTTAATTTTAACAATTTAACAATTTTTATTGAAATTGCTGAAAGTATGCATTAAATTGAGCTTGTATTAAATACTCGAAAGTTCTTGTTAACTTCCTGTTAAATTTTTTTTAACTTTAAAACATCGAAATTGAAAGCTTAAAGGCTTAAAATTTAAAAAGGTTGAAATCCATGGAATAATCACAGTTCTAGTATCATTTTGGATTTGAATTTTCAATTGAAGAAGTAACAAATCCCCAACTCTATTGGCTAATAATCAAATATCACCTTCAGACATTTTTAATTCTGGACAACCATCATTTTCAAGAACAGCTGAACTTCCATCATCACCGTCGGTTGGTACTGATCTACTAAAACCAGACAATTGCGATTCCATTTCGTCAATCACCACTTCAAATTGATCTATGTTTTCACACATTTTAACTTTTAACAAAGTCATTTATACTTCTATACAGATTTTGAGGTTAGATAGCAAAAGTTTATTTAATCAATCAAAATAGCAAATCACAGTGGACATCAGAAAAACAAAATGGCGATCAAGGTTTACATTAGCAACCCATTTTTAGTTTGTTGTATATACATAAAGCTTAACTTCCTATTTTGTTGTATATTATGAGTTCTTGTTTGGTGTTTGATGTATATAATTGGAAGCAATAAAAACAATGAATATTTTTTGTGATCACTACCACTGTCCATTATTTTTCAATTCTTGGATGTAATTCAGTAAAACTTGAAACTTCCACAAGTTGACACCAAGACCATAGTGGTTACCATCAAAACTCATGACACCGTCTGTCATATCATACGTATTGAATTGTGGGATATCCAAGGGCGATAATATAGCATTCATTTTGGAGATGAATTCCCTGACTTTTGCTTTGGATTGCACTTCTATATTCCCATTTTTTAAAATACCGGGCTGGTGAGGAGTTGCCCATAATAATTTAGGCCACTTTGTATTTTTAATCACTTGGTGTACAGGAGTGATGAGCTTAGATTTAATATTTTTAGTATCGAAATTGTCGTGTAGGCCAACACCAAATAATAATAAACTTTTTGACTTATTATACATCTGATTCTTCACTAAATTTTTAACTTGCGGTCCAAAGGCACTTGAATAAAAGTAGCGGAACATGAGATTAACCTTCCCACCACAAATATCAGAAGTTTTCCACTGGTCTAAATGATTTCGGCATACTTTTTCTGTGAACATATACAGTCCAGTGCATTGGTCATAGATCTCTGAAAGCAATAAGAATTTCACTGTCAAACAACGAAAAATAAAATTATTAATTATTGCCCTACCATTTGAATAAATATTTAACAATTTTGAGATGATACATCTTTTCCTTCCAGGCGACACCTAGAACAGGAGAGTATCAAGATCAGCTTAGTTTCCTCAAGCCTATATCATACACGATATACTCAAAGTCGTTTAAAGTCTGCTCAATAGTCTTCAAGAGAAGACAATACATTTTTTGTAGAACCTGTATTCTATAAAGTTCTATAAAGGGAATGCAAAGCAATAAAATAAATACTTAGACGTAGAGCGGAGGACTCTTCGAATAATTAGACTAACCTTTTTTTACATTTTGGCTCAAAGCCCCGTCCACATAATTGTTTCTCAGAAACAACAAAACAGCGGTGTAAATATGGCGTATGTATGAATCGCCAACAAAGGATATAGTTGCATTAGTAAGTAAATCACAAGCTTCAAGATAATTAAAATGTTTTATTTGACATCGTGAGTCTTCGGGGATGAAGTCGGAGTATTCGGCGTGTATTTGTTGTCTCATATCATAACAATCCTTACATCGACACTGGTCTGGAGATTTATTAACACATTGGTTATTAAAGCAACACGGTGTATTACCTTTCCTGTCGCATAAACCACGAAACCATTTCATTAGCGAACCTGGTTTGTGAGGGAAGGACACATTACCACATTTTGAATCGTTTCTCTGCAATGTCACATTCAATCCATGTTGTTTTCGTGAATCATCCAAGAACAATTCAATATCACGAGTTTCCTTCAAACCCATTGGCTTTTGTTTCCACACACCTTTCATCATATTTCCTAGAACACTTGGACATTGTGGTTTTTCATTAAAGGATACCAATTCAAAGTGAGGAGGAAATATATGTGTGTTTATTCTCAAGAAATCGGTTTTTATAGAAATCAATACTGTTAGAGCCAATATAGCTACGATGATAGGCTGCACTTTGTGAGTCTTCTGAAATTAAAATGGAAATGTATAAATCAAATAATATAATACAGTCCGGTATAAGAGTATTCATCTGGCTCTATGTCTTTTTTTTACCTCAGAATGTTGCAAAAATTTCTGGTATATCCGTTCCTTTTCATTTTTGGGGATGAACTAAAACTAGCACTGTCGGGTAATGTCTTTTGGATGAAATATTTTTTTTGTCCTTATCATTTATAATTTTAATATCGTTGGTATATTGGACATAATTGGGTGAGTACTATATACACATTCGTCTTCCAATACTGAAACTGAACTTGCCTTTGACTTCGAACTCTCATCGTAAAGAGATTATTTTAAGAAGAATTAATGTAAGCAGTGAAACGAAACGGTGCTTTCGTTTCACTGTTCTAGACACCCAGAACACGGTAGGCTATACTCCAATCTGTCCTGGACATGTTCCACCTTTGTCCGAGATTTAAGAAGACATGTCGGAAAAGTAGCCGCATAAAGATGGCTAGTCAAGGTAAATTGACAAAAAACATCACGGGGAACAGAATATTTTCATATCTTAAAATACACGGCCATAATTAAAAGGATGAAAACAAAACGATCCATTATAGATGATAGTCCATGCTCCAGTGACAGCTCTTTTACGAAATCCAAGTGCCACAAATGAAAAGGTGGATATCTTCATCCAATTTGAACGTTATGAAATTGTCGAAAGATTTTTCTGGAAAGAAACGTGTTTCATTGAGTAATGTTTTAACATTTAAAACAAAACACATACGTAATCTTTACGTTTAAATATTATATCAAACTCAATTAGGCCAAATTTATTATATTTATTTTATGTTTTATTATGAATTAAATTTTGGGATTCAAGACTCATTCCTTTCAATTGTTACTTTTCTTGTTAATATTAAAGTATTATTAGTAATACAAAGTAAAATTTCTACACTTGTTTTAACATCTTCTTCAGGTTACTGTTTTTCTAGATTGACTAAACAGTTTGCTATATACAGGCCTTTTTGTCTCGTCTATTTGATCTGGTTTCGAGTTTGTCAGATTTCAGCCCAGAAATATTCGCACACTTTCTTTAGCTGAATGCGCTCTTTCTTTTGGTATTGGCAATAGTAAGTCATCGCAATCTGGAGGACACTTGCCTAAACCACCATAATAATAATAATAACTTTATTAGACACCCAGTTGCACAAGGCAATCTTCCCTGGGACCTTTCTACATAAAACTACAATAACATATTTACATAATGATAAAAAAAAAACATCAATCATAATGATGAAAAATAAAGACACCAAACATAAAATGAAAATGATCAAACATAATGATTGTAGTGATAAAAATGAATACATGTATATGAAAAAGTAAGATGACATTAATTTAATGTAACTAAAAAGATTAAAATTTAATAAAAATAATAGTAACTTTACGTATTTTAAAAATGAAAGTAAAAAATAATATGAGAGTAGTAGTACAATAATTAGTCCTTGTTCGTAACTCCCTTTTCAGTCCTGTCTTGAATACTCCTAAATCATTAAATTGTTTTAGTATCAGAGTAAACTAGCCTTGTATTTAAATGTTCGTCTCATGGCCTCGATACGACACTTTGGAAGATGTAAAAGGTTGTTAGTTTCAGAACGTAGACAGAGAGCTGTAGAGGAAGTTGAAGATTGTAACCGAAGATAATTTTGAAAGTAAGGAGAACATTTTTCATTCATAATCTTGTAAGTCAGTATCCCAGTGTTATATTTAATTCGTTGTTCGAGAGTTAGCCAATTTAATTGAGAGAACAAGTCTGTCGATCTTGCATCATAGTCAAGGATACTCCATGCTGCCATTTTTTTAGCTTAAATATAAAGTCAAGTTTATTCCGGAAAGTATTACCCCATACAATATTACAGTAATCAAAATGTGATAAAGTATAAGCATTGTAAAATTTCTACTGGTCGATTTATTTTAATTCTATTTAAAAGATATATTTTTGATGAATCAGATGATTGTAGTTTAGTAATATGTTTCCCCAAGTCTAAGTGATCATCAATGCAATTCCCAATAAGACAGTTTCCAATACATTTTCCAGCTGCTGTTTAGAAAGGCATCTATCTTTATCTCTTACAGTTTTTATTAACATACTTTTGGTTTTCTTTGTATTTATTACCATACCATTGTCAAAGCACCAATGGTGGATGATATTTAAATCTTCCAGCAGACACCTGTGAATGCAGTCAAAATTTTTATCGGAAAAATGTATTGTAGTATCGTCAGCAAATATTTCAGGGGTAGAATTTTTAGTGAAAAGTGGAAGATCGTTTATAAAAATTAAGAACAAAAGTGGTCCAAGGATTGATCCCTGAGGAATGCAACATTTTATTGTCCTTTGTATTGAATGGAAACTACAAAGACAGACTTGTTGGGTACGGTTTGATAGATAGGTTTTAATTAACTGTAGCAAATTTGGGTGAAATTTATATAAACAAAGTTTATCAAGAAGGGGCTGGTGATCTATAAGATCGAAGGCCTGACTAAAATCCAGGTATACAACACCTGTTGATTTTCCTTGGTCTAAAGCTTCAAGCCAATTACCAGTGATTCGAATTAGTGCCGTAGAACAAGAATGATGTTCTCTAAAACCAGATTGATTCACATAAAATAAATTGAAATTATTTTCAAGACTTAATATTGATGGATATGTGTTTTTCAAAAATTTTTGAATTAGTAGGTAAGATGGAAATCGGCCTGTAATTTGAAATACCTTCTTTGGAACCTTTTTTATGGATTGGCACTATTTTAGCTTCATTTAAATGATCTGGAAATATATAATTAGTTGAACACAGATATAATAACATGAGTAAGTGAGCTTGAAATCACCTCAGCAGACATTTTTAAAATTTTTGATCCGAGATTATCTAAACCATGGTAATTTAGGATAAATATACAAAATTGTAACACATATATTCTCTCAATGTCGAGTTCCTATTCCTTCTCATTAACTTAATTTAATTAGGACTAATCCATTACACTTGTAGGTATTCAATCTACGCTTAATTAACCATGTCTAACAACTGAGATGTCTAAATAATGAGATATGGGGCACAACCGTATCAATATCAATATTTGTTCTATATTATAAAACGGCAAAGAGAGTAAATCATGTAAAAAATCATAATCTGTGAAATTTTTAAATTGTCGATACTGGATTAGGGTGTGTCTGTTTTTTAAATTTTTACAATTTTTAACATTCTTTACTGAGAAAACTATGGAGAAATGGTCGCTTATACTGTAAGGAGATATTTTAAATTCAACTTATATTATTTGGTACGTTGGTATACAGATGATCTATTATGGTAGCTGAAAAATCGTTTTTTGTTGTTGGCTCTGTGATAGGGAAAATGATGCAAGAATGGTTTTCCAATGTTTAGGTACAGAACATTTGAAATCAATGTTAAAGTCATCTATTATGTAAAAAGGTGCAGATGCATATTTGGATGAAATATTATATAAAATCTTTTCGAAATTTCATACCACTAGACAATAGAATGGTGCACTATACATTAAGGATAAAATAAAAGATTATTTTAACCAGTCAGACCACAATTTAAATAATGTCCGGATCACACCTTTTGAACAAATTCATGAACAAGATTATATCACAACCACTAACTTCCGACTTATTCGAGAAAATTTCTGGATAAACAAATTGAATACTAAAGAGCCAAATGGTCTTAACTTCCAAGTAGATTACCAAATAATTCCTTTTGTCATACTTTACAGTAGTACAACTTGCCAAGCCATTCCAATCATCAAAGAACTGTATAAGGAACTCCAACGTAAGTTCCTTGATATATTTAAAAAAAAATTAGTTATTGCGTTTAAACGTAATAACAATTTGTGTGACATTTTAGTCCACGGTAGACTAAAACCGATTACTTCTCAAAATTATTCAGATTAATTAATTATATATAATTTCCTTCACAGATGCAGAATTTAAATTTAAGAAATTGTAATGATGTTCATTATTTTCCTTGTAAACCGAATTTTTTACCTCGGCCTGTGCTTTCATAATTTAAATTATATGTTGTTATTATAACCATGCTCACCTAAGCCATATACATTCAATATTTTGTGTTTCAAATCGGAAAGCCTTTCATAGTTAATTACTATTACTCTACCTCCTTAAGTATATTCAAAAACAAAATATCTAAATTATACCCAATATCAGACGTTCCTTCATATTTTTACTTTGGTAAACGCTCCCTGCAGATCGTCCATATCAGATTACGACATTCCAAATCATCTCTTAATGCACATTTCTGATTATCCATCCTGCTCATGTGGTCATTTATTTGAAAACAGCGAACATTTCCTTCTTTTCTGTAGAAACTTTTCTTCTCATCGTTCATCAACAATTGACCTTCTACCTCAACATCACAAGTCTATATCAACTCTCTTACATGGCATCCCCTCTCTATCCTTCCAAATTAACGTTAATATATTCCAAACTGTACATAACTTCATTTCTTTAACCAAACGTTTTGACCGCATTACGTGATATATACCTCACACATATTGACTGTTATTATTTTAACTTGTTTATAACGACCGTCAAACTACTGATTGATTTACTGTTTCATTTATTCATTTATTCAGGTATTCATTTATTCATTTGTTCATTTGTTTATGTATTTATCATTTCTTAGTCCATTTTGTATTACGTATATATTATATTATAGTCGAGGCAGATTAGAATAAGCTCCAAGCTTGTTTCCGTATTGACTATTATAAATTCTGTATATAGAAATTGATATTGCTTAATGAAATAAATACTGTAAGGCTAGAAATTAATGCGTCAACAAATTAATGCGACATGGGGTATAGAGACTAAAATGCGAGTACAAATTAATGCGATCCGCGATAGGTGTCGCATTTTTTAATATCATCCAAATTCTAAAGTGCATAATGAATGAAGACATGAACTATGATCAAGATTTTATCTTTAAATAGTCCAGTGTGAAAATCTCTTGTTTTTTTTTGGAGATGCCATTGATTACTAATCAGTTTCAAATTTAGAGATAATTACCGTAAAAATCCATACATCATAGAAGTGCTCCTTTAAGTAGTATTCAGTGTTCAAATACCAGTTAGATATAATTTATGAAATGCGAGTTGAATTCACAAGAATAAATGTTCAACTTACGACATATTGGATGAATGTATTTCTTTTCTTTCCCAGTTGCATTGTATGATTTTGTACTCGTTAATGTACCTTAAACGGGTGCCTTCTGTATCTTGACCATTTACTATCAATATAAAATGAAAACATTAACATATTTATAGCAATCTGCCAATACTATCATCAAAGGCAATAAAATCATTACCTTCGGCATCTATTGAGACGCTAATTGAAAACTGAGAGTTATAAAGCGTAACTCAAGGGATTTCTATTCTCTCATTTACCACTATATATATATATATATATATTTTTGGACATATCTAATTTCCAAAGTGCTATGTGTACCACCATGCGGACTGTCCATATACGTTTCAAATCTATTCTACAAATAGCAACCGATATATTGCATATCTCGAATAAATTCGATAAAATCTTATGGAAAATTTGAACTGCTTACACTTCTCCTTTGTACTAAGAAATTCAATAGAGGTAACCGGAGCCGATTGTTATTTTTTCGATTTCACTTCCGGTATCTGTACCTGTTGCCGTTTCCGGGAAATAGGGCATGAAAACAATAAACATCACAAAAACAAAGCAGTCCGTTGCCAAACGAACGCCCAGCAATACAGAAAACATATACCTTTAATATGTATTAGCAAATGAGGTTAGATATGTCAATGTCATTTTAAAGTGTGTTTGCTGAGTGAGTGTACTCTTTGCACAGGAAAAATATGTTTATAATGAAAAGTTGTTTAAAATAACTTAAATGGTTAGTTGTTAGTCTAGACATAAGACATCTGATTCTGTACGTACTGTAATACAATGATATAAAAGTAGAAATGGTGGCCATTTTGGAATTCTTTTATAGAGTTCCTTATACTAGAAAACATATACTTTTACAATTTAAATATGTATTTGGGTTCTAGTGGCAAAGGTATATAAGAAATTTAGAATATTTATCGCGGAAACGCTCCACAAAAAAGTATAGTCACCTATCCTACCAGGATAATTAAATTGATACCTTGGCTGTAGGCATAGGCTAATAATACCATAATCACCCCGATATAAAATTGTTTCAAATTAAATATTTAAAATGAATCTGTTTGATTTTCAGCGAAAGTTCAGCTATAGTATTCGAGACATGTCTTGTTGGAAACGTCCAAGACCCAGAACAATACTAAAGAAGAGATGTTTTAAAACGAAGAAAATCACAATCTTCTGGTGCCATTGATGATAATATTCAGCGTGTACGAGGGTCTAAATGAACAGGTTATTGGTGGTGAAATAACTATGGGAAATATCAACCATCAGCAATATGTAGTTTTGACTTTAGATTTAAGCTTTGGGGGCCCTAACTCAAACTACTCCAACTAGAAAATCAAGTACGCGTATCTGGTCCCGAAATTTTCCAACGAACCCGACAATTAAAGTCAAGGTAATTCTATCTTACTATACCTTTAATGCAAAATTTACCTTCCACCTTCTGTTAATATAGTACAGTAATGGTTCAATATATATACACTAGACTTTCAGCTCATCATAACTATAAAGTAAGGACGGTGTATTATTCAACATGTACTCCTTTAATTCTTTAAGCAAACATCTCCTAATCATTCAGACGTGTTTGTTCAGTGGTCGATGTATTGACGATGCGTTGTGTTAACACATATTAGTACATGTATTATCAATTTAACGTAATGTCTTTCTAGATTCGCTAAGATTTCTGGTTCGACGCCCATTGTACATGTGAATTACATTTATACTGTTTTTTTTCAAATGAAGTCAAATAATAACCAGAAAACTAGAACTGTGAACAGTATTGAGAGTGGCAAACAACCCCTGTGGGGCCACAAGGTCACGTGATATAGCCTTTTTTAAACACTCAAAACAAACTTTTTAACAACCATTATAAGCATATGTATGGACAGCTTAGGTCAAGTACATTTGACTTGAAAATTATTACGGTAATTGAAGGTCGAGGTCATTTGATATAGCCTTTTGAATTTTTTTAAAAAGTAAAAAGGGTACAAAAAAAAATGCTGTCGTCCATTATAGGCCTATGTGTGAATAGCAAAGGTCAAGAACATTCTACTTTCAGGGTCATTGAAGGTCAAGGTCATTAAATTTTTTAAAAATTCAATCGGGCTTGAAAAAAAAGAAATTGAAAATGAAAATTCTGTTCCCTACAAATTTAAGATAAAGTAACAAGGTTTCAAAAACACCAAAATCGTACAAATCGGAGAAAAATTAGCGGACTTATTAAAATTTTGCTAAATGTCACCGTTCTGTGATAACACATTAAGTTTCACTTCCGGTTCGAATTTTTTCGTCTAATTGGGTTCTAATTATGCCTGATAGTTTATATGTATAGCTTTTGTACTCATTTCTTACATACACCGGAGTGTGGGTCACCCAACGTGGTTCTGAAAAACCGGAAGTTCTAACGCACAAACCGGAAGTGGTAGAATTTTTTTATGATGTCTTTTTATTTCTATAGGTGACTTGTCTATATTCTGTAATTTTCAAATCGATAATTAGCAACAAAGATATGCAATTATTCAATAATTATTATGCAATTTCTCACTTCCAATGCATAAACATTTTAGTGATAAATATTCATTTTCTATTCCAGTACGTATCTTATCGCATTTTTCAAACCAAATTTCAATACCATTTTCGAGTTGAGCTAGGGAGCTACCCGAAAAAAAAAGTCTTATGAAAACAAAGAGTGACAAATTTCTAATTTGCCACTCAAATAAAACAATTTATAACTTTCCGATCTCCGTTCCAACCATTTTCTAACCCGATAATGTAAATGTTATCGAAGACGAAATTCATGCATTGATAAATTGTTCATTGTATTTTTAATTTTAGCAATGAATTGTTGCCTACTAATTTTATAGGTAGTATGATGCTAACATAATACATTCATTTACCTAAAGAGATTATAGCCTAAGGGAAAAAAACTATAAATGTATAATAAAATATTTATTAATATCGATGTTATTACTAGTTTTAAGAAGAATATAAAATCATCTCTTCTCTCTAGCCTTTTAATAAATAATAACGATAATAATACATCTTCTTTTTCTTTTATTATTGTTTATAGTTGTTTATGTACCTGAACACGTATGTGACAGGTGTATGGCAAACTGTGTATACTAATAATAAAAAAAATACTAATAAATTTTTTTCACTGTGGAAGTATAATGAAATTTAAATACATATAAACTGTTTGATATATACTGTCATAAATCGTCTTACTAATTTATATACAATGAATTAATATAACATAACACAAGGGAATAAATTATGGTATAACACACTTATTTAATAACAAGGTACATGACATTTCAACAAAGCAAGAGGAAACCATGAAGTAAACATAACTATTACATGATTAAGAAGCTAAACTAAACATCTTATTGTTATGTTTACTAAGATTGGTGGCCTTTTCTAATGAATAAATCTGTTTTCTTATGTTTTGTTGCAGATAATGTACTGCATCGTCGCTTCCTTCATTTCCTAGGATCTTGACAGCACAAACCTTCACTACCACAAAATACTGTTCCTACGTATTTCGACTTTGGCGAAAACGCATTGTAATCGTTCGGATTATAACGCATTTCGACGATTTAGTCGAAAACGTATTGTAATCGTTCGGATTATTATATTTTATTCCTCGATTCTTGGACGAGCTTGCAGACGAACTGGTAATAGGTACAGACATTTTGATTTCATAGGTGACCTTAGAATAATAACTATTGTAAAATAAAGCAAAACCGGAAGTTTTGTCTCCGACCGGAAGTGATAACCGGAAATTGAGTTTTTTTTTTTGTTGCTCTTCCATCTTTATTGTCAGTTCGATTTCGATCGGATTTTCATATTTGAAAACTTCAAAGTATTTGTCAACTAACTCAAATTCAAACCCTGATTTCTCGCTTAATATAAATGGTAGAATTTTAAAACTTCACCAGTGCAAAGGCGATATCATTTCAATTTTAACCAAATTTGAAAAAAAAAATTAACTTCCGGTTTGGCCTCAAATGACGTTATGACGTAACTTCCGGTCTATAACAGCTCCGTGAAAACTGTTTTATAAAAAAACTTGTAAATGGTAATCGATATCGCCTAAAAAATTGGCCGCCATTTTGAATTTGTTATTCAAGTCTCAATCCAGGCATTGTTGATAGACCGATTTCGATGAAATTTAGCACATGGATACATTTGTTCGTTGGCCACATTTCTATAGAGAGCGATTTTTGAATTTCGAATTTGTTTTTCGAAATATTCGAATTTGAATTTTTTTTTTCAAATTAGGTCACTTTAACGCCTATGAAAGCTATGACCATGAAAATTAGGTCAAACAATGTTCATTATATTGTCTACATGTAGGTATTTTTTCATTTTTCCTATTTAAAAGATTCACAGAGATGAGATGATTTAATGTCATTTAGAAAGTAGTGTTGCAACAATATTTTCGTTATTGGGATAACACTTTCTTGGCATAGCACAGATTCTCGTGCTGAAAATTGGCTGAGACCCGAACGGGTTCCGAACTAGCGATCTCAGAGTCAGGCACTTAATCGCCAGCAATACATGTCAACCGTCTAGACCACTCGGCCAACGGACCATCCACGAAAATGGAAGGCCGCGAAACGTTAGACTTTACTGCGAACATGCATTACCCCTCTGATAATCGGCTACGACACAGCTCCCAAGGCTGATTACATGAGATGATTTAATGTCATTTAGAAAGTGGTGTTGCAACAATATTTTCGTTATCGGGATAACACTTTCTTAGTATAGCACAGATTCTAGTGCTGAAAATTGCTTGAGACCCGAACGGGTTCCGCACCAACGATCTCAGAGTCAGGCACCTAATCGCAAGCAATATATGTCAACCGTCTAGTCCACTCGGCCAACGGACCATTCACGAAAATGGAAGGCCGCGAACCGTTAGACTTTACTGCGAACATGCATTACCCTTCTGATAATCGTTAACGATCCAGCTCCCAAGGCTGATTACATGAGATGATTTAATGTCATTTAGAAAGTGGTGTTGCAACAATATTTTCGTTATTGGGATAACACTTTCTTAGTATAGCACAGATTCTCGTGCTGAAAATTGGCTGAGACCCGAACGGGTTCCGAACTAGCGATCTCAGAGTCAGGCACCTAATCGCCAGCAATACATGTCAACCGTCACGCATAAGTCGAGCAATGGTCTGCGTGGCAATAGTCTTCTGCAACCCACAGATCCCAAGCAGATTTTCCACTCTGCTTATTTCTGATAATCTACAGTTCAAAGTGAACATTTAATTAATAACACACAGTTTGTATATTCATAAAAGAACTTAGAATTTATACTTACTGTGTCTGTGCTAACTTTACTCCCAATGCCAGCACCAATTCAAATCATAGGCACACGACGATAATTGTATGTCTATTACCTTAACGCGATGCCGTTATGTACTGTGAATGTCATTCAGTTGAATGGAAATAAAAGTCGATAATTTTTTTCTGGTGTTTCTAAGGGTTTAGTTATGGACTGACATGAGACAGTTTTTAGCAATAATTTGAAACGGAAATTGATGTAAAAATAGCTTGCCAGGCAAGGTAATATACGCCCACTGGCAGCATTTATTTCAAATAAAAACTTTTCAGTAAAGTTACAAAAGTGGAATGAAATATTCAACCTTCCACCATATATTTTTTTCTAGGGTCTCTAGTTTCATTAAAAACTGTCAAGAATTGTACCTAATAACAACTCATTAAATATTTTTCGGTATTTTTATGATTTGCAATAGGGTTCACCCTTAATAATATTTTGATATTTTTAATTCTTAATAAGGCTCATCCTTGGTTGATATTAAACAATTTCAGCGAGTTTTGTCAAAAATGAATGTTTAGAGTGTTCACAAGCCAAAAGTTGAAAGCGATTTTGAAAACAGGCCCAATAACTGACACTAAATATTTTTCGATTTATCTGATTTTCAATAGGGTTTATCCTTGTGAGAAAACAAATACTAAAGCCAAGCTTCATCAAAATCCATTTAAAATTGTTCTTTCTAGAGTGTTTACGAGTTAAATTGAACGCGTTTTCAAAAACAAGGGCAATAACTTGTACTAAATATTTTTCGATTTTCAATAGAGTTCATCCTTGGGAGACAAAAAATACTCCAGCCAAGTTACATCAAAATCCATTAAAAATTGTTCTTTCTAGAGTGTTTACAAGCTAAAATTGAACGCGTTTTCAAGAACAAGGGCTATAACTGACACTAAATATATTTCTATTCATTTGATTTATAATAGGGTTCATCCTTGGGTAAAAACAAATACTCAAGCCAAAGTTAATCAAAATCCATTAAGAATAGTTCTTTCTAGAGTGTTTACAAGCTAAAATTGAATGCGTTTTCAAGAACAAGGGCAGTAACTCATACTTAAAAAAATTTTCGATTTCGCTTTTCAATAGGGTTCATCCTTGAGTTATAACACACTCTCACACCAAGTTTCATCGAAATCCATCAAGAATTGGGCCATGTAGAGTGTTTACGAGACAAAAATCGAACGCGTTTAAAAGAACAAGGGCAATAATTCATATTAGATATATTTTGATAATTTTAATTTTCAATTAGGCTCATCCCTTGCGATATCCAACAATTTCAGTGAGTTTTGTCAACATTGGTCATGAATTGTACCTTCTAGAGTATTTATTAAAAAGTTAAACCTGTTTTCAAACACAAGGGCAATAACTGACACTAAATATATTTAGATTTATTTGATTTTCAATAAGGTTCATCCTTGGGTAAAAACAAATACTCAAGCCAAGTTTTATCAAAATCCATTAAGAATTGTTCTTTCTAGAGTGCTTACAAGCTAAAATTGAACGCGTTTTCAAACACAAGTGCAATAACTGATACTAAATATTTTTCGATTTAACTGAATTTCAATAGGGTTCATCCTTAGGTGATTACAAATACTCATGCCAAGTTATGTCAAAATCGCTCAAGAATTGTGACTTGTAGAGTGTTTACAAGGCAAAAATCCAACACATTTTATAGAACAAAGGCAATAATTCCTATTAAATCTATTTCGATATGTGCTATTTTCAAAAGGGTTCATTCTTGGGTGATATTAAACAATTTCAGCAAGTTTCGTCAAAATCGGTCAATAACTGTGCTTTGTAGAGTGTTTACAAGCTAAAAATTGAACGCGTTTTCAAAAACAAGGGCAATAACTGATATTAATTTTTTTTCGATTTGACTGGTTTTCAATAGGCTTCATCCTTGGGTGATAACAAATACTCAGGCCAAGTTTCATTAAAATCCATTAAAAATTGTTCTCTCAAGAATGTTTACAAGCTAAAATTGAACGCGTTTTCAAGAACAAGGGCAATAACTCATACTAAATGTTTTTCGATTTCGCTGATTTTCGATAGGGTTTATCCTTGAGTTATAACATACTCTCACACCAAGTTTCATCAAAATCGGTCAAGAATTGCACGTTGTAGAGTGTTTACGAGCCATTCAAGAACAAGGGCACGAACTCATACTAATTTTTTTCCGATTTCGCTGATTTTTAATAGGGTTCATCCTTGCGTGATCATAAACACTCATATTAAGTTTCATCTAAATCCGTCAAGAATTACACCGTGTAGAGTGTTTACGAGCAATTGTGGACGGACGGACGGACCGACGGACGGGCGGACGGACGGACGGACGGATGTGGGTGACGACAATATACGCCCCCCATTTCATGTGGGCGTATAAAAATGAAATGAAGGCAGGTTCTCAAAAAAAAAAAATTTTTTTACTCTTTACTGTGCTGTTCCATGTCAAATCGTTATTTGACATACTTAATTATAAGGGAATGAGTACGTGTGATTTAATATGTTAATAATAAGTTAGCATACGTTTTTATAGGTCTACTATTTGCATCCATTCTTACTCAAATTGGTAGAACCATTTACAATAACACAAAAAGAAAAGAGACACATACCTTTTAATAATTAGTGTTATGGATGATGCTGAATAAAATAAAACTAGGTCGTAGAAAGATATGATCTAATATTGTGTCTCTACAGTTGAGATATTGATTAATATAATGGTAATATAGGTGGTATCCAACACAAATGGAAGCTAAGGATAAAAACAGCTACTCCCAAGAATAGAGAAAGATCATACTGTTTTAAAAGGAAAGTCACATTGAAATCAAGCACGTCGTCACAGGCGTACAATTGGACAGTGTAATACAAAAGTTCCTTATTGCAGAAGTTTTGATATAATGACAAAATAGTTTGTTTTTTTTGCGATATTTTCAGCAATGTATATTATAAAACAATCTGAACATTTAGTGGTTTAAGTCTAAAACCGGGGCAAAAACTATTTTTGTATAAGTTTACATTTAAAAAGAAAAAGAACTAGAAATTTGATCAAAACAAATCAGCAGATTGTATTTCGAAATCAAAAATTAAATCCTTTAATGTCTGGATGAACATTGTTTTCTCAAAAGGCCTGAACCTATTACAATTCTATTACAAGGTCAAATTTCAGAACAGTGTTATTTGATAATTTGATGTATTTGGGTTAATCCTAATGCTCTTGAATTGATGAGATATAAAAAAATTCAATGTTTTTGAACTTAATATGCATTACGAAGTTCTTTAATTTGAGAAAGCAAACAGTATTTTTCCGACAGCGTTACCTTTCCTGGTTATCTTTTCCCTTGGTAATATAAAGAAAAGAAAACTAGGTCGTAGAAAGATATGATCTAATATTGTGTCTCTACAGCTGAGATATTGATTAATATAATGTAGGTGGTATCCAACACAAATGGTAGTTAAGGATAAAAACAGCTACTTCCAAGAATAGAGAAAGATGTGACTGAAAAGGAAGGACATCGTTACAGGGTACAATATGGAGGGAAGATACATATTCATGTAGCCTATCATCGTCCAAGAGTTTCCCTAAACGATTGTTAATATGACGACCATTGAGTGATCAAGATGGGTTCTTTTGCTCTTACACCCTATAGACTATTCAGTCATGTCTTTTGAGTTTTTGTCTTTGACTTCTCATAGTGTGTCAGATTTGTAGTAAATGTAAGCAAAGGGGGGTCAACAGTTCTTTTTTACTTGGGAAAGTAGACCCAAAACTTCAGTAATTCAACTAATGGTTTGCATCCATCTTGATTTTTTTTTTTACTTGTATACGTTTCGATCTTGATTTAAACAATATTTATTGAATAAAAGTTTACATATCAGTTACAATGATTACACATAAATTGGATTCGGAAAAAAGGACAGGGCTTATGTTAATCCAATCGATCTTAAAGTTTATTCCAGAATACACCATATACATTTAATTTTTCGAAAACTTTCTTACGAGAATCCTCTCATTATCATCAATGTCATCATCATCATTATACATGTCATTATTACCATAACCATTTCGGTGGGTAAAAATCAATTACAACAGCTCTCTTCAACAAGCGTGACAAGATAGAAAGAGAGGCTAAGTTGTACTTCAAGGACTGTAATTCTGGATGTAAGACTACAAATATATCATATATCATATTTAATGCAATTTTATGATTCTTCAGAATCTCCGAGAATAATAAAAATAAATCAATACGTCTATTATTTGATAAAAAATACCGTCATTTTGTAACAATAGCTAAGCGGACATCAGAAAACAGTAACCGTAAAATTAAAAATAAATTATGTTGCGATACTGAAATTTCATAACCAAAAATCACCTATATTTTTAATTGATCATTGCTAAAGCCAACTTCTGAAAGCAGAGTGGTTAAAATATCTTTCAGTTTGTCCAAGAATTCTTTGAGACAACATTCAAACAATACATGAGGCAAAGACTCATTTATACTCACATTGCATAAATCACAAAAAGGGTTTGAAAATAAATTTTTGACCATGTGTCCAAACAATATTATGTACTTTGCTAAAATTGTTATCAATCATTTCAGAATTCTTATAAGATATTTATATGCTCTCTTGGCAGTAAAAGAATCAACCATAATGATTTTCTATAACACAAGAGATTAATTATGGGATAAAACATACTTCTTTAATTACAAAGTACATAACGTTTCCACACAAGTTACACGTGTCGTCATTAGATGAAATTGTGTATGACAATTGGGCTAACAAAATAATGGCTGATTCACAATTAAATTCTAATCATCAGAAACAACTCGATTACCATGATTAATCTTATCCCATGCAAGAATGACCTCACGATGGAAAGATAGAAGCGATAAAAATAGTATTGACCTATATGTTATAAACAAAAGTTCATGTGACAATAAAAGACTATTGTATCGCTTTAGAAAATACGTCATAAATAGTTTCCAAGTGGCATAATTTCAGGATTCAAATATTTAGATAACTCATCTAATTTAAAAGATTCACATTGCATTTATGTTGAAGAGATATTAAGTCTTTCACCCAAAACTGTTGAAAATTTAATGTATCCTTTTTTGTTTTTGCCCCAAAGAAACCCTCTGGTAATAACATTGAGTTGATCACAAACCCAATCCGACATTCTAATAATTTTAGCTACTTATCAGAAGAGTGAAAAACAAAGTGTTTGTAGGATAACTGCTATGCCAACCGAAGAACGTTGCCTTAAAGACAATAACACGTTTGAATTTTGAAAGCTTTGCATCCCAATTTAGATGCTCACAACAACTTTCATTCGGACCCAAATGAACACCTAGTATAAGAATACTATCAGTAAGAATGTTTTCAAGTGCAGACTTTAATCAGAGGCAGGAATGGCACAGACATTAAACGAAATGTCTCGACCTGGAACATAAGATGCAGTAGATGTGAGTTCCTCGCCACTAAATAGGCCTTCATTTTGAATTAAGGTAACAACCACCAAGAACATGCCAAAATTCGATTAAAAAAAAAGAAAATAACTCGACAGTCAATCCATCGAGGCCTGGGGATTTGTTTCTAGACATGACTTTGTGGTCGTTATAAATCTTGCAAAATTTGCAAAAAGGTTTAACCAAAGACTTGTCGCTTGGGACACTAGCATCCTTAAAATAAAGCGCAAAATAAAATGTGCGAGCAAATTTAGAAATATCGAAAGAATCGTTGACTATAACAATATCATCAGAGAAAAGAAACCAAATTTGATTTTTGTTTGTGCTTTTGTCGTAAGAAATATCATTTTTCTGAATCCAATGATTCCTTCATTTTAGAAATCAAAATAGCACACTGACACACCCTCAACTCATATGCAAACAAATCAGCCTCAAATTCCGTCAGAAGTAAAACATCTGAACATCAACTGTGAAAAGTTAGAAAAATTGCAGTTGGAAGCGGCACGTGTTGTAACGGATGGGAACCGCTGAATGAAAGACGCAAGGGACGACGACTAACTTCTTTTTATGACATCTATCACGAAAACTGTCCACAATATCTTTTAAATTTGTTAGACACTTTTAGAACACAAACTAATCATTATAACCTAAGAACAAACTACGATATCAAACCACCAAATACCAGAACAGCCACCTTTGAAAAATCATTTTTCCCTGCAACAATCAAAGATTGGAACATCTTAAACCCGAAACAAGATCAGCAAGTACTAGAGGCAAATTCAAATCCCTTATCACCACCCCTCGTCATACACAGCAATCATTTTTACACAATGGGGATCGGAAATATGTTATTCTTCTGACACAACTACGAAATAAAAGAAGTCCTCTGAAAGCTGATCTGTTCAAAGTAAACCTTGTACAAAACCAGAGTTGTTCTTGTGGCAATCCGAAAGAAGATGTTGTGCATTATCTTCTATATTGTCCGAACCATATAGAATCACGTCAGAAATATCTTTCATCCTACTTAACAGACAATACAAATCACCTTACATTCCTTTGGGGCGACAAAAATTTATCTACAAACCAAAATACGACACTTATTAAAAATGTTTTAAAATTCATAAAAGCAAGTAAAAGGTTCTCAACATAATATGTAAATATATTTTACTTAGCATGGGTCCACCTGAACATTGTCACTCTCCGAACTTTCTTTGCACTTTCGTTAACTTTTCGAGCAAAGATCGTTCATCGAGAATGACTTTAACAATCATAAATACCTAGCTTTGATTTTCCTCATTAAGCACTCAATGTTACATACACGAATGAATAAATGAGGAACGTCAAATTGCACAATTTTCTTTATCTGCACTTGACACTTCGAGCACACATTCATCAATCTGTCTATGATAGTTATATGTTGGAAACGGCATTTTTGTAAGTTTTTGTAACTTTTCCCAAATCCATTTACGTTTGTTTGTAATAAAATATGTTTAAATCAAATCAAGTAAAACATCAGAAGGTGAATTTCTTTCAGCTCGGTTATAGATAGAATTCAAACGTTCCTGATGCATATTATAATGCTCACGGGCTTTAGTGTGCCTAGCAGTTGCATATGCATTTGTAGGCTTATGATTGTACGATAATGAAATATTCGGTATGTGAATTAAGGGTGTAGATCCGTTGATGAAGTTTTTAAGAGAGCAGCCCCCCCCCCTCTTATTTTTTATTGGAGTCTGGGGCAAACGTCAATTTATCGGCAATACGCCACTCTTTATGAGCTCGTCTATGGGCTAGGAAACAAATGAAAACTGGGTAGGGGAGGGGCGCTTAAATTGTTTTCATTATTGCCGACGCCCAAATGGGGTGCCTTAAGGAGGGTATGGGTATGTTCAATCCCTAAAAAACTTTTGAAGATACGGATTGCTCTCTTTCAATATGAGGCCTTTCCGGGCAGTATTATCGTTGAAAACAGAAGTACCGGTTATTAGCACAGCACGTTTTATTGAATTTCATGATCACAGGGATAACATTATACAACACTCTTCTTATTCTTTATTTTAGTCTCAAAACCATAGACCTCATTGCTACAGGCTCTCTTTTTAGTTTACCATCCACATTTAAATTAGCTTCAACCTTATAGATGTTCGTTTCCTATTTTCTCTTTTCGCCACAATGACAATAACATACACACATTAAAAAAATTTAGTCAATAATTTGCTTCGTAATTGATGGCAATCGGGAATAAGAACGTCAGTGAGAACTGTTTCAGCTGATTTCACCAATCTCTGTTGTCAGAAAACGAAACGATCAAATCTAACTTCAAATAGATGGAATAGGCCTACATGTCGCTGAGAGAAACAAAATGGCGGTTCTCATCACGTGACCGAGAGGCGGCGAGTTCAATAGTTGTCCAGATTCTCCCTATATACGACACTGACAACATCCCCCCATTTCTCAAAAAAATGTGAAACATGTAACAATAACCAAGTAAACATTTGTACATATTTACAGTATGCTCCATGGAAATATTTAATATTAAAATGCCCTATCTACAGCACAAATTAATGTAAATATAAATTACAACATTTCTAAGTATGAAAATTAGTAAAAGATAACTATGACATTATCTAAAGGAATGACCTTGTATAATTTAAACAATTACCCACAATAGTTATTTGACCATTCTTAACCAAGGTAGAAATAATTGCATGTAAACATGGGTCAGAATCTAAATCTATCCATGAGTTACAGAATGTACCATTAGACCTTGCAGCTCGAGCTAAAATTTGCTAAAATCCTAACTTATAGCGAGCTTTTATAAAAGTGATATTTAAATCAAATGGAAATTGGCCTACTCTATTCTGATGCAGTTCTATCTGAGATTTGATAAGACATGACAAAGCTACGTTTTCATTCTCAAGATTTAAATAACATTGTTATTAATTAACAGGAGAAGTTTACCTATTGAAAACAAAGTCATCGTCTGCAATATTTAAAAAACTACCAAATTCATCATAACGTATAAAATCTGTAAAATAAAGTCATGTGCATGGCATTTTGTCTATTATCTAAACTAGACTTTAGTTGATCAATGCTACTCAACGGAACGGAGGATGACGAACGCAAAAAGCAGGGTTTTAATCTGTTAATATTGAAAACATCCTGAAGAAACTTACCCTCTTATGTAGCTAAAATATATTGTGTCCTATTCAACACCTGATGGACAACAAAAGGTCCACACCAATCGGCCTTAAACTTGCGCGAATTTGCTTTAAGAGCCGAAGAATCAGGTTTAAACACATAAACTAGATTACCAATACCATAAACAGGATTTTTAGCCAGACAGAGATTTACAAATGTTTTGACTATCTTGCTGTTTCTTCTGTAAAGCAAGCATAGTAGAACCTATACAATCAAATTTCGTACGCAAATGTTGAAAGTATTCTGCATAAGAACAAGATTTAGACTGGTCAGATTTCCAATCTAAAGACAAAAGACTTTTAGGTTCCTTACCAAAGGCAAGTTCAAAGGGGCTGTAATTACCCAAATGTGGCGAAGAAAATGAATTATACGCATAACAACAGGTAGAAACATATCTTACCCATTCTGTTACTAGAACAGATGGTGGTCCAAAAATACAGATGTCCTTCTGTATTAAAGCTTCGCAAATAGTCTTAGCATCTAAAGACACAAATAGAACTCCTACTATGAATCTTGTTATCTCATCAGTTATCAACATGCTTGAAACCAGTGGAAGACATAGGCATTGGCTTAAAATCTAAACTAAGTCTGTCGAATTTGCGATAATCCTCTGGAATTCGAGGATGAAACATACGGACCTTATCCCCCTTGGGCTTAAATTGTTGACACTTATCACAAGACCGAATGTAATGGGAAATTTTGTCAAACATCTGAGGAAAATAAAACAACTTTCGCATTGTAACAAAAGAGTGTCACGGCAGAGATGAATAACAGAATTGACCAGACTTTCTGGTATAGCAAGCTGCAAGGAAAACTTATCATCTTTCTCAATAATAGGACGAAACAAAATCACACAAAATATAATCAGCTGATTTATTCTTTACAGTTTTGACACCTTGTTTATTTGACGGCAGTATTCCATGACACAGGTAATAATCATAAATGGGTTTGAAAAATGGGGAACTCTCTTGAGCTAACCTTAATTTATTAACTTCAACTGGTGTATTATAGTCCCGAAGAATCTTACATTTGATCGTGCGCATCAATTTATCCAACTGTTTCTGTTTTGGGAAAGAAGAAGTGACAGTAGGATCTGAAGAAGTTATTATAGGCTTTGGTGGAATGTATATCTCCAAGGGAGAACCGTCACCATCTTTACAGTCTGCATCTTTAGACTTATCAACGAGTCTGGGCTCATATGATTGGGGGAATACTTAAAGGATTATGAGGAGGTTTGACACAAGCAGAACTACTAGAATTGACTCAACTATTACTAGCAGGAACGCAAGTTTGACCATCAACAGAATCTGGTTCAATAAAAATTGATTTATCAGTAGAAATATCCTCAACAGATTCCTGATTGGAATTGTCAACTGACGAAATTACCATACTGAGGTTTTGATTTACGTGTTGAATTAGGAAATAAACCTGGAACAGTTATGCTATTTCGCTTAGCCCACTGTCTGGTTACAGGTCTGGGCTCAGACAGGTTGACTAATTGGATAAGCAAAGAGTGAAAATGCTGTCGGAATGACAGAATCAATTTCCGAATCTACATCTACAGGATTTCTAGACAGATAATCTGCAAGAGCAACTTCCTTGCCAGAACCTTTCTTATAGGATATCAGAAAGGAATAATGTGAAAGTTTTTCATATAACTTAATAAGACGATTGGACTTGAGTTCTTGCTTAGACTGCAAAATTGTAGAATTGAAGAGTGATCTACAGCAACATCAAATTCTACACCTTTTAATAAGTGATGAAAATTGGTGATATTGATTAGCAAACCAAGCAGCTCTAATTCAGTAACACTGTATCTCTTACAAGCTACAGGTAATTTCTAAGAATAATAACCTAGAATACGTCCCTCACCATTAATAACTTGTGTTAAGTAGGAACCAGTAGCAATGCGAGAAGTATCATTGTACAGTGTAAAACGACCTGATGAACAAGGCATACTAGTACATAATACTGGTGGTTGTACCAACAATCTCTTAATATCTTGAAGATAGCTTGCCAGGCAAGGTAACATACGCCCACTGGCAGCATTGAATTTGAAAAATGAATAGAGCAATAACTCAAAAAACATTCACTGAATTAATATTGAAGTTAAGGGCAAAAACTCAAAAACTGTTCATGGAAAATTGTCAAATTAAAACTTGACCACCATCTTATCTATTTCAATACTCATACCAAGTTTCATCATATCTTTTAAAAAATTGTACCTTATTTTGTACCCACAAATATTTTTGACGCAATTTTACTAAGTCAAGGGCAATAACCCAAAAACCATTTGTTAAAAAAAGTCAGAAATTCAAACTTGACTAATGTCTTATCAATTCTGATGCTTACACCAAGTTCCATCAAAATCCTTTGAAAATTAAAGGTTCTTATTGCAACCACAATAGAATTTTGACGCAATTTTACTAAGTCAAGGGCAATAACTTAAAACAATTCATTGAAAAACTGTCAAATTCAAACTAGGGCTGTCGGAAATAATCGATATATCGATATATCGCGATACGAGACACCTGGAAGCAATATATCGATATTGATCTGAGCGTATCGATTATCGACATATAGTTAAAAATAGAACATTCTAGTATTATAACTGTTACCCTACTTTCACTTTTCACATGGCAGACCGTGATTGTGATTGTCGTAATTTTCACGACAATCAAAAACTTTTCTAAACGTTTTAGAAAGTGTACCTGCAACACCCGTTCCCTCAGAACGTGTCTTCAGCGTGCCTCCTGTCTGCTCAAAGAGAATACCAGTCAACTCGGGGACAAGTCAACTCGGGGACAGTCAACTCGGGGACAAGTCAACTCGGGGACAGTCAACTCGGGGACTCGGGAAATCATGTTTAAAAGAACTTCTTTTAAACATGATTTCGGTAGTAAGCGAGACCAACGGTAGATTGTTTTTCCCGGTTGGAACTTCCTTTAAACATGGTTTCGGTAAATCTAGGCCCGATCAAAAAACTAATTAATTAATAAAGAAAACATTATTACTGATACGTGTGATCGGAACTTCTTTCAGCGGTAATGTACTTGTCCGATGCCCAACTTATGAACTTTTGTTTGTCGGCACATTTTATGAATAATGTTGAACTTGTTTGACAGTCTGTTTGGAATTCGCGGCGTTCGATGCTTTCTTCGTATCATTTTCTATTGAAATCATAGTGGAGGTGTCCCCCCCGGGAGCAAAAATCGAATGCATCCACATTGCAGATTCGCGTAAATAAGCACTGCTCATGAAATTTCCTTCAATATGTCAAAAACAAAAACCGCTCAACAAAAATCTAAATTGCTATCAAATTTCGACCTATAGAGCAGAAAACTACTATTCAATACATGAATTAATTCGGACGCTTGATAATCCATTAATTAACAATGATCAGCGATCATTTAATTAACTGAAAGAGCAGAAGCATTTGAACTTTGACATCTACAAACCGAAAGTAGAATATAATGATTAGCTGATATAAATAGATAGATCTTTTATTGTTCAATCAGATTAAATTGTTCACAAGTATCGATGGTTCCTTCATAGATTTATTCTCCTACAAGATGTGATTTATCCACGTTTTCACGGCTATATCGTTTAACCCGAGGCAACCGGAATGTAAAATAACAATGGATAATCTTTATTTCAATGACCTAAAAAAGGAACTAAAGATATGATAACGGCATCGGTAAATTTGTCCCCGGGTTGACTGGAGAATATTGTCTCCGAGTTTAATTCTGCTCAAAGATCTTGTCTTTAGAGATCTAATGTTGACAATTGAATTTTTTTGAAGAAGAACATTTGATAACTCCAAATATACAAAGTCAATATGAAAGTGGTTGGCTGTTTTTTTTTTCTTTGTGTTTATCATTTGTTATGTGCCAAATATTTATTTTAGTTATTAACAAGTTGTTTCAAAGTCTTCATTATCCCATAAGGTGCAGAAGAGCAGGACGTAAATCTCCATTTCATTTATTTATGATTTATTTATTTACAAAGAAAGTGGAATAATAATTATTTGATATTGATTTAACGTTTACAAATTAAAGATAATCATTACTCACACTATTTCTTTGTCACTCTTATTAAGTTTTAATGGGATAGTAATATAGCATGCATAACAAATCTGAATTTGCTAAATACAATCAACTGTAAGACATTTCGCAATATATCGCAATACGTATTGCAATACAGAGGTGTATCGCAATATATCGCAATTCGATTTCTGGCCGCAATACACAGCCCTAATTCATACTTGACTGAGGCCTAATCAATTCCAATGCTCACAACCAAGTTTCATCAACATCCTCTGAAAATTGGAGGATTTATTGCATCAAAACTAAAATTTTGACAAGATTTTTGTAAGTCAAGGGCAATAACTCAAAAACCGTTCATGCGATAATTTCCATTTTCGAACTTGACCGAGATACCATCAATATATACATGTATACCAAGTTTCATTAAGATCGGATAAAAACTGTAGCTTCTATTGTGGATACAACCCGAATTTGACGCGTTTTTACTAAGTCAAGGGCAATAACTCAAAAACCGTTCATGCGATAATTTCCATTTTCGAACTTGACCGAGATATCCTTAATATATACATGTATACCAAGTTTCATTAAGATCGGATAAAAACTGTAGCCTCTATTGTGGATACAACCCAAATTTGACACGTTTTTACCAAGTCAAGGGCAATAACTCAAAAACCGCTCATGCAATTATTTCTATTTTCGAACTTGACCGAGATATCATCAATATATACATGTATACCAATTTCATTAAGATCGGATAAAAACTGTAGCCTCAATTGTGGATACAACCCAAATTTGACGCGTTTTTACTAAGTCAAGGGCGATAACTCAAAAACCGCTCATGCGATTATTTCTATTTTCGAATTTGACCAAGATATCATCAATATATACGTGTGTACGAAGTTTCATTAAGATCCGATAAAAACTGGAGCCTCTATTGTGGATACAACCCAAATTTGACGCGTTTTTACTAAGTCAAGGGCAATAACTCAAAAACCGCTCATGCGATTATTTCTGTTTTCGAACTTGACCGAGATATCATCAATATATACATGTATACCAAGTTTCATTAAGATCGGATAAAAACTGTAGCCTCTATTGTGGATACAACCCAAATTTAACGCGTTTTTACTAAGTCAAGGGCGATAAGTCAAAAAACGCTCATGCGATTATTTCTATTTTCCAAGTTGACCGAGATATCATCAAGTATATACATGTATACCAAGTTTAATTAAGATCGGATAAAAACTGTAGCCTCTATTGTGGATACAACCCAAATTTAACGCGTTTTTACTAAGTCAAGGGCAATAACTCAAAAACCGTTCATGCGATAATTTCCATTTTCGAACTTGACCGAGATATCATAAATATATACATGTATACCAAGTTTATTTAAAATCGGATAAAAACTGTAGCCTCTATTGTGGATACAAACCAAATTTGACGCGTTTTTACCAAGTCAAGTGCAATACTAGGTGCCGTGGGTTCGAATCCCGATCGGTGCGAGGAAATAAAAATTAGGTCTGATTCCTAGGCCCGTGCTTTCCCGGAACTACGAGATAGTAGTTTCCACCCCTCTATCAAAAACCGTTCATGCGATTATTTCCATTTTCGAACTTGACCGAGATATCATCAATATATACATGTATACCAAGTTTCATTAAGATCGGATAAAAACTGTAGCCTCTATCGTGGATACAACAAATGTGGACGGACCGACGGACGGACGGACAGGGGCGACGGCAATATACGTCCACATTTCCATGTGGGCGTATAAAAAGCAGTTTCATGAGTATCATTCCAACGAAAAGATGACTGCTAACTGGAAATTTTATGTAATGGTGCCAAATTCGATTGCAAATTTGGAACAAAACTTGATAAAAACAGCAGTTGTAGTTAACTCACCAATAAACCTACGTACATCCTTAGAATTTTTTATGACGAGGCAAATTTCTAATTGACTGACATCTAATAGCCCGAGGTTTGATTTTGAATAGACCATCATGATCAATTTGTATAGTGTGTCCCATATAAAAAACAGTGTGCTGAAAGAGAGAACATTTGTATGGAGAAATTTTAAGATTGATGAGTGCTTGCAGAATGCTGGCCAAATGAACTTGATGAGATGCTATATCTTTACTAAAAATAATAATGTCGTCATGATGTACAATGCAGTAAGAACGGCTACCTTCAATTTCAGAAAAAAGGCATCTATCTTGGCCTGAAAAATGGCTGGTGAGACACTTAGACCTAGTGTAAGACGTTTAAAATAATAATTCTTTCCACCATGATATGAAGAAATGCCAGTATATTGCTGTGCGTTCTTTGAAAGGGGCAAAGAGAAGAAAGCAGACTTGACATCAATACAACTAATAACTTTAGGTTGCGCATTACCTATTCCTTTCAGTGTCTCTGATAAAAGTGGAAAAGAATGATTAATCCTTTTAATTCACGAATTTAAGAATCGAAAATCTACAGCAACGCTTTTTTAACTGCTGCCCTTCTTAGGAAGAATAAGTACAGGCGAAGTATAGGATAGGTGACCTTCTGCCAAAACTCCCAATTTTACTAACTTCTCAAGCTCTTTATCTACAGTCTCCTTATCCTTATCAGAAACATAATAAGGACGAATAGAGGATCCTG
Organism: Nipponacmea schrenckii; assembly: GCA_030562195.1. Taxonomy (NCBI): domain Eukaryota; kingdom Metazoa; phylum Mollusca; class Gastropoda; family Lottiidae; genus Nipponacmea; species Nipponacmea schrenckii. The sequence goes on from CM060202.1 coordinate 15,883,728, forward strand.
AATGTCAACTTTCATATTAGGACACTGACCGATCTCACCTTTGAGACTTAATGCTTGATGATATTCATGAAGAAAATAATAAACTTTCTCCTTATCCTGAGTGGAAAGGATACTATTTGTCAAATCTATAGACTAATGAAGAACTGAAGTCCCGGAAAAATCTACTCTATCCTGATATACAAACACATTGTCCTCAGAATATGAAAAGATATCATCCATATGTGCAAACGCAATTTGCGTTGCTGTCTGAAAATGCAATGATGAATTATGGATAGGGATGACAGCTTTATTTTGACGAGGTTTTACTATAATACTGGAGGGGCAATTGGTAGAAAAACGATTAATGCAACTCATTAAAATCTCACGACCTTTAAAAAACGGAGGAACTTTACCAATTACATTAACATTGCGAGTCTGATTGGGTTTAATGTAAACATTGTTGCAACTTAAAAAATAAACACGAGTGGACTTTCCTTTGAAAATATTACTGCGCAAATCTAATTGTCCAGACAAAGCAGACAAACTATCTTGACCAAGAATTAAGTAAACACTAACTTAATCTGGTGTAACACAAGCGCGAACTTTCAAAGTCAAACCTAGTAAAATAACACAAAACACAATGTATGAAGAACAAGACATCGAAGAACCATTTCCAACTCGAAGGATATTCTAACTTATGTTCAGGTAAATTTGTCAAGTATTGTGACAAAGAAATAATAGACTGTGAAATCAGTGTCTTAGAGGCACCACTATCTAACAAAACAAGAAAAGAAGACCCCTTGCAAAAATTGTGGGAATTTAACTTTATAACAAATTCAGAGGGAGAGTTGATTACGAAATTCGAACATTTGAGGAGTATGACCAAATATTCCCTTATTTTAAAATCCCTGATGACTGACACGAGGCTCTGGACGATTAGCATCTGTAGTAAAATAGGCTGCATTCTGATATCGACGAGATTTTAAAATTTCATTACGTTCAAAGCATCGTCTCCAATTATGTGCAGGGAGCCGCGGTGGCTCAGTGGGTTAGACGCTTGCTCGCTAACCTGAAGGTCCAGGGTTCAATCGCGGCAAAGGTCGAGATGAACTTTCGGATTTTTCAGCCCCGTTTCCCCTTGTCAGTGATGCAGGTCGGAGGGACTGACATGGAAAAAAGCGTCTAGTCGTTCGGATGGGACAATAAACCGAGGCCCCGTGTGCTACAGGCTCTGCACGTTAAAGATCCCTCGACAGTTGGAAATCGCAAAAAGAGTAGGCTAATGCCGCTGACCTGGCAAAATTTCCCTAATTGCACACTGCATGGCGTTGCCCATTTTCTTTAGCCCATAGATGCAGAAGAGTAGGACGTAAAACTCCATTCATTCCATTTCATTTCCAATTATGTGCAGGTTTAAGACAAAAATACAAAAAATCATTCGTCTTGCACGCGATACATTAGACTGGTCCCCTCTAGATACTGGGCTTTGAGATCTTGAATTACGAGGTGAATGGTCTCGAAATGACACTCGACGAGACGGACTGTTACTGCGATAGCGTTGTCCTAACGAGATGAACGTGATTCAGAACTACTAGGATATCTCTGAGAAGAATTTAAAGAACAAGCTTGAAAATCATTAGCCAAAGTCTCATCGGAACGAGATTGATCAGAGAGTTGAAAGGACATCTCAGTTGACTTGTTGCTGACATCTGAAACGTCAATAAATCTCTGAGCCTTGACAGATAGTTGAGCAACAGGAGTATTGTCAATACTAGACATAATTACGGCACGTTTACACTCCATGGGTAAAGTTGACAGATATTTATCTCGTAAATGAGTGTGGTCATACTCTAAGCGATTGTAAAGTTTTTGAAGTCTTTCTAAGTTTTCTAGAGGAGATTCTTTTGAATCATATTGAAAATTAGCATAATTATGATACAGACCTACTTGAGTATTAGTCGAAGAAAACCTTTTGAGATAAGAAGCTTTTCATTCATCCAAATTACGAAAATTTTGATCCTCAATCCATAACCGGACCTTGTCTTTAAGGGTTTGTTTTAACAAGCATATTGCAGACTGAAAGAATTCCTCAGAATTGGCTACAATGCCTTTGTGCTGTAAATAATCTTGATAAGAAAGATAATGTGCAAGTCACGGTCTCGATTAGCACTAGAACCGTCAAAACGATATATGAACCTTTCCATCATGGAGGAAACACATTGAACACAAAGTCTGGCAATATCAGAGAGTGAGATGTAGCCTACAGGTAAATTCAAGGAAACAGAATATAAACAGAGTAAAGAGACCAACAATGGGCTAAGCCCTAAGAACAAAACGAAATAAGCAATATCGATCAATAAAAGAAATAATACACTGACCATGGACATAAAATCAGTCATAAAAAAAATTTCTGGAAAAAAAAATGTGCATATTAGGTCACTAAATAAATGAGTTGCACATATTGGTACATTCTTAGTGAAATTAATTCTTAATAATAAAATGAACTGACATATAAAATGAATAATACAAATTTAAAAGATAAAATACATATACATGTAGCAATCAAAAATCAGTACTAAACATAATATAGAATAAAAATAATGTGGCACTAGATTTGTAACTTGACAGGAGAATAATAATAATATAGGCTAAGCATTCATTATAAGCATATTACAATAAAAGTGAATAAGACATCAATATGCTAGAATATGCAAATATTGGAAAATAACCTAAACACATTAGTATTATGATATAATGTACGGTATGACTTTATGTCTTACAATTTTGCAAAAACTATAATTCCTTGTTGAAATCTTTATATTGAAATGAAGAAAAGATCACAAAAAAGTGTCTATGTCACTAAAGTAGGCTATCATATCTAGGCTGTATTCTGTAAATCTGTTACTTGACAATCCTGGGTCACTCTCATATGTAACTTAAAAGTTCTCTTACTCAAAAACTGTTTGTTCTAATTGCATTCACACCCTCACAAATAATCAGTTTGTAAGCTAGGCTAGGAGTAGGAGTAGGACACAATCAGTCAATCCGCAGACTACCGTCACAGAAAAATATTCCACTCTAAGCTTCTAATTCTGTTTTGATGAAATCAGAAAAAAATACTGAATCAGTATGTCCCAATGTTGAATGAAAAAGGTGTCTATAACACTGTAGGGGAAGTCGGGGTACAGTGAACCATGGGGTACAGTGAATCATGGGGCTAATTTTTTTTTAGGGAAATCTCATGATGATGTCATAAAATTTGCAATAGGTGAATCCCCTTCTAAAAATAGTAACAACATATTTGATGTGGAACTGACAAGGAGCCTACTAAGTAATATTACTTTTTCTGGCGTAAAAGTTATTTTATCTGGTTTTCTTTTCTAGCAAACTCTACCTTGAAATATTTTTTAAAGTCTGAATTATTTTTTTACATGTTTCAGTCACCATAACAGTTTTATTTATGAATTAAGTTTTGACTCAAATAAAACTGTCAATTAATTTTTTTTAAAACCATGTGCTATGGGGTACAGTGCATCGGGGTACAGTGGATTAGCGATTCACTGTGCCCCATAACATGCAGTGTGAAGAAAGTCAAAATTGTAAGCAAGAAAGAAAAAAAAAAGAATTACTGAAAACAATTACCAATATTTTTTATTTTTTATTGTAGAAAATGGTACGAAACCGAAAAAGCACTAGTCGATTAATATGAATATGAAAGTTTTTTACTTTGTTTTTCCTGAAATTTAATTAATCAATTGGGGTACCGTTGTTAAATGTTCTAAACTGTCTCATATGTTATTGTTTTGTTATTGACACTTTTCTTGATGTTCATTTCAATTGTTCTTTATAAAGAATAAAGTTTAATGCTTGTAGATTGTGTGTTCACTGTGCCCCAATGCCTGATTCACTCTTCCCCAGGGTTGGGACACAGTGGGAAAAAAAAATTTCGTCTCAAAAAGTGGAACTTCTCACACAAATATGCATGTCGTATTATGTTTGTCAAGTAGGTTTTATGCGATGTCAAGTCTTAAGTTATATGAAAACAGACAGGTAAGGTGATTTGTATGTAATTTATACCACTTTGAAAAAAAAAATGGTTCACTGTACACCGACTTCTTACACATAACTAGTACTAGTTGAAGTTTAATTAAATGTTACACACAGGACAGATTTCATGAGAAAATAAAGGGTCTTTCATAAATGAACAACGTCAAATCCAAGCTTTTAAATAGTTCAATTATACTGTATTATGGTTCACATCTCCACCATGTTGTGTTTGTGGGGGTTTTTAATGCTTATTTATAAGACTGTTCTTGATATCCATAGATTTTATTTATGAATCACATGTGAACAAACATGGCAAGGGGGCACCCATCTTCCTTCTATATCCCAGGCTTCCAAGTCCAAGGGACGTAACCCTCTACTTCCTATAGAGGTATTAAAAGAACCTCTTATCTATGCTAGTTAAAATGGGAGTTAACTATGTGAAACCTTAACAATGCTACAGACAACAGAGACTATGCATATACAACAGAACGACGAGACACTTTTTCCATGTCAGTCCCTCAGACCTTTATCAAGGACATGGGGAAACCCGGCCAAATTCTGAAAATCCATCTTGACCCTTTCTGGGATTTAATTCTGGATCCTCATATTAGTGAAAACCCGGCCAAAATCTGAAAGTCCATCTTGACCCTTGCTGGGATTAAACTCTGGATCCTCATATTAGTGAAAACCCGGCAAAAATCTGAAAGTCCATCTTGACCCTTGCTAAGATTAAACTCTGGATCCTCATATTAGTGAAAACCCGGCCAAAATCTGAAAGTCCATCTTGACCCTTGCTAGGATTAAACTCTGGATCCTCATATTAGTGAAAACCCGGCCAAAATCTGAAAGTCCATCTTGACCCTTGCTTGAATTAAACTCTGGATCCTCATATTAGTGATAACTCGGCCAAAATCTGAAAGTCCATATTGACCATTGTTGAGATTAAACTCTGGAACCTCAGATTATTGAGCAAGAGGATAACGTCTATATTCTAGGCATGGTTTATGGAAACATCCTCTCAAATCAGGAAGGAAATTTGTGCAAGACAGTAAAAATGAACCTTTCAATGTCTAGAAGATCAATACAGTACATGTATGTTGTTAGAGCACTATTTTATTACGATATATAACAGTTAAAATCCTTAATAACAGTGAATAAAAAATAGAACAGTTAATGTTTGCTAGGATTAAACTCTGGATCCCCATATTAGTGAAAACCCGGTCCATCTTGACCCTTGCTGGGATTAAACTCTGGATCCTCATTATTATAGACAAATATACTATTGCAGTTCTGGACCAGGATTTTCCACAGCTACATTGATAGTCGGGATGCTGAGCAGACAACCGAATATCAATGTAGCTATGGAGCAGACAACTGGCCATAATGCTAATAGTAAAAAAAATTGAAAATATTTTGTGAATTAATAATAGCTAGTTTATATAGGCTCTGTTATGCTGCTGCATCATCACCATAAAATTCATGTCTAGACGAACTTCCCATTCTCCTGTAAGAATCAGTATAATCATGTTTTAGTCATTGTTTTAATTTCATTCCTATAGATTGTCTGTGGCTATTGGCTTATGAAAATGGGCAACAGAATACAGTGTGCAATGAGGAAAAGACATTAATGTGTAAAGTTAGTAGCACACGTCTCTTCCAAAAGGCTATGAGTTTGTTCATGTTATGGTATTCCCCTGAATCCTGTATGACTTACGAGGAATCGGAGCTGAAGAAGGTATTGTCTTCAACTGAGACTAAACACTGTACCTTCATGTTACTGGGTAACTATTTAAGTCAACGAAACTATGCATCTCATTCCTGAGTTTGGAGGTTATCGGTACCAGGATTATCATCTGATGAAGGAGATTCACGTCTTTCAAAACATTTATTACATACTCTCTCTTTTTTCCTGAAAAGTTATAAATCAATATTACTCTCAGTTACTTCACTTCTCCCAAAACATACTAAAGGTTTCACATTATAAGAGAGTTATAATGTAGGTCATTAAAAAGGAAAATAGTTTACAAATAAAAATATCATTAGATGATAACAATTACAATTGAAGAAAAATTCTAAAGAAACAGAATCAAGATAATTGATAAAGCTTACCTACTACTGGGTGTCATCATCCAATTGTTAGAACAATTAAAACAAAATATCTTGCCACATAGTCTACAATAGTGCTGAAATGTGAAGCAGAAGGATTGGAGAAGTTACAAGTTACAAGTTACCAGTGTTTTACTACAAGGTGTCATATCAGTATAAATAAACTGATCTTAATTCAGAAATATGGGAATATATGACACTATATTTCTATTCATAAAATCTTGTACCTACCTTTCTATGGAAGAGTGAGAATTCAGATTTACAAACTAAACAATTCGTTACAGCACTACTGTCCATCAAAACATTACTAGCTTGTTGTTTTTGTTCAAACATTAGTTTGTCTGCCCTTCGCCACAATAAATCTTTATCTCTATAAAACATAACAATATTCTAACCAGTTAGAATGGGAAGTTTTGTTCGTGTGTTTATAATTACAAAACAATACAATATTTGCAAAATATGCTAACATGTTGATAGGCCTAAAATTCTCAAATTAATATATTCATATTTTATATATCTCAGCCCCTGATAAAAGGTTTATCTGCTAAATGGTAACATTGTAAAAATAGTTTATGGTTTAAGATGCTTGATATAAAGCTTTGGCATTTGTTTTACAAACTTAAAATTGGAAATTATTACGCATGTTTTCTCACACACTCACTTTATCAGTTCAACTAAGCGTTTTTTCATGGCTTCATTATCTGACTGGAGAGATATTATAAAACTATCTTTTTCTTTTACAATTTTATATACGGCATCCAGTTCACACTAAAATAATAATAAAATGGAATTAATATGTTGTAATTGTCCAATTGTACAATTTATGACACACTATGAAATAAAACACAGGTTACGTCCTACATTCCTACACCTAATCATGCTTATAAACCAACATCATACAGTGTAACAGGTTACGTCCTACATTCCTACACCTAATCATGCTTATAAACCAACATCATACAGTGTAACAGGTTACGTCCTACATTCCTACACCTAATCATGCTTATAAACTAACATCATACAGTGTAACAGGTTACGTCCTACATTCCTACACCTAATCATGCTGATGAACCAACATCATACAGTGTCACAGGTTACGTCCTACATTCCTACACCTAATCATGCTTATAAACCAACATCATACAGTGTCACAGGTTACGTCCTACATTCCTACACCTAATCATGCTGATGAACCAACATCATACAGTGTCACAGGTTACGTCCTACATTCCTACACCTAATCATGCTTATAAACCAACATCAGTGTACAATGAGGGTAATGTAAAAAAAAACAAGGCATTGATTTGATTGAATGATATACGGAAAAATTACAAAAAAATGTTTTTAATTCAATTTCTGATTTTTCATTTTCCAATTCACTTACTCTATCTTTTTCCATCTGTCTTTTACATTCAGAGAACTTCTTATTTTCAGCGTTTAATTGTTTCAATTCTGTCTCATTTTCTGACAGTTTGAATTTCAGATTTAAAAGTTCTCCAGAAGATTTTTTCAATTCATTTTTCGTCTCTTCTAACTCTTTTTCTACATGTTTTAGTTGTTCTCCTTGGCGTCCAAACTGCTGATTCATCATGTCAATCAGAGACGTCCTAAAAATTGATTCTTGTGTAAAAATGTATAGTTGTTCTCCAGTTTCATAAAGTTCCGTTTTTAACTTATCTACTTCATCTTTTAAGAGAGATTTTGTCTCATTCCTTGATTTCACTTCCTTTAGTTCTTTTTTCATTTCATCACGTTCTATTGGTAATTCTGTTTTTAACTTTTCTTTACTTGCTAATTGCTGCTTTTCACTTTCAAATTTTTCTTTTTCTATTTCTGATTTTTGATTTTCCAGCTTTTCACTCAACTCTTTTACTAATATATCTGAGGAATGTAGTTTTGCTCCTATGTCTTGATTCTGCTTTATAAGATTTGTATTTGTGTCCTTCAAAGAATTAACCTGACACTTCAAATAACTTACTTCATTTATCTTTGATTTGAATATTTTCATTTGAGTTTCTAAATTTTTCTTGTTATTCTTAACTTCAGAACTTGCTTTATGCAAATGTTCTTCACTTTTTTTCAAAGACATTTCTAATTCTGATTTATCTACACAAAGTGCATTATATTTTTCTTTCAAATCACTGATTTCTATTGTCAAGATGTATTGATTTTTGATTAAATCTATATTTTGTTGATTGCTCTTTTGTAGAGATTCTTCTAAACCAGATATTTTTTCATTAGATGATTTTAGTTGGTCTATATTTGAAGATATCTCATAACTATGTTCTTTTTCGATGTTTGATAACTCTTGCCTTAATTCTTGTATTTTCCTATTTATTTCAGATTTAGATAAAGCCATATGATACTGATAGTGTTCAACATCAGTATCATATTTCAATGTCAACGTTGCCAAATTTACAGTTGCCTTTTCAGATAGTAAAGTGTTTTTTCTGAGATCCATTTCAAGGTTCTCGTTTTGTTTTAGTAATTCATTATACCTGAAATATAGAAAAGAATCCATGGTCCTTGCCATTTCACTTAAACTATATGTTTTATTACCAAAAATATCAGGAATCCTTACAATACATCGGTATCCAGTTAAAACGGTAACATGTCATAATGGTAATAAATTTTAAAAGGTTCTGGTTCATCATTTTTTAATATCCTTACATATAAACCTAGTATTTGATAGCACCTTTATTGGTTGTTCAACATCCATTTAAGAGTATGCTAACACTAAACTAATGTCTGATCATAAACTCACTGAAAATAACATCCTTCTCCTCTATCTTTTCTCTCCAGGATTTATTCTTAACTCCTACAATACTTCCTTATATACCCTTTTCTGGTTTATTTTCAATTCTAACATTTACTAAAGTATGAATTTAGAATGGGAATCATACTTATCCACATAAATAGTTGAAGAATCTTATGAAAGCCTGTCAGAAAAAAATAATATTAAACATAAAGAAGACAAGATACCTTTTAACCAAATTAGGATATTTTTCTTGAATAGTCTCTTCTACTAATTCACCCTGTGTTTCCCACACTAACTGGTCTGGTAATAATTTCTTTTCTTCCAAAGATTTTACTTTTAATTCGGACATTTTTTTCAGAATTTAAGATTTCAAATTCAATAATAAATATTATGACAATTAACAATCAAAAACGTCGACCCTGACAACATGAACTTGACAACGTGATAAGTTGCGATAACTCTTTTCACGAAAGTTCTTACAAGAAAACACCATCAATCGAATGAACTAACCTGTATTTTTAAACCTGGTTATCGGTGTCGTATCACAGAGTAAAATATTTTTACTGTGGTCGTATATAGAGAGAGTCTGGACAACTTCGAAATAGACGCCATCTTGTTTCTCTCTAAATTCCATTATGGCCGCCAAACAATGCAAACTTCACTACATTTCATACATAATGATACGATAAAATCCATTTATATGCGGAGGGATTTTGATGGTGCTCATATTCTTATATTAGTCGATTGGCCAGCGAGACCATTTTCACGCCGTCTGCCCACCCGTCCACTCTCCCTCCTTCCATTTATGTAGGGCTAGCTAACCCGTCTCTTATATACATTGAAATGACATAAACGCCTAAGAATCGATAATGAAAAGTTTAGTTTGTGAATCAGGGGTGTAGATCCGTTGAAGAATTTTCAGAGCAACTCCCCCCCCCCCCTATATTTTTTATTGGAGTCGGGGGCAAACGTCAATTTATCGGCAATAAGGCACTCTTTATGCGCGCGTTTATGGGCTAGAAAGCAAATGAAAACTGGATAGGGGAGGGGCGCTTATATTGTGTTCATTATTGCCGACGCCGGAATGGGGTGCCTCTAGGAGGGTTAGAGGGGATGTTCTATCCCTAAAAAACTTACGAAGATATGGATTGCTCCCAAGGCCCGTAACTAAGGGGGGGGGGGAATCTTTTCGCCCCCCCCCCCTGCAAAATACAAAAAAAAAATGCTGAAAGCAGTCACACTGCTATTTAGTACTGCAAGAGATAAATTTTATCTTTAATTGAAAATTGTGGGTACAATATACAGACAGATTTATGGAACAACACTGGTTTATGCAACGTAGCTGGTACGGGCCTGTTGCTCTCTTTCAATATGAGGCCGGCCGGGCAGTATTCTCGTTGAAAACAGAAGTAATTAGCACAGCACGTTTTATTGAATATCGTGATCACAGGGAGAAAATAATACAACACTTTTCTTATTCTTTATTTCAGTCTCAAAACCATAGACCTCATTGCTACAGACTTGCTTTTTAGTTGACCATCCACATTTAAATTAGCATGTTCGTTTCCTTTTTTCTATTTTCACCACAATGACAATGACAGTATACGCACATTAAAAAAAAATTATTTAATAATTTGCTTCGCAATTGATGGCAATCGGGAATAAGAACGTCAGTGAGAACTGTTTCAGCTGATTTCACCAATCTCTGTTGTCAGAAAACGAAACGATCAAATCTAAGTCCAAATAGATGGAATTAACAGAAGACGGCTATAGGCCTACATTGACTTTGTCAATAAAATAAAAAACCTCAAAGTCCCTTCAAATGCTATTCTAATTTCAATAGACGTAACTTCTATGTACACCAATATCGACAACACTACTGGCCTAATGGCAGTTCGCAAGACCCGACGATGCAATTCTACAGCTTTTAGAGATTTGTCTTAGTCGCAATGATTTCACATTTAATGGTAAAACATATCTACAAACCTCAGGTACAGCAATGGGCAAACGATTCGCCCCTTCATACGCAAACCTTTTCATGGCAGAGTGGGAACGTGAGGTATTACCCCTTTGTCCATTTGACCCACTTTTCTATGGACGCTTCTTAGATGACATTTTCATGGTTTGGACTTACTCCATAGAACAATTTTGGCAATTTTTTTAAATCCTCAACAACCACCACCCGTCCATCAAACTAACAGCCAGCGTCAGTCACAAAAGCATAGATTTTCTCGATACTACTGTTTTTAAAGGTGATTCCATAGCGGAGACTAATAAATTATATATTAAAGTATATTTCAAAGAAACCGACACTCATCAACTTTTGCATAAGAGCTCATTTCATCCAAAACATACATTTTCTGGAATTATTAAGTCACAAGTTTTACGATTTCACCGAATTTGCACAAGGCCTTCTGATTTCAACCAAGCCTGTACGATTGTTTTCTCAAAACTGAAAGAGCGTGGATACTCTAAACGATTTTTACGAAACATAAAAAATTCCACATTAGCACAGTTAGCAGCTAAAAATAGACTTTATGCCGAAGGGCCTCCAGGTTTAAGGAGTGCCCCATGTATGTCAACCAGATGCAAAACATGTCCCTTTATATCAGAAACGCATTATTTTCAAAGTAACTCTACGAATAAAAGATACCCGATCCAAGAGCACCTAACATGTGAAAACTAGAATGTAATATACTTAATTTCATGTAAAAAATGTCCCAAACAATATATCGGGGAAACAAAGAACAAATTACGCACTCGTTTTAATGCTCACAGATCAGATATTAAATTAAAAAAAGACAAGCCTGTTTCTAACCATTTCAATCTTGACGACCATTCACTTGACGATCTCACCCTAACCCCAATTGAGCGCATAGAAATCGACTTGCCCGAAGATGAAACTACCAAATTCCGTCAATCTAGAGAAGCCCATTGGATTGAGATAAAAACATTCTTGTTGTACCAAGAGTGAATCTCTAAATATGTAGATGTTACACCTCTCTGCACCAAGAAGGTGAAAACAGAGAAGTGTGAGTATATAATGGACCAGATTAGCCAACGCGATGACTGACACACAAAAGTAAGGGATTCAGCAGCACAGCTGACCCACGGACGAGCCTCAAAGTTCAGAGTAAAACCCACAAGTAGGACTAGTTTAAACCACGTGGGGAGCACAGGGACGGGGCAGGGTTCACACACTGGCACTACGACTTGTGCAACCGGAACCTAAATCAACCCTCTGTCTTCAGTAGTCTCTGTCTCAATCACCCAGCAGCCTTCTACAGGATCATCTGTGGAAGGAGAGAAACAAAACTAAGATATCTCATAGGCTTTTAATTTACTTGATTGAGGAGCACATGGAAGGGAACTTCCTGTCATAAAAGTGAAAACATGTCTGAAGAACATCACAGACACACAAACATACTAATACTAGATCTAATGCAAATAACTAGCTTTTGAACGGCTTAAAAATAGGGAAGCGTAAAGCTTCAGGTCTGACTAAGCAACGTTATGAGATAATTCCTGGTACCTGCAGATACCTTTGCTATATTTGACACAGGTGATCAATCTGTATACTATAGATACTTAATTATAATTAAGGTGAATATCCCGTTACTTGTAACATTAACCAATGTATAACTTGACCTTATCCTGTACCTATTTCTAGATTCTAACTAACAAAATGATAAAAGAACAAAATACAATTGAAAAAAAAACCTCAAAGAACTACAAGAACTATAGTGGTCACTGAAATATTTACAATCTCAAATTTGAGGGATTTCCAACAGAGTTATAAGTCAACCGAGAAGGTGCTTTACGTAACCGTTTGTAACCAGAATCAGATTTCAATAATTTAACAACATCACAAACACTTTTGGCACTTAAATGAGGTAAAGAATTAGATAAGGGTTCGTTGAATTGTTCACAACAATACTTAATAACATTAAACCCTAAAATGGGAATATCAATATGCTCATCTGATTCAGCATTCCCAGTAACTAAGAAAGGAACAGTAAGGTTATTTCTGTCAAGTTTTAAGTTTAATCCCACCCACCCCTCAAAAGGGATATTTGACCCATTTGCAGCCAAGATCCTAAACTTGTCGCCGGAATCTAACAAATCTGTAACTGGGCGAATACTTTTGCTAACCATAGGCAGATGTTTGTCTAAAAACTGTTTGCTTATTAAGCAAACCTGAGAACCTGTGTCCAATAGTACTCTAACTGAAACACCATTTAACAAGCAATCAACATGACAAACATCACCAATTAACTTAACTAACTTTTGCCGAATTTTTGCCGTTAAACTAAGGACCTGGCCCTTCAACTCATCAACCGTACTGACTTTGTATGGATTTTGAATTTCAGTTATTCGGTCATGTATTAGTTGCTGAGTTTGAGGGGACAAATCAGGGGAATTTACATTAGGTTTCACATGGCCCCCTGTAAAAGCCTTCATAGCCTGGCTACGGGTTTTAACATTAGTACCAATGTCAATTTTCAAACACCCTAATGTTTGTATCATAGTGTCAAAAGGCATTTGAAACAGGCGAGCCTTTGTCTCAAACAGTTTCTCTTCCATACCGGTACTATCAGTATCAGCCATTGTGTAAGGGCGTCTAATATCTGGTTCCCGGACAAGCCCCCAAATGTTACACCTCTCTGCACCAAGAAGGTGAAAACAAAGAAGTGTGAGTATATAATGGACCAGATCAGCCAACGCGATGACTGACACACAAAAGTAAGGGATTCAGCAGCACAGCTGACCCACGGACGAGCCTCAAAGTTCAGAGTAAAACCCTCAAGTAGGACTAGTTTAAACCACGTGGGGAGCACAGGGACGGGGCAGGCTAAGATATCTCATAGGCTTTTAATTTACTTGAGGAGCACATGGAAGGGAACTTCCTGTCATAAGAGTGACCTGCCCTTGTCCAAAGGCATTTGTCACCTTTAAAACTCCAGGCACTTGTAACTTTTAATAAATAGAGTTACCTCCCTTCAACTACTTCACTTTCCTCACGACTTAGCCATACATGGTACAAAATTATTAAACACTGGTACCCCCTTGTATCTAATGTTACACTGACGTTCAATTAGATTTGCTTCATCTGTTTTGTGGAACTCGATTCCTCCCAATCATGCCCTCAAGAACTCGAAATCCACCGACATATTCAGCGTAGGCTTAAAATATATCTATTCAAGTTATACTTTGGAACCGAAGATCAAGTATAAATTTTGCAAGCGCACTAGGGACTTTGTAATAATTGTGTTTGTGCGCGATACAAATTTCCATATTATTATTATTATATATTAAAACAAGAACTTAATCGAATGGAGGAGAATAATAACATCAGTAGAGTTGAAGAACCAGCAGATTGGGTTAATAATCTGTGTGTTGTGTATAAAAGTAATGGTAAAATCAGAATTTGTTTAGACCCAAGAAATTTAAATTTAAAAATTTGTAGAGAACATTATAAACTTCCAACGCTTGAGGACATTATTGGTAGATTTGCAAATGCTACTGTACTTTCAAAACTGGATGCTTCCTATGGATTTTGGTAATTGCAACTCAATGAAGCAAGTTCATATTTGTGTACAAATAATACCCCTTTTGGTCGTTACTGATTTTTAAGACAGCCATTAGGTATACGTTCAGAACCAGAAATGTATTATAGAACAATACATCAACTATTTGAAAATATACCAGTTGTAAATACTTCCATGGCCGACATTATTATTTTGGGATCAAATGAAGAAGAACATGATTATCGTTTAAGACAAGTATTATTTAAAGCTTGTGAAGTAGGTATAAAGTTAAACAAAGATAAATGTGAAATAGGTGTTTCAGAATTAGTATGTTTAGGTGGTATAGTTTTCAAAAGACAGTTTAAAATCTGCTAAGCGAAAAGTTATATGATATCGTAAATTTCAAAATGTAGACAGGATTTGCAAAGACTTGTCAGATAAGACTGCTACCTTGCGAACATTATTAGACAAAAGTCATTTAAATAATTAAAATTATTAGTTGCTAGTGATCCTATTTTAGAATTTTATGATTTTTGTAAACCTATTAAGATATCAACTGATGCAAGTCTAAAAGGAATAGGTTGTGTTTTACAACAAAATCACGATAATGACTGTTTAATTATAGCATATGGTTCAAGATAGAGCATTCACTGAAACTGAAAGTATGCATCAATTGAACGTGAAATCTTAGCTTTGACATATGCATGTGAAAGATTTCACCAGTATATTTTTTGGTCAAACATTTGAAATAGAAACAGATCATAAACCCCTTATAACTATATTTTCTAAAATTGCCCAGCTAGAATTTAAAGATTGCTAAGTATGATTTTAGATTAACAGTACAAGGTAAATATATGTATATATCTTATACACTATCAAGAGCCCCTAGTATTCATTGTATTCAATCTAATATGGAAGATCATGTAAATGCTTATGTATGTGGTGTATTAGAGTCTTTGCCTATATCTAGTAGAAAATTAGATGAGATTAAGAATGAAACTCTGAAAGATGTAATATTATGTTCTTTACAAGAATTAAAAGGTTGGCCTAATTCTAAATCACTTTTTAGAAAAGAATTGAATTGAATAGGGCCCTCCAACTCCACTTTCCAATTTCCGAATCAGGAATAACAGATGACAGAAGGACATCACTGTTACCTTCGAATTCTTAAATATGATCAGTCATGGCTCATCGTTAATGAAGCAGTCTGTCTCAACAAACAAGATCGCACTTTCATCATCTGTTAAGTCTAAGAGTTATTTGATAATTATTACCGGAAGGCTGTACACGGGACAGATCAGCATCCAACCCACAAATATCCCTAACATTTTTTAATGACATCAGTTGCTGTTATAGTTAACTTATCATTCACCGTTAGTAGTTCTAGCCACTTAAGAAAAATTAGGAAGTTTAATTAGTTTTTTAAGTTCTCGGTGGCCCGTTTGAATTTCTGCCTTTTCTGATAGAGGGACAAAAAGTCCTACAAAAACACTGAAAGCCAAAAAGTTTCCAAATTAATATTCAGACTATTTTATTTTAGGTTAATTATACACATAATAAATACCGGATGGAATACTGATAACTTGATAGGGGCCTATAGACAAATTTTAAACACACCAATATCCAAAATCAACAGTAAAGATCCATATGTATTAAAATACACCACTCTACACTATATTAAATTGACTCAGTTAAGAAACATTTAGCTAATGATTGGATAGTTTAGTCATGTTATTTTAGAAATCTTCTAATGAGGATTTTCAGTGGTATGTTATCAGCCTGCAAGAACCCGGTTATTTTAGTATAGGCTATGGAAAAGACAATGAGTGTACAAAGAACCAGAACCTTGAAGATGTGCCTTGTAGGGTGTTTACAGGCCAAAAATCGAACTTTTTTTTTTACAGAACAAGGGCAATAATTTATTTTAATATATTAATTAATATTATTAATTTTCAATATTTTTGGATCCGCTGATTTTCAAGAGGGTTCATGTAATTACGTACAATCACACAAAGTTACGTCAAGAATTGTGCAGCCTGGGATGTTTACGAGCAATTCTGGACGGACGAACAGACAGATCGACCGACGGATGGATATGAGTGACAGCAATATACGCTCCACATTTCACGTGTTATTTTCAAATGCATTAGCTAAACAGTGAAACCCTTCCAAACCCCCTCTATAAACCGGATCTCTAGTAACCGACATAGGCTTTTTGAAAGGTCCCGGCCGAGTCTATGATACATAGAGGATGAACTATGGCAAACCGGCAACCCCTTTTAGCCCACAATCCGGCATCGAAATCAAGTCCCAAAGTAGTTCATATATGGTTAATTGGTCTCTTTATACCAATATTTTACTTCATTCAGTTTACGGATTAATTACAATATGAAAGATGACACCTGCCAATTAATCACTAATTCAATTTAAATATCGATTTCCATTGTTTCGCTGATTGTTTTTTTTTTCTATTCACATTTAATTACCGGTACTCTTTTATGCATTCCCACTCCTATGGGTAAACCGGCAACCCATCCAGACCGACATATATTTATCACGGAGCTGAAACCCTATCGGTTCAGAGGGTTTTCACTGTACTTCATAAGTTACTCTTGAACAAAGATATGCACACACAAAGATAAGCTTAGCCAATTATATGAAACGCATCCATACTTAAAAAAATTAACATTAAATAGAAAAAAAAAACACTTTCTACTGACATAAAAAAGCTAAACAAAAACTTAAGATTTTAAAAGAATGGTTGAAATTAAAAACCATCTCTTCCTATATTAAAGTGGGACATGGAAATAAGGAATATATACTTTTATTGTTATTTCTGAGATGAAGAAATTTTTCACTTATTCTCATGGCATAATCACTTTATACATGGGTTGCTCAATTAAATATTTCTCAAGCCTTGATAAAGGAAATATTTAATTCAGTAGGAAATGTCACAAATTTTCATATTTCGTATCCATTCATTGTTCAAATATGTACTAATAATATTGGAGAATTAGTATATTATTCCAGATATGCTAAATCTTTTGCATGTCAGAATCCATGTCGGTTTGTTTGTGAAGATTTTGGTCAAGCTCTTTTTCCATTAACTTACAAAATGTGGTGAAGTCCTGAGTTGTCATAGTTTTCGAGATCATTTTTACAAACTTGCTATCTGATGTGTCAATAATGTCTTTAAGGGGAGGGTTTGTGCTCTTAGTTTCCAAATGGTTCCTCTTAGGTTTTTGAAACAATCCAGCACGTTCTAGAAAAACATGACGTTCTCTTACATGTTTAATAGGATGTTGGAAGAGTGAAGCTGATATCATGTGTTGTTGAGACATGCCCATAATATAGTGTACATACATGAATTTTTCCTTAATATCTGCAATACTCTCATTCAGAATCAAAGGTGTTGTTTTCATTAATTGCAAGGAATGCTCCGCACTGAATAACTCCTTTAATTCATTTAAACGCATATTCAAATCTTTAACACTCACATGAATAATGTCCTGGTTTTTAAGAAAAAGGTTCAAAATGTCTTTATTTGATAATCCTAATTTTCGTAAACATTCAAAGCATCTTTTAATCTTTTCAGGATTTGTGTTATGGAAATTGTTCTTTTGGCTGATGAGCTTTACCACCATTTTATTCTCTATGCCATAGGATTTCAAAGTATTAACTAATAACACTAGTGTCTTTGACTGCATAAGGACAGGTTTCGTCACATACAAATCAACAATTTTATCAGGATGTTCCTCAAGGCTGAGCAGTAAATCAACCTGTTCAGAGACAATTGTTTGGGGAATAGTAGTGACCATAACATCAATTTCGGATGCCCGCTTCAACACTTTGGAAACTAGGTTTGATGTGTTAGATTCCTTTCTTATAATGGAGCACCTAAACTTGCGATCATAGCATATAGGAAATCTTGTTCTCCCTATTAGCATAAGGTTGAAGTAGACTGAATGCAATTTAGACATCTGGACAATTTATACTAGGTTATGCTCTGAAAATGAAAAATTCTTTGAACCTCAACATCATCAATCTGAAATAGAAAAGCAGAGGTTTAATATAGGTCGACTGATCGATGGGCATATGCCATGGACATGGCTTATGCACACTTGAGGACCATCTGGAAAAATGCTTTAAAAACTTTTCGATAATTTCACTCTGCTATGAATCTTGGCAATCTAGTCGGAAAATATTTGGTCCCTGTGCAGTGAATTGTTTACACAAAAACAGTTGCTTCAACCGCTGTCTTCTCAGTTCTCAGTATCTATGCCATGGTACAGAATACATTTACAAAAATTATCAAAAGTAAAATTAGGCCAAAGTTTTAAAATTGACAGAGATATATTATAGAACCTAACCTAAATTAATCTTTAAAGCACATTAAAACTTTGGGCCAAGTCTTGTCCATCAAATACGTCTTCTTCAAGGGACCAGTCCATAACTCTAATGTTAATTATTAATAAGCTGATTTCTTCTCGAAATATAACTAAATGTAGTCGTTTTTTAGTAATTAAATCGTTTGTTTCAGCCTTATTAACTATATAAATGTTATCAATGAAAACTAGATCCGTGTAAGTGTTTGAAAAACTGAAAAAAACTGATTAATTATAAATGAACTATTTTAAATGAATTGTCCCAAGCAAAATGGCTGCGCCCTTCAAGCGTGTGTTCCGGTCGAGTATATAGATGTTATTATATTGTCTACCAACTGTTAAACACTCATCGAATTCATACGGCTTAGGTGCATGACAAATTTATATTATTTGTCTTTATGTTTCGTATCAGCTTAGTTGAAGTTCACAAGGAATCAGCCAAGTAGTCCTACTAAATCCCTGTTTCACTAGACTAGGCCTAGACGGCAAGAGTCTGAACTAAACTGAGCTTAGACATTTTTTTTACCTCGAATCCACCAGAACCTGATAGTGCTGGAGCATCACTAGCCTTCTTTTTTTTCATTTTGATTCTGTTAGTATTACATAACCCTGGCTGTGACTCTGGCCCTTGAATGGTCTGCTAGATATAGATCAGTTTATACAAATTTGACAGATCCAGTGTGAATAATACTAGATCTACACAAATATCTATCTTTTCAAAATATCTCTATAAGGGTTTGGTGGATTTTTGGTATATATATATGCTTGCATCTTCTTGAGGTCTAGGCCTTTCTGACCTTACTCAAGCCAACATTTACATCATATAAAATAGCACTTAAACAACAACTGCTTTTGCCATTATTTATCCAAATGAAAATGTTATCTTTTGATCATGATAATATCACTATATAGGCTATAGGCTTTCACTTCCTTGGAACGATTAAGGCTAGATTTTGTCAAGCTAAAATGACCTTGGTACCCTATCTGAAACGCTTAGCATAAAATTAATGTGACCTGCAAATGGCAGGTGAAACATCTAGACCCATTTCAATGAAAATAAAAGAGTGCTCAAATGGCAAATGTGAAGACTGCAATGAGCTCTGAAATTAACATTAATTCACTACCAGTATATCATCCAAGCTATATCTTAACTATCCTAATCCTGCTTTCCTCTTATTGTTTCACCTCATTCCTTTGAGTTTCTTATTTATTTACTATATATATTATTGGTCTTGTTATATGATTCATTTAAGTGAATATGAAATTGTCATCTACTTTATATAAATCTTTTCTCTTGATAACGCTGCCTGTATGAGCATGTAAAACTTTGAGTTTATAAGCAAATGTTAACTTTCTAGATTGTGAAAAGCCAGGGTAAAAGAAGAAAATGAGATTTTCAGTGGTATGTTTTCAGCCAGCAAGAACCCGTTTTTTTTGGTATAGGCTATGGAAAAGACAAGGAGTGTACAAAGAACCAGAACCCCAAATTCCTAAATGTATTAGACTACAAACTGGTAAGATTGAACTTCTTTATGCCTTATTCATATCCATATTCCATTTATTAGAAGACTACATAGTGGCTATTCTATGAATCAGGTGAGCAGCTAGTATTATTTACTTTACCAGCTGACAGCTCATTGTGTTATTCATATCATTTTTCAAAATTAAAGTCTGATGTTCAACACCAATTAAGCTTGTTCTTAACCTTCTCACATGCAGGTATTATTGACATGTCAGTGGTAATAACAGCATGTAAGAAACTCAATAACACACTGAAATTGACAACAGAATCTACAGTGGCATTGTTTGATTGTAGGAGGACATACTTTTCTTTAGCCCAAATTGGACTGGTTTTGAATAGTTGAAATGATTATTTGGCCATAAATTAATCTTTGTTTCAGAAATTCCTATCATAGATCCATTGATAAAAGAAGAAGATAAAACAGAATGGAAGCCACCAGTGCCTAATGATTTACAATTTAAACAACCACCAACTATTGAAGAATACCCTAATTATAATGAAAATCCTGTTCATGTTTATATTCGCGGTACTAGACTAACAGAGGGTAACTAATTACACCAAATTCTCATTGAAATGTAGTTGAATACTGTCGTCACCCCTGTCCATCCATTCATCTCAATTGGCTGTGAACAGTTTTTGATAGAGGGGGGGAAACTACTATTCGAACCCACAGCACCTAGTCGCCTAGCAGACGACAGTCCAACTCGCTAACCACTGAGCCATTCACCACCCTAAAATGTCTTCATATTTTGTGTAAAAACTTGGGGAGTGTCGTATGATAATATATATTACATGTATGTGTATATTCCCTGAGATACAGTGAAACCTGGCTATAACGAATCATACGGAACCGAACGAATTAGTTTGTTATAGCCGAAATTCGTTGTATCATTTATATCATCACACAAAACGGGACTTTTAAAGTTGTTCGTTATTCCCGGTTTTTCGGTATAGGCATGTTCATTATAAGTGAGGACCACTGTAATACCATTTAACTTTTTGTTTAGAAAACGGCAATCTCAGCTTGGACCTTTTTCTTTTCAGGAATCAGTCAAGCATGTATATTAACCAAATCTGTACAATTAGAAGGTTTCCCTCAACCCATTCAATCACTTATTGGTAATATACATATTGATAATGAAGTAAGTAATATTTTTAGGAAATATATATTGATAATGAAGTAAGTAATATTTTTAGGAAATATTTACATGTATTGATAATGAAGTAAGTAATATTTTTAGGCAGAAGTAAGTCATATTTTTAGGAAATATATATTGATAATGAAGTAAGTAATAATTTTAGGAAATATATATTGATTATGAAGTAATATTTTTAGGAAGAAGTAAGTACATGTAATATTTTTAGGAAACATATATTGATAATGAAGTAAGTAATATTTTTAGGAAACATATATTGATAATGAAGTAAGTAATATTTTTAGGAAGAAGTAATATTTTTAGGAAGAAGTAAGTAATATTTTTAGGAAATATATAATGATAATGAAGTAAGTAATATTTTTAGGAAATATATATTGATAATGAAGTAAGTAATATTTTTAGGAAGAAGTAAGTAATATTTTTGGGAAATATATATTGATAATGAAGTAAGTAATATTTTTAGGAAGAAGTAAGTAATATTTTTAGGAAATATATATTGATAATGAAGTAAGTAATATTTTTAGGAAATATATATTGATAATGAAGTAAGTAATATTTTTAGGAAATATATATTGATAATGAAGTAAGTAATATTTTTAGTAAATATATATTGATAATGAAGTAAGTGATATTTTTAGGAAATATATATTGATAATGAAGTGAGTGATATTTTTAGGAAATATATATTGATAATGAAGTAAGTAATATTTTTAGGAAATATATATTGATAATGAAGTAATTATTGAGTATTATTCCAAATTGGTAAAATACATGTTGATAGAGTAATATTTCCGACTAATATGAATATAGATTAGAATGACGTATTATTCTCAGCTTTATATACATATATTATTATTTTTCGTTTAAGGAGAAACTTTTACAGAGATGCATTATGCAATCACAAGTCTGGGACTCTACATATGAGAAATTACCCAGGAGAGTAGATACTGAAAATGTGGGGTATAAATTTACACGAGAATATGGTATACCAAAAAGTCGTAGAATGTAAGCACTCAATTAGACTTGTTGTGAATTGTGGGAGTCAGGGTGGCAAAGAAACATTTCTCTAAATATAAAAGACTTCTTTTGTATATGCCCATATGAAATATAAGGACTGTTTTTGTGATATATTAGTTTAAAACTTTGTATTTCAGACAAGTATTTTTACAAGGTTTGATCAGGTTATGTCGGATAACATCTCTACAGTATCCTAGCGTCTTATCAGACAGATTCATAGTGTCTGATTCCTACCTTAATACACATTATCAGTTTAGGGGTAAGTATTTTCAGACCTGGTCAATAACTTTGATATGTAATGGATTACATTTCAATTACTTTTTATACGCCCACATGGAAATGTGGACGTATATTGCCGTCGCCCCTGTCCGTCGGTCCGTCCACATTTGTTGTATCCACGATAGAGGCTACAGTTTTTATCCGATATTAATGAAACTTGGTATACATGTATATGTAGATGATATCTCGGTCAAGTTCGAAAATGGAAATTATCGCATGAACGGCTTTTGAGTTATTGCCCTTGACTTAGTAAAAACGCGTCAAATTTGGGTTGTATCCACAATAGAGGCTACAGTTTTTATCCGATCTTAATGAAACTTGGTATACATGTATATATTGATGATATCTCGGTCAAGTTCGAAAATAGAAATAATTGCATGAGCGGTTTTTGAGTTATTGCCCTTGACTTAGTGAAAACGTGTCAAATTTGGGTTGTATCCACAATCGAGGCTACAGTTTTTATCTGATCTTAATGAAACTTGGTATACATGTATATATTGATGATATCTCGGTGAAGTTCGAAAATAGAAATAATCGCATGAGCGGTTTTTGAGTTATTGCCCTTGACTTAGTAAAAACACGTCAAATTTGGGTTGTATCCACAAAGAGGCTACAGTTTTTATCCGATCTTAATGAAACTTGGTATACATGTATATATTAAGGATATCTCGGTCAAGTTCGAAAATGGAAATTATCGCATGAACGGTTTATGAGTTATTGACCTTGACTTAGTAAAAATGCGTCAAATTCGGGTTGTATCCACAATAGAAGCTACAGTTTTTATCCGATCTTAATGAAACTTGGTATACATGTATATATTGATGATATCTCGGTCAAGTTCGAAAATGGAAATTATCGCATGAACGATTTTTGAGTTATTGCCCTTGATTTAGAAAAAATCCTCCAATTTTCAGAGGATGTTGATGAAACTTGGTGTGAGCATTGGAATTGATTAGGCCTCAGTCAAGTTTGAATTTGACAGTTTTTCAATGAATTGTTTTAAGTTATTGCCCTTGACTTAGTAAAATTGCGTCAAAATTCTATTGTGGTTGCAATAAGAAGCTTTAATTTTCAAAGGATTTTGATGGATCCTGGTGTAAGCATCAGAATTGATAAGACATTAGTCAAGTTAGAATTTCTGACTTTTTTTAACAAATGGTTTTTGGGTTATTGCCCTTGACTTAGTAAAATTGCGTCAAAAATATTTGTGGGTGCAAAATAAGCTACAATTTTTTAATAGATTTTATGAAACTTGGTATGAGTATTGAAATAGATAAGATGGTGGTCAAGGTCTAATTTGACAATTTTACATGAACAGTTTTTGAGTTTTTGCCCTTAACTTCAATATTAATTCAGTGAATGTTTTTTGAGTTATTGCTCTATTTATTTTTCAAATTCAATGCTGCCAGTGGGCGTATGTTACCTTGCCTGGCAAGCTATCTTTTCATAATTACATAACAATTATTTTTTTTTGTGATTGCAATCAATTACATTACATTATTATAAATAAGTAATTGATTAAATTACAGGATTACCTTTCTGGTATCTACCAATTTCCTTATTTAGAAGAGCTTTTTATTTTAATATGAAACACGAAAAGATGATCCATAATGGATATTGAATATGCTTAAAACAAAAATAGTGAAAATTAATTATGATAACAGCTTCTTTATGGATGTTATTGATTACAAACTATTTGCAATTGAACAAAATTCTTTATTACATATTACTTGATTACATGAAATTTTGCAAATGTTTATAGCTGATTACAATTAGAGTTTAAGATTACACAATATTTTAGGGTCGTGTAAGCAAAGAGCATAACATTTCTTCAGATCATGAATGACAAATTAAGTTCCTCCCAGAAAAGTGCGAATTGATTAAATAAGAGATAGTTCACTTCATTTTGGAAAAAACATTATATTTGTAGAGAATAAAGTGAGATTTGAAGGTAAATGTAAATATTTAGTATTATCTGACAGACCAATGTTAAGATTTGCCGATGCTGATCAAGTTGAAGAAAGTAAAGAAGTAAAATTGCCTGATATGTATCCCATGTCACCATTAATTAGTTTACACAAACGTCATGATTATTCTTTACAGAATATAGCAGGTACTTTTTAAGCTTAGTTATTTATGCAAAATATCTGAGGCCATTCAGAAACAGAGGCTGTTTGTAGGGTTCATTGGGTTTCAAGCTTCAAGCTATGTAATTTTGTGGTTTTTCCTCCATTATATGAGTTAAAATACACCAAATCAAATCATTCACAGGTTATGCTATGGCTCTTCCACATTTGTTACTTGTTATTTCTCTTGGATTGCAAATCTTTGCTCAACAGTAATCAAATTGGGACTGGGCTGGTTTTCAAATCATTCTTAGTTTTGATGGATGTCGGTTTTCCTTTTGATGTATTCAGTATGACTCTTTCTATTCAATTTGATATTTTTTCCAGGTTTGGAAAAAGATTTCACCCATTGTCATCCACATACAATCTTTCTTGCTAATGATAATTTTTGGAATGAAAGTCATCGACAGGCTTCAGCACTGATGTTTGCATTTGGACATGCTGTAGCAAGTGCTAAAAACCTATATGGAGTAAGTAGATTATTTCGAGAGAGTCTGAGGTACCTTTTCCCTCCCAGGGGTATCAGAGAGTCTGAGGTACTTCTTCCCTCCGAGGGATATCAGAGAGTAAGAGGTACTAGTACCCCCAGGGTATCAGGGAGTCTGAGGTACTGGTACCTCCCAGGGTATCAGAGAAGTTGAGGTACTAGTACTCCCAGGGTATCAGATAGTCTGAGGTACTGGTACCCCCAGGGTATCAGAGAGTCTGAGGTACTAGTACCTACCAGGGTATCAGAAGTTGAGGTAGTAGTACCCACCAGGGCATCAGAGTCTGAGGTAGTAGTACCCACCAGGGTATCAGAGAGTCTGAGGTAGTAGTACCCACCAGGGTATCAGAGAGTCTGAGGTACTAGTACCCACCAGGGTATCAGAGGCTAAGGTAGTAGTACCCACCAGGGCATCAGAGTCTGAGGTAGTAGTACCCACCAGGGCATCAGAGTCTAAGGTAGTAGTACCCACCAGGGCATCAGAGTCTGAGGTACAAGTACCTCCCAGGGTATCAGAGAGTCTGAGGTACTGGCACCTCCCAGGGTATCAGAGAGTCTGAGGTACTGGTACCTCCCAGGGTATCAGAGAGTCTGAGGTACAGGTACTCCCAGGGTATCAGATAGTCTGAGGTACTGGTACCCCTAGGGTATCAGAGAGTCTGAGGTACTAGTACCCCCTATCGTTGTTATGTCCCAGTGTGTTTTTGACAACACAGTTTTCATTACTTGTTTTTTCAATGTTTATTTACTTTGTCTATGGAGATGGTTTAGGAAATTGGTCTTTTGTGATTTAAGCCTATTTATTGTCTATTTATTCTGTCTATCTTTGCATTACAGGAAAATGTGAAAGTGTTACCAGAACCAATTTGTATACAGTGTGTAAATGCATCGGACACCACTCTTAATTTTACATTTTTTCAGTTGAACACATTGGACTTTAGTAATTCAGAGGGAATTAAAAACTTTGTGTGGTTTGATACATCCAATCATTTATTTCAATGTCGGTTAAGACAACCATGGAAAGAAGAGAAATATCTGTCAACCATCTATCATAGTTTTAATCCAGAAGGTTTTCATAAACTTTTAGCTGTGTATTTATCTAATACCCCGGAAGCTTATGATCAATATTCTGATAAGCAAGAATCTGTTTCCTTATAAAAATATCTTTCTGAATAAATAAGTTTTTATGTAGAAATTTGTGTTTAATTTTGAATGTTTTATGAAGCTTAAGTAATAGCTATGACCTCATCCTTTATTTATCCACCATCCAGTAGAATGTAGGAGTATTGTGAGAAGTATTCACTTAATGTTTATTATTTGATAAAAACCTCTTTGACTAAGTAGCTCTTCAGACACCTTTTGAAACAGTTATTCTACTCAGGTAGTTAAAGAGTACACACTAGAAATTTTTCAATTCATATTTGACATAAGCTTACTTTCTGAACACAATGTTTACATGAGATGTAAAATATCAATCATTATAATTTATACTTGACCTGATTTCCTTATTACATTCTAAGACAAATGGCATACAAATAAAATATATGTACATATTCTTGGGTCATTCAAAATCAAATGCAATGTACTGAATTTTGTTTTTATGTAAAATAAATCTTAAAACAACAAGCTAGAACTATATTGAGACAAATTTTTTTAAACATGGATGTGAAACAATCAAACAAAAGCAGGTTAAATATATTTTCCTGAAGATACATAGGCCTATATATGTATATAATAAAATCAATGCCTAAGCGAACTTAAGTTAATTCATCTGATTAGCCTACTCTATCTGAATGTGCAGAAAAGTAGATCACAAAACTCTATTCATTTCATTTTCTTTTATCTCGATTTCTCCAGCTGAGATTTCCTAATTTTATGGGATATGATAAGTTGATTTATTGGTATCCAAGGAGCTGTATTTTTTATTCCCATACCAAATAAACTAAAAGTAGTCCAACAATAGAATGCGTCTACCATTTAAACGACAGCTTCAAGTATTTATCTCAGCAAGTTCATTATTTATACATCGAATACATGCTCATTTTAAAGAGAATTTGAATAAAAGCTTCAAAACAGTAACCAACGAAATTGCTCAGACAAGAACTGTTAATTTTTATATCATTCTAGGATCAAGTTTGTTTCGAAAAAAATAAGTTGGTTGAATTAACCAGATGGACAAATATGAGACTTTCCGTTTTCGTCGAAAAATATTTTTATATCAGATGTTCTTCTTGCCCATGATAATTTTTCGTTCCTATTTTAGTTCTGAAACTAGTTTTAAGTAACCAATATGTCAGCCTCTTTAGAACGAATGAAAGAACTGAAGAAAAAAAGAGAAGACCTCGAGAAAGAAATATCGGAATTAACAGATGTTTTAGAAACGGTAATCTTTCAAAACAGAACGCTTTCGTGATTAGTTTCACGACCATTACTACTGTCAGTGTACCTTAGTAAATATTTGTTTGGCTACCGTACAAAAATAGCATTAGTAGAACAAATATTCCCCACTATTCAATTTCAACCCAGTGGTTTTCACCTTAGGATTTATAGGAGCATGGTGATTTAATCACATACACTGAAGAAAGGCTAAAAGAGTTTAGACGTTTGATACACCCTCCTACACAAACTGTTCATATCCCATTTTAAAACAAATTCAGTTAGATATGCATACAATGTCAATGGATACGCTACATAGATGTAGGCTACATGTATAGCATATTTTAAAACTATTTTCTGGTACAATTTAGCTCACTTTGATAATGAAAATTTTAAACCATTAACAAATATTGCTTCAGCTTAGGCAACAGTGTTACTGTATCCAAATGGATGAATCTCAACTAGACATTAAGTTGTGCCAAATCTCTGGATTTCCTTGAAGGGATTTAAAAGATTTTTATAGCCCTCTTATGTTAATCAGAAACACCTTTATTGACTTCTGTTTGTGACTTTAATATTCATCATTTAATGCATGTGGTTCCTGCAATTTGTGACAGAAAAAAAATCATATTACCAGCTTTTTCTTTGTAATTACTTATAATGTTGATTTTGTTTATGCTAGTTTAAAAAAGTTTAGTAGGCCTACAATACACCCAAGATCAATTTTCTGTTCTATATGGAGTCAAGAGCCCATCAATGCTAGCTAGCTCATATATATTTTCTATTCTGTTTCATATTAAATATTTTACAGCAAAAGGGTGTAGGTTTTGATGGACCATTAGTTGATAATGAAGGATATCCTAGAAATGATATAGATGTCTACAGCGTACGACATGCTAGACATAATATTATTTGTAAGTAAAAGAGTATATAATAACAATCACCTATTTTTTTCAATAATTATGCGCATAATAGTTGTATTCGAATTCTTCAGAGCAAGTTTACAGCTTTGATTGTTTTCATAAATGTTCAATCATGTCATGCAAGTTTGTAGGACATCAAAAGGTAGAAATATAAGCTTTTTAGTTTGCTAAAATAAATGTGTACAGAAAACTATGTAGAAAAAGGTACTAATATATGATCTGAAGGAATTCAATGTAGCTGTTGTTCTTACAAACTTATTCAATTATGAGCTCATTAACAATCTAGAAAGTACCATTTTTTTTCTGCTTAATATTTTTTATTTAAAATCTTTTTTTTTGTTGGCATATAGTACTTTGTCAAGCATGCTATCTTGAAGATTGTGTATTGCTTCTTGTAGGTTTGCAAAATGACCATAAAGCGCTTATGAAAGAAATAGAAGAATTATTATACCAAATACATGCTGAAGCCAGAGACAAACAAACTAATGAAGCCATGGATATATCTGTACATAAAACTGTTAGAGAGCAAGAACCATTTGTTAAGGTGGATAGGCTAGACTCTGGTTCACCGGCATTTGATGGGGTAATTACTGTAAACTTGGCTAAATCAGCTGAATATATTTTCATTTATTATGAATGAACCCTATTGATTCAGAGAAATCACAAAATATTCAATATGAATTACTGTCCTTGTTTTTAAAACACTTTCAATTTTAAGCTAGTCAACACTCTAAAAAAACTTGGTGTGAGTGTTTGTATTTAATGTAATAAGCAGACTCTTTGAACCCTATTGAAAATCAGATCAAGGAAATATTTAAGAATTGTTTTTCTTGTTCTTTAATACTTGTTTTTGAATACTTGTTCAATTTTTCATTAGTTTGGGGGGTTTTTTTTTCTGTGAGGCTGATAAACCTTGGATTTTACCTTTCACTTTGATTGAGGGTAGCATGTAAAGAAATTGATTTATCTTGTGAATTTATTTTTTCTTAGGGTATTCAGATTGGAGACGAAATAATCAAATTCGGTTCAGTTGAAAAAGAGAATTTTACAGGCCTACCATGTATAGGAACTGTTGTACAGCATAGTAAAGGTGTAAGTAAATAAAAAGTTACAACTACAAATAAGCTTAAGGGGGTTGACAACCCTAAACCAATGTACAAAAAATTTCAACCACTTCTTTTCCACCTATCTGAAATATTTAAATATCAATGGATTAAGTTGGCTTTTTGGAAAATTTTGTTTTGTTTTGAAGATATTGATAGAAATCAAAATTTTGCGAGATATGTTTTTGGAAAATCCGCAGTTTTTTTCAACATTTTGCAAACGCATGTAAACCTTACGTAATTAACGATCATGTTGTTAAAAGATTGTCTTTCATGCTGTAGAAAGCACCTTTTAGGCATCGATATGAACCAATAACCACACAATTGGAGTGCTAAAACGATGGTTTAGCACATGTTAAAACAACCTTACCCACCATTCATATAATTTATCTGTTTACATGTGACGTAAAGATTTATGGGAATATATGATATGATATGTAATATTTGATGTATTTTGTCATTAAAAATTTTTCTGATGAATGTATTGTGCTATTTCTAATATCGAGATATTTGATGTATTGTGTTATTTCTGATATAGAGATAGTTGATGCATTGTGTTAATTCTGATATTGAGATATTTGATGTATTGTGTTATTTCTGATATTGAGATATTTGATGTATTGTGTTAATTCTGATATTGAGATATTTGATGTATTGTGTTGTTTCTGATATTGAGATATTTTATGTAAAGGATAATTTGTGATAAGGAGATAGTTGATGCATTGTGTTAATTCTGATATTGAGATATTTGATGTATTGTGTTGTTTCTGATATTGAGATATTTTATGTAAAGGATAATTTGTGATAAGGAGATAGTTGATGCATTGTGTTAATTCTGATATTGAGATATTCGATGTATTGTGTTATTTCTGATATTGAGATATTTTATGTAAAGGGTTATTTATGATGAGGAGATATTTGATGTCTTGAGTTATTTCTGATATTGAGATATGTAATTTGTGATAAGGAGATATTTGATGTATGGGTTATTTCTGATATTGAGATATTTGATGTATTGTGTTATTTCTGATATTGAGATATTTGATGTATTGTGTTAATTCTGATATTGAGATATTTGATGTATTGTGTTATTTCTGATATTGAGATATTTGATGTATTGTGTTATTTCTGATATTGAGATATTTGATGTATTGTGTTGTTTCTGATATTGAGATATTTTATGTAAAGGGTAATTTGTGATAAGGAGATATTTGATGTATTGTGTTATTTCTGATATTGAGATATTTTATGTATTGTGTTATTTCTGATATTGAGATATTTGATGTATTGTGTTGTTTCTGATATTGAGATATTTTATGTAAATGGTTATTTATGATAAGGAGATATTTATTGTATTGTGTTATTTCTGATATTGAGATATTTGATGTATTGTGTTATTTCTAATATTGAGATATTTGATGTATGGGTTATTTCTGATATTGAGATATTTGATGTATTGTGTTATTTCTTATATTGGATATTTGATGTAAAGGGTTATTTTGATAGGGGATATTTGATGTATTGTGTTATTTCTATATTGAGATATTTGATGTATTGTGTTATTTCTGATATTGGGATATTTTATTTAAAGGGTTATTTTGATAAGGGGATATTTGATGTAAAAAGGGTTTTTTCTGATATTTAGATATTGATGTATTGTGTTATTTCTGATATTGAGATATTTGATGTGTTATTTCTGATATTAAAATATTTGATGTATTGTGCATTTCTAAAATTGGATATTTATGTATTGTGTTATTTCTGATATTGAGATATTTGATTTTGTGTATTTCTGA